>CM053582.1:415859777-415921079 GCA_028627135.1 Pseudochirops cupreus
CCCCTCCCTCTCTCCCTACCTCCTTCCCTCCCTCCCTTCCTCCCTCCCTTCCTTTCCTCCTCCCTTCCTTCCTTCCTTCCTTCCTCCCTTCCTCCCTTCCTTCTTTCCTCCCTTCCTCCCTCCCTTCTTACCTTCCTTCCTTCCTCCCTTCCTTTCTTCCTTCTTCCTCTCTTTTGGGGAGAGAGGGCAGCATGGCTAGTACAGGAGTTTGCTTTGCATGACTACACATATTTGTTTGGTTTTTCTTGCCTTCTCAAAAGTGTGAGTAAGAGAGCCGGGAAAGGGAGAAAATTCAGAACTAAAATAAAATAAAATTGAATAAAAAAGCAGTTAACAACAAAAATTGTAAACTTTTGACAACAAAGATGACCTTGTTTTTATATCTGTATTTCTAGAATTCAGCACAGCTGACATTATAAGCACTTAAATGATTTTTAATTCATTCATCAAGCTCCTATGCCTTCTTAATTTAGAATTTAAGCCATGGACAATACCCAAAGGCATGTACAATTTCCAGATTGAAACCTCACATAAATTCTAACTGAACAAACTTATATTAAGTACTTACTATGTTTAGAACATTGTAATAGACGCTAAATGCTAAAATAAGGTGCATGCTCTCATGGAGCTCATAATCAAGTAGGAAGATAAAGCATAGGCCCAAACAACTATAATGCATTTACAAAGAAATTCATTAGAGTTATGAAACAAAGTTTTATGTTGTGTCTGAAGGGAAAGCCTTTATAGGGAAATACAGCGGAAAGATTCTGGACTTGGACCTTGGTTCAAATCTTGTCTCTCACACTTATTAGCTATGTAACTTGGAGTTAGTTTTTCCATCTCTCTAAGCTTCGATTTCCTCATTAGTAACCCATGGATAATACTTGTACCATCTGCGTCACAATGTTGTTCAATTCATTGTAATTCAGCAAGCATTTGGTAAATGTATGCAGTGCTATGCACTGAAATTTCAAAGACCAAATAGAAACAATCCCTGTCCTCAAGGAGCATGCATTCTATTGGGAAGAAACAACATGGATATAAACATTAAATACAAAATAATCTATAAAGAAAAAGCATAATTCTAAAAAGGCAATAATGTGGAGAGGAAGTCACAATGAAATGGTAGGATTTAATGGATAGAGACATGGGAAGGATACGATTGACCTGGATAGTTATAAGAGAGCATGGAATGTTGACCAGGGAAGGGAGTTTCTCTTAGGCAATGTAGGAACCAGAATCTTTGGAATTATGAATGGATCCAGGGTCTACTACCAAAAGGTAGTAGATTATTATGCTTTTCACAGTAGCACTAACAAAGGTAAATTCATCAGCATTGTATGCTAGTTTCATGATGGCATGCTTGCATGGGTTCTGGATGAAGTACAATGCTCTTATACTTTCCTAGTCATCAAGAGAGTGAAGCAGATTTGTGTGCTGGCTCCCATTATCTCCAGCCTGATGTTTTCTGCAATGTTGGATTTTGTAAGATTCCTTTGAAGACTAAAATGGCATCAAGATCAGCTTCCACACTGACGGTAAATTATTTAACTTGCAAAGGCCATGCCTAAGACCCAAAAGTGGAGGGGAAGTTAGTGTCTGACTTTTTATTTGCAGATGATTGTGCATTCAGTGCAGCCTCTGAGGCTGATATACAGTAAAGTATGAATTGATTCTCCCTGCCTCCTGTATTAATTTTGACCTGACAATCAGCAATAAGAAAATAAAGATCCTTTATCAACTACCACCACACCATCCATACATGGAATCGCTGGTCACCGTAAATGGAAAAATTTTGAATGCTTTGGATAAGTTTACTTGCCAGGGCTGCCCACATAGATGATGAGGTTGATGCATATTGCCAGAGCTAGCTCAGCATTTGGGAGGCTCCAAAAGAAAGCGTGGGAGAGAAGTATCAGGCTGCATACTAAACTGAAGGTCGCCATGCTGACTACAGCGTTGTGTGCCTGTGAAACCTAGACAGTTTATCAGTGCCATGCCAGAAAACTGAACTGCTTCCACTTGAATTGTCTCACAAGATTCTGAATATTGCCTGGCAAGATAAGGCCCTCTCTAGAGTTGAACTGCCAAGCATTCAAACTCTATTGCGGAGAGAGTAACTCCAATGGGCTGCCCATGTAGTTTGAATGCCAAACACATGCTTTCCTAAAACACTATTTTACAGAGAACTCACATGTGGCAAGCACTAACATGGTGATCAGAAGAAGTGATATGATGATACTCTCAGGGTATCTCTTTTAGTGTTGACTGTGAAACATAGGAAATGTTGGCACAGCACTGTCCAGAATGGTGTGCCTACATCAAAGAAGGTTCTGTACTCCATGAGCAAAGAAGAATTGTAGAAACACAAGAGAAATGTGAACTGCATAAATCCAGAGCCATTCTAAATGTTCTAATGGACCACTTGCACCTAATCTGTGTTAGTGCCTTCAGAACTTGTATTGATCTGATCAGCCATAGCCAAATATTATGTACCCTGACTCTAATATTTTGATGTCATTGATCTTCTTCAAAAATGAAGGGCAAACAACAACAGTAAAGGCAATGTTGATTTAATTATGAATCCCTGAGCAAGACAGGATTCAGCAGGGTAGGGTATATACTTATAGCCAGAAGAAGAAGTTGAAGGTTGGTACTGGAGAAAATGTGCTACCCTGGAGTCAGAGGATCTGGGTTCAGATCCTGTCTCTGATGCTGCCTGTGTGGTCTTGGATAAGTTGCTTAGCCTTTCTGGGTCTCAGTTTACTTATATGTAAAATGATCTTTTATCCTATCTTGTGGTTAAGGAAAGTTTGAGAGAGATTTTTGTCCTGGTTGATAATAGATTTTTTTTAAGTACTCCATGCTGCTCTAAATATTACAAGCAAGCAAGGTAGTTGCTGATCTCAAGGAGTTTATAGTCTCATGTTGGAAGACAATATATAAAGCATAGGAAAAAAGTGAGAAGTTTTTCAGGTGCTCAATAGCATTATGATGTGGGGATGACTGAGAAAGGGCCTGGAGGTAGGCAAGATAAGGCAAGGTACCTAGCAGAACAGGAGGACCAGGGGCTAGTCCAAGCTTCAGGTGAGGGGAGATCAATGATGAAGGTCTAAGAGTAGGCAGTGTGATAAGGAGATGTCAAGGAAGATGTAAATAGAGAGCAGAGATGAGTTTGAGTTTATCTTTCAGTCTTCAGCCAGGTCAGCTCTGCACCAGAACTCTCTCATGTGTCATCACTCCCACAGTCACTCTGGAGGGGCTTTGGTGCTGGGCTGTTGCCAGTGTGGAGGAGAAAGAATGACAAGAGAGATGTTGAGGGGAAAGTGATGTGAAAATTTAAATTGCAATAAAATGAATTATAGGAATCAGGTTGCTTCCTGGAACTCTCAAGGAATTCAATACCTGATTCACAGTTTTCCTCTCAGGGGTTTTCCTAAATGTTTAACAACAAAGCTTCCAGAGGTTAAACACTTTTAAGTTTAATTTGCATTAACACTTTTTCCCCGACTTCTTTAAGCCTAGACAATCAGTGACACAATAAATCCAGTCCTGGTTTGTAGCAATGGCTGATTTCTACAGTGTAAATGCTGACATTGAAAATTTAACAATTGGCTTCTTGGTTTGAGCTGGCTCCAGCATATTCCTGCTTCTCCTCCACATCCATCTCTGCTGTTACACTTTGAGACGATATTTTAACTGTTCATTTCTCCTCAAAACCATTTGCTTCCCAGTTCATCCACTTTATCCTCCATGGATCTGAACCTTCCCTTACCTCAGCCACATAAGTTACACTTTCGATTTGGGGATCTTCTTCAATTGTTCCACCTTTTTTCACAATTCTGAAATTCCTTTACATAATATCAACTGGATATAACCGGCTTCTAACCTCTGGATGGTTGGAGTTGAACAGAAAAAAGTAGGGTAGGGACAGGAGAGTTAGGAATCAAACAGAAGTTTAATTTCAGAGTGAGGGAAATGTCTTGCAAGCAAGGACATATGTGCTGGAGCCCTGCCCTTAGCGGAGGGGACCCACTTTAGTGTGGGGAGATCTCAATACTTATTCTGATGGCTTCACAGTGAGCTGTAACCCTGACAATAAGGGGTAACAGCAACGATGTGACAAGTCTGATTCATAGCAAGTACTTCATAACCAGAATAATTTGGGGATTTTGCTGTGGCTGAAAGCATCCAGAGAGTGAGTGCAAAGGATTGTTATTACACAGCATACTTGTTGGGCCTTAGCTCTGGAAAATGGGGTGTCTCCTAAAATCTTGACAGATATCTGCCTATAATTTCCTATTTTTCCATGAGACTCAACTCTCCTAAATTTATTCTCTACCTTCATGCTGACCTCTACTTTCTTTATCTTTCTGTGCTTCCCCAAGCCTTCCCTCCCTGTCCTAACCTCACTTTTCTCCCTTCAAAATCCTTACCCTTGGGTTAACTGGTTCCACTTTATAATGTTCTCTACCTTTGAGTTTCGTGCCCCATCATCCTATCTCATTTTATCTATTACCAAGGATCAACAATAGATTACTACTTCCTTGTGCCTTCTCCTCTCCTGATGAAGGATTTCAGAACTCCCCTAAAATGAAACCAACTATATTTACCACAGGTTTATCTTTTTCAATTTCCACTAAGCCTTCACTATGCATGCAAATGCAATCCTTTTACTCCTCCCTGGTCCACTGTCTACCACATGACTTACAGTTGCTATTCCAAACTTTCTCTCTTCATATCATCCATACCACCCTTACCCTTCTGTATCAGAAAACTTAAAGTTGTTGTTCAATGAAAAGAAGCTGAGACCATTCTTTTCTTCATTTCCTCACTATAAATGACCTTACCATCATTCCACCATCCGCTTCTCTTAAGCTCCAGTCTTAAAGGATGAGACCCCCCTCTCCTTGCCAATGGCAACCCCTCTGCTTGTGGACTTTGGGGTTCTCTGAGAGCTTGTCTTTTTAATAATTCCCTCTTTTCTTCCTAATTGCTAATCTCCCTTTTTCCTCTGGATCCTTCCCAGTTGCTGCCAAATTTACTTAGCTCTCTTTCATCCTAAAAACAAACAAACAAACAATCCTCCTCCCCAAAACTCTTTGTTTGACCCTAACATTCCCTCAAGCTATGGTTATATAACTCTTCTCCCTTTCACCATTAGATCCCTGGTTTTAAAATTGAGATTTGAATGTGAGACATGACCAAAAAGCTCTTATTATGTACAATGTATTTGGCCATTATATGATAGTAGAGATAGCACAGGCTCTGAGGTTAAAGGACCTGGGTTCAAATTCCACCTTTGATATTACCTGTGTGAATTTGGGCAATTCATTTAAGGTTCCTGGGTCTCAGTTTGCTCCTTTGTAAAATGAAGAAGTTGGATTGAGTAGATTCTAAGTTTCCTTTTGGTACTAGAGATATGATCCTAGAAAAATATATCATTGGTTATTTCCTTTCCTGCCCTCTCATTAACTTTTAAGTCCCCTGAAATGGCTTCTATTCCCACTCACTTTTTGAAAATGCCCTTTCCAGGGTCACCAATGATCTCCTTATTGCTAATCCCAATCACCTTTTCTCAGTCTTTATCCTTCTTCAGATCTTCAGCAATTGATACTGTTGATCTACTCTTTCTGAATACTGTTTCTTCTGGGGTTTAATGATATTACTTTGTAGTGGTTCTCTTCCTAACTCTCTGATGCATGCTTTTAAGTTAAGGGTTCTCAGCCTAGAGGACATTTTAAGGAGCCCAAGAAATTAGAAGGGAAAAAAGGCCTTTATTTTCTTGAAATTTAGCATTTTCTTTAGTTATGAATATTAAAAATTCTTATGAGAAGAGAACTAAGGCCTTTACCAGACTGCCAAAGAGGTCAATGACATGAAAAAAAAAATGTTAAAGACCCCTGCTCTAAGTATTCTTTGTAGGATTATCATCCATGTTAATCCTACTTTGTATGGGCATATCCCAGTATTTACCTGGCTACTACTCTATCCCTTGGTAATCTCATCAACTCTCTGGGGATTATCATCTCATTGAAGATTATACCCAAACCTGTATAATGCTCATTGATTTCCTGAGTTCCATTTCCCAATCTCTAACTTCCTTTTATTCATATTCATATCCCTAGATAGTGAAAATTCAACAAATTAAACTCATTCTATTTCCTCCTAAACCCACCTTTTATAATCTCCACATTTCTGTTGAGGATATGACCATTCTCTCAGTCACACAGGTTTAAAACCCAGTAGTCATTTTCAAATCTTCAATCTCGTTTATTGTCCTCCATCTAATTAAATTGCTATATCTTGTCTATTTTACTTCTCAATCTCTTTGCATTAGTTCCCTCCTTTTTACTCATACCCAAACCATGGCAGTACCGGCTCTCATAACCTCTCACACGGAATTTTTCAATAGCTTCCTAGCTGGTTTCTATGCATCTAGTCTCTCTCTCTTTCTGCAATCTATTTTCTATATAGCTACCAAATTGATATTTCTAAAGCATAGATCTAACCATGGCATACTCCTGCTCAAGAAGCTCCAGTGGTTCCCATTTGTCATTTAGATAAAATACAAGTTCCTCTGAAATAGATCGTATAGCTCTCACAGCCACAGAGACAATTACAAAAGAGATAGATAACTTTGATTACATGAAACTAAAAAGATTCTACACAGAAAAAAAAATTGATCATCCTATGAAAGGAACTGTATGAATTGGGGGAAAAAATTCTTTGTTTCAAATTTCTTTGATAAAAGTTTGAAATCCAAGATATAAAGAATTTATTTTCATTTAATATTTTATTTTCCCCCAATTACATGTAAAAATAATTTTAATATTTTACAACAATTTTGAGTTCCAAATTCTCTCCCTCCATTCCTCTTTCCCCCCTTCCCTATTGAGAAAGCAAATAATTTGACATAGGTTATATATGTGTACTCATACAAAACACATTTCCATGTAAGTCATTCTGTGAAGCGAAATACAAATGCTCCTTCCCCCCCCCCCCAAGTAAAGAAAGTAAAGAAAAAGTGTTCTTGATCTACATTCAGGCTTCACCAGTTCTTCTTCTAGAGATGGACAGCACCCTTCATCATCAGTCCTTCAGAATTTTCTGAGATCGTTGTATTGCTGAGAATAGCTAAGTCGTTTACAGTAGAGCATCATATCATATTGCTGTTATTGTGTATAATGTTTTCCTGGTTCTGTTCATTTCATTTTGCTTCAATTTATGTAAATCTTTCCAGATTTTCCTGAGAGCATCCTAACCATCATTTCTTATAGGTCAATAGTACTCCATCACAATTAAACATAGCAACGTGTTCACCCATTTCCCAAATGGATAGGCATTCCTTCAACTTCCAGTTCTCTGTCACAACTAAAAGCTGCTATAAATGTTGTTGTACATATTTTTGCTTTTTCTCTCTTTGGGATACAGACTTAGTAGTGGTATTGTTGGGTCAAAAGGTATGCAAGGCTTTATAGCCCTTTGAACCATATAAAATTCCAAATTCCTCTCCAGAATGGTTAGATCAGTCCACAACTCCACCAACAATGCATTAGTGTCCTAGTTTTCCCCACAACATTAGGGGGTATCTTTAAGGATTTTCAGAGAAGATAGTACATGAGTTGATCCTGGAAGTGAACTAGGATTCTGAAAAATGGTAATGAAAAGGGAGCACATTCCAGGCTTTGGGGAAGATCTGGAAGAATTCACAGTGATGCCAAAAGGAATATCAACCTAAGGGAATAGCTAATAGCCCAGTTATTGGAACATAGAATCTGTGAAGGGGCATAATATGAAATCAGAATTCAAATACAGGTTATAGCTAGATTGTAGAGGGCTTTAGATTTATGGATGAGACATTTGAATTTATTTGAAAGTACAGTAAGATGCTGCTGAAGGTTGACAGAGAAATTGTTATGATGACACCTGTGAAAGATATTTTGATAGTTCAGACAAGAGGTGGTAATAATCTGAATTAGGACAGAAATCATGCAGTTGTTGAGAAGGGGATGATGAATGCAAGAGATGTTATGGAGGTAGACTCAATAGACTCGATAAATGATTAGATATAGAAAAGGAAGAGATGGGACAACTTTCTGAAAGAAATTGTCCAAAGATCAATTCATAGTTACCGTTGCCAGTTATAACAATCAACACACAAATATGAGGAGGAAACAGGTTTAGTTTATTATATGTTCACAGCACAGATTGGTGGTATGAAAAAATACAAAAATGAGTCCTAAGCAATAGTTTCAACAACTTTATATAGATTTTAGTTACTGTCAGTATGAGATACCCTGTTTTCCAGAGCTAAGGCCCAGCCAGCAAGCTGTGCCCTCGTCTTGGCAGAACTGTTTCACACTAGCATCAAGTGATCTCTGAGCTTAGACAAGCACCCAGTACCCATGTTCTGGTCATGAAGTTCTCCTTTGAATCAAACTTGTCACGTTGTTGCTGTTACTTATCATTGTCAGGTCTACAGCTCACTGCACAGACATTGGCATAATTGTTGAGATCTTCCCACACTGTCTCAACTCCCCTCTCCCCTCCACCCCCAGGGCAGGGCTCTGGCACATGTGTCCTTGCTTGCAAGACATTTCCTTTACTTTGAAATTAAACTTCTGTTAGATTCCTGACCCTCCTGTCTCTAACCTGTTTTGTGCAGCTCTGGTCAACCACATGTTAAAGGCTGATACCATTCCAGTTAACAGTAGTTGGTGTCAGAAGTGGGATTGGAATGAGAACTGGGCCAAGTGGACTTTACAGTACCAGTGGGAGTGAACTAGATGCTACCAGAAGTTTCTTTGGTGAGTCTGTGATCTGGTGAATCTGTGATCCTTGTTTCTGCTCCAGTACTCTGTAATCATGCTTTGGTTGAGCTCTCCTTTCTTTGTGAGGAAAATTCCAGGGCCCCTACCTTGACCCAATTCATTCAGGATCACTCTGGTGAGGATATCCTTTCTTGACTGTACACCTGTTGTTAATTGGTTTCTCTACATGCCTCTGATCTTTACTGCACAGTCCTGTTAAATTAGAAAACTGTATACTCCTCTGACCTGTGTGCCTCAGAACCACTTAAAATCAGAGTTATAACTGCATGATTTAAGTCTTTGTATCTGTCTGTATTTGTCTAGTCATTTTGTCAGTTTGTGTCTTTGTAAAATGTAAAATATCTGTCATGTTTGTTTTGTGAATTAGATCCTGTTACCTTGAAAAAAATGTAGCCAGCCAGAAAAACCTTTAAGCCAGAGAGTTTAGAATGCTAGGAAAGATTAATGAACTTTCATAGTTGAAACAGTTGTCCCAGTAAGTAAGACTAACCTTTACTTTAGGCTGTCTGTGGGAGATTAGGTTATAAGAAAAGAAAAAAAAACACTCTATGAGACTCTTCCCCCTTGTCCTTACCTTCCTCCCCCCATCATTTCAGTTTTGACTATGTTAGAATTATAGAAATAAGATCAGATAATCAAAATTTGTAGAACCTCTAAAAACATTTTAGCATATCAAGGAATTTGAAGATTTGTCATTTTAAGATTGCAGCAAAGAGCTTCTAAGACTTATCTTAGCAAGTTTTGGGGGTACCATTCTATAGAGTTTGTTTTAAAAAAAAATAAGGATTAAATTTTATAAAAGTTTCAAAAAGTTAATGACAAGATTAAGAGCTTCTAGGACAATGAAAGAAGGCATCTATTTTGAAGTAATCCCAGAGTGGAAAAAAGAAAAAAAAGTAAATAGTTTGCACCTTATAGCAACTGCTTGTTAACCCTTCCTTGACGTTTCAATTTTTATCCTATTTTGTTCATAAACTTGACCCACCCCTCTATAAACAAATTAAGATAACTATTTCTAATTGGCAACATTCTGACATTGGATTCCTCCTTGAGACTACAGTAAGACTGGCAATCACTCTAGGGAAGGAGGATGAAATTAGCAAGAAAGAACTTAGAGATGCTAAAAATTAATTTTTTTCTTGCAACAGCCCATCTCTTTCCCCTGCTGCTTCCACCATGTCCCTTTTTCACCATTAGGACAGGAAAGTATGGTCTCTTTAATCAACAAGAGACACAAACTAGGATTTTATTTTTACTATAAAATATCTGGCCAATGGAAGATATAATGTAGAATGAAGGCTAGGGTGGATGACGAAAACAGGGAAAGCACCCTAGAAAGCATTAAGAGACCCCCCCCCACACACACACACCTTGATTACTCAGCATGACATAGCTTTGGGGAGCATTGGCAGGAAAGGGTAGCACAAGGAGGGGAATATTCAGACTATGCTTGTCATCTCCATGACTCCTTTTGGAAATGTCTCCTTGCTCATCCAGGTGCAAGAGTTATCCACCCTTGTTGACACTGGTACCACAATCAGTTTTAAACTCTTCTGCTTTCTCCACTACATCAGAGTCATGAGTGTATCTCAGTTGTGGGGATTTTTAACAAGACCACTATAGCTCATGTCCCAATGTCCTGCACCTCTGAAGAGGTCCCCCATTCCTTTAGGTCTTTCCCTCTCTTGTCTTAGATCAGATTCCCAAATACAGGTGTTAAAAAAAGAATGCTGGGAAAATGTAAGGAAACTTGAATTATGTTCTTACCCACCTGGTGGAGGGGGGAGCAGCAGTTGCATCAGGGCCCCCTACTGGCAGTGGCCCCAATGCCCCTATGCCCTTGGGAATCCTGCAGCTCATCCCTCTAGAAAAACCTAAGGGAATCACACAGAAGCATTCTGCCCACCCTTCCTCAGCAGCTATAAACAGCCTCAGCCCCAGCCCCAGCCCCAGCCCCAGCCTCAGCCCCAGTAATGCCTGACCTCAAGGCTGCAACTGTTTTATTTGTCAGACCCCACAGCCAGCATCTACTTTGACTTGTCACTAGGAACTATCCCCAGGTGAAAGGTCCCGGCCCTAGCCACCCCAGCGGTGTCTCCAGTGCAGGCCCATCTCTCAGCAGGCCCCATCCAGTTGCTGCCTGGGAAAGTCCTGATACCCCTGGCAATGCCTAGGAGGGCACTACAAAGTATGAGGGAGGGAGGAATCCAGTCTCTGTCCTTCCTGAGTCTACCCTTCTCTATTCCAGTTGCAGAAAGTTATTAGCTATGTAATCTTGGGGAAGTTATCTGATCTTCGTTTACCCTGGCTTCCTGATCTGTAAAGAGAAAAATAATAATGTTACCCACCTTCCAAGGTTCTTGTGAGATCAAAATGATCTAATGATTGTAGAGTGCTTAACACAGTGACTGGCATATGCTGATTACTGTATTATAATTATTTCTTTAATTGAATGTAATTGTTCTATACCTGATAACTCTAAAATGGTTTTTAAATGCCAAAGTTAATAAGATCAATGATTTTTATGGGATAATTTGAAAATGCAATTGATGTCATCAGAAGTTTATTGTTTGTATTAATATATTTCTAAATTCTCTTGTATTGTGAAATTTGGGAGACTATTTTAACAGAAATATCATTAGACAAAACAATTTTTAATCTGCATGATATCAGATTATGAATTAGACTTTTAAAAGGATGTAATAAAAATCAATTTTTGAAAAACATTAAATATTTAATGAGGTATATTTTATTATAAAGCAGATAACACCACCACCAACAACAAGATTAATGATGATAATGATGTTAGTATAGTAGGGATTTTTCATTTGAAAATCTTGACTATTATGGTAGTATATATGGTGATTTAAAAATGTAGCTACAACATATTAATGATGTAATGATTAACTATCAGTTATTTGCTGTACTGAAGCTTAAGAATATGAGTAGTTTTAATTTATAAGTAAAAGATAAATGAAATGTTAACTGTTATGGAAACATCAAGAAAGATATTCAGGCCATAACCTGTGGTTAGTGAAATTTTGCTATTTAAGATAAAATTTCCTGGGACTTCAATTTACTATTGTTTCAAGTTTTGATTACAGGGGCAGTTCTCTGAATTGTCATGACATCAGGAGTAGAAAATAGCATGAACTGCAGTCTGGGAACTCCTAAAACTGGCTGCCTGTGCCTGGGAAAATTTTTGAGCGTGACCTCAGACATGGCCTATGTACTATTCACCTGACTCTATTTCCCAATTGTGCTATTTCCTTTCTGAAAAAGAAAATTCCTATCTGGTTAATCCTGAGTCTTGCTCTTGATACACTCTGACTACATGATTAGCTGTCAGATATGACTTATACTTGGAATCAAACAGAGCTAAGGGAGTCACCTGACCCCCTTTTACACTGTTATAACTGTGTTCCTCTTTTTCCTTTTATAGAAAATTTCTATAATCAGGAAGTTTCGTAAATACAGTAAGTCTATTAAATAATAGATTGCTACTGGAACATTGCTGAGTTACTATAATAGGAAAGGAGTATGAACATCTTACAATTTTAACCTGTGTTTGTGGTCAAATTATAATATAGGGATGATATCCCCCTAAGAGTGAAATGATCTGACAAGGTAATAAGGTTAAGTTGTAATGTAAAAGTTTTCTAATTATATGGAATAGTAAATTTTAAGGAAAGCATTAGACTGTTTTCTCTAAGAACTATATACAGATGTATATGACTGGCTTCCAAATTTAGCTATCATGTAAATTCATGCTTTGAGTATATTTTAATAGTAAGTTTTCAAAATTAGATAAGAGATTTATTAATTATTAAGAATTTTACACATAAAGTGTATTGATAATGGCAAAGAAAGTGAAATTATTTTCTCATTTTTGAAGTTTCTATCTGATAATTTTAAAATGCAGAGGAAGAGGCCATAAAATGAGCTTCCTAGGAAAAAAAAACCCAGGACCAAATGGATTTACAAGTGAATTCTAGCAGACATTTAAAGATCAACTAAATTCAATATTAAATAAATTATTTGAAATAATGCAGAAAGAAGGGATTCTATCAAACTCATTTTATGAAACAAATATAATAATGATACCTAAAACCAGGAAGAGTAAAAACAGAGATGGAAAATTAGACTGATTTCATTAATGAATATGGAAGCAAAAATCCTAAATAAAATACTAGTTAAAAGATTATAACAATATGTTACAAAGATTATACATTATGATCAAGTGGGATTTATACCAGGAATGCAGGGATGCTTTATATTAATAATAATAAAAATATCATATGATTGTATCAATAGATGTAGAAAAATCTGTCAATAAAGAACAGTTCTCATTTCTATTAAGACCATTTGAAAATATAGATATAAATGGGTTTAAACTTAAATTAATAAAAAACATGTTTATCTAGAACCATTAGCAAGCATGATTAGTAATAAGGATAAGCTAGAAGTCTTCCTAGTAAGATCAGGTGTGAAACAAGGATGCCCACTGTCATAAATATTGTTTAATCTTCTATTGGAAATCCTAGCAATAGCAATAAGAGAAGAAATAAAATAGAAGGAATCAAGATAGGAAAGGAGATAATAAAATTGTCCCTTTTTGCAGACAATATGATAAACAAAACCCTGCAAGAAGAAATCATAAGAAATGCCCCATTTAAAATAACTCTAAATAGTATAAAATGCCTGGAAGTACATCTGCCAAAACAAATTGAGGAACTATAGAAGATTTAAATAATTGCAGAAATATAAATTCTTCATGGGTAGGCAGGACCAATATAATAAAAACGAACAACAAAAACTCAAGAGTAGCAAAGGAATTAATTTTTTTAAAATGTAAATGAAGGAAATTTAACAGTATCAGATCTTAAAGGAACATCTCCTGGCCCAGTTGGCCTCTTGTGGCATCTTGGCTTATATCTGCCTCTCCTTTACTGGCCATAAAGGTAGGGATTCTTTCAGATCTCCTAAATTTGAACCAAAACAGGAAAATAGCAAGGTATTAGGAGACATCTTGTTTTCCAGAGCTAAGGCCCAGCAACCAAGCTGAGCTTGGCATAAAAACAATCCTTTGCATGTACCTTCTGGATGATCTCAGCAAAATCCCAGAATTATACCAGCATCAGGTTCTTTGAGTTTCTCTCTGTCTCTTTTTCCCTTTCTCCTTCCTTCCTTCTTTCCTTCCTTCCTTCCTTCCTTCCTTCCTTTGTTACTTTTGCATTGTAAAAGTGTAAAGCAGTTGGGGGGAAGGGAAGTACCAAAGGAGATGAATCAAAGAGACATTATTACAAAAAGGGAAAGAAATATAACAGCAAATGTAGGACAAACTGGATATTCTCCCAAATATTCACTTTCACATAGTCAGAGGAGGAGAAAAAATCATGACCCTGAGTTCACTTAATCTACTAGCAATTTATGTTACTAGCACAGTACCATGAAGATAGTAGGTTCCAGATGAATACACTTAACTTCTGCACTTCAAATATTTCACCATTTGATTATCTATTAAGAGCCATTCATTCTTGCCATTGATATAAAAACAAAGAATGAAACGATCCTTACTCTCAACAAACTTATTGTCTGATAAGGTAAGATAAGAAGGATATGTATAAGTATTTAAAGAATTAATGGTAATGACTATAAAGTAATTAAGGAGGGAGGCCCCTAGTGGTTGAAGGGGTGAACTTGATGAATGAATAAATATCACTGGACCTGGAGTCAGAAAATCTAGGTTCAACACAATCAAAACTAGGGCAAGGAGCCTAGCTGGAATTTTGCTGCTGTTTAGCACTATTTTTACATACCTTTTAATGTCTTCTTCCTAGTTTCGTTCCCCATACCATCCATTTCAAGGCATTTTTAAAAATTCTTTTTCTTCAAATCCCACTCTCGACCCTCACACAGAGAAAGGACACATGATCAGTGCATAGACATGGAGGGACAAATTGTAACTGATAGCACAGGACCATAGATAGTGATGTCCTCACACTACTCTCACTGGCCCTTCTCTTAGAGGAGTAGTTCATCTATGTTTCTAGTATACCTTTTGATAGTGGCAAAGTACCTAGGAATATACTTCTTTTTACCTTCAAATATTTCTTACCAGATAAGCTATATTGCTTCCCAAGAAATGATAATCTACCATATAGTCAATAATTGAAGACCTCTTGAAAATCAGTCTGTTCTTCAATGGTGATTGTATTCTCAGCTTCACTATCTTTGCCTACCATGTAGTGAACACTGTGATCATGAATTAGCCATCTGTCAAATGAGAATTAAAAAAATAAAAATACCTGAAGTTCCCATGTCATGGGCTATTGTGAAGTACAAATGAGATAATACATTCAAAATACAATATAAACTTTAAAGCCTCATATAAATGTCAACCAAATCTAAATTTCAAATGCTCCATCCAGCTCCAAATCCCATGATCCTAATTAATCATAGCAATTCAATATAGGTTGTACATGTGTAGTTACACAAAACATTTCCATAGTAGTTTATTTGTGACAGACTTTATTTCTCTCCACCCTATCCCACCAGCCATTATTCTGTTCTCTCCTTTGACCCTGTCCCTTTTCATAAGTGTTTGCTTCTAACTACCCTCTCTCCTAATCTGGCCTCCCATCTAACATCCCCACTCTTATCCTCTTCCCGCCTACCTTCCTGTAGGGTAAGATACCCAATTGAGTGTGTATGTTATTCCCTCCTTAAGCCAAATCCAATGAGAGTAAGGTTGACTCATTCCCTTTCACCTTACTGCTCTTCCTCACCATTGAAACAATTTTTTCTTGTCTCTTTCATGAGAGATAATTTATCCTATTCTATCTCTCCTTTTCTCCTCCCAATATATTCCTCTCTCACCTCTTAATTTTATTTTTTAAATATAATTCCTTCATATTCAACTCATCCTGTGCCCTCTGTCTCTGTATACACACACACACACACACACACGCACACACACACACACATACACACACATATACATACACACACACATACACAAATACACCCACCTATACATACGTATGTGTATGTATACATATCATATATACACATATATTCTGTTCAACTACCCTTATATTGAGAAAAGCCTCATGAGTTGCAATTATCATTTTTCCATGGAGGAATGTAAATAGTTTTACTTTAATAAGTCCCTTATGATTTCTTTTTCCTGTTTGCCTTCTCATGCTCCCCCTGCTTCTTGTATTTGAAAGTCAAATTTCCTGTTCAGCTCTGGTCTTTTCATCAAGAATTTCATTCAATTTCATTGAATATCTATATTTTCCCCAGAAGTATTATATTGAGTTTTGCTGGGTAGGTGATTTTTGGTTTTAATCGTAGCTCTTTTGACCTCCAGAATACCATATTTCAAGCCCTTTGATCCCTTAATGTAGAAGCTGCTAGATCTTGTGTGATTCTGATTGTGTTTCCACAATGCTCTTCCTGATAGCTTGTAATATTTTCTCCGTGATCTGGGAACTCTGAAATTTGACTATGTTATTCCTAGGTGTTTTCTTTTTTGGATCTTTTTCAAGAGGCAGTTGGTGAATTCTTTCAGTTTCTATTTTGCCCTCTGGTTCTAGAATATCAGGGCAATTTTCCTTGAGAATTTCTTGAAGGATGATTTCTAGGTTCTTTTTTTATCATGGCTATCAGGTAGTACAATAATTTTTGAATTCTCTCTCCTGGATCTATTTTCCAGGTCAGTGGTATTTCCAATGAAATATTTTACATTGTCTTCTATTTTTTTCATTTGTTTGGATCTGTTTTATCTTGATTTCTCATATAGTCATTAGCTTCCATTTGCTCCAATCTAATTCTGAAGGAATTATTCTCTTCAATGAGTTTTTGAAATTTCCTTTTTCATGTGGGCAATTTGGCTTTTTAAGGCATTCTTCTCTTCATTGGCTTTTTGGACCTTTTTTGCCATTTGAATTAGTCTATTTTTTAAAGTGTTATTTTCTTCAGTATTTTTTTGGGTCTCCTTTAGCAGGCTGTTAACTCACTTTTCATGATTTTCTTGCATCATTCTCATTTCTCTTCCCAATTTTTCCTCCACCTCTCTTACTTGATTTTCAAAATCGTTCTCGAACTCTTCCATGGCTTGTGACCAATTCATATTTTTCTTGGAAGCTTTTGATGCAGGAGTTTTGACTTTGTTGTTTTCTTCTGGTTCTGTTTTGATCATCTTTGTCACCAAAAATGATTCTATACTTTGATTACGCTTCCTCTGTTTGCTGATCTTGCCAGCCAACTATTTGACTTTTGAACTCTTTGCCGCAGTAGAACTTTGCTTCCAGAGTGGAAAGTGCTGTGTCCCAAATTTCTGGGGTTTTGCATAGCTGTTGTCAGAGCTTTTTCTAAGCACCTGCCTCAGAACTATGAGGATGACTGACTCTTCACAGTCTCAACAAGCTCTGCCATGCTAGCACTCCTCACCCCAGGACCAACACCCAAGACTGTGATCTGGTTACAAGCAGGTCAAAGCAAGAGTAATTACCCTCTGAATGGTCACTTCGTCACTCTATGATCTGTAGGCCTGGAGCTTAGGAGGCAGCTATGGGCAGCTGCTGTAGCTGTTGCCACCTGCTTCTGAGTAGGGCAGGGACCAGACCACGCTCTTCTCTCACTCAATTCCAATAGAGTCCCCACAGACCTTTTTTTTTTTAACTTTCTTTTTGGCATTTATGAGTTGACAAGTCTGGAAATCACCACAGCTTCTAGTGAATCTGTCCCCTGAAGTCTGCTCCAACCTGTCTGTGCCGCAGGTCAGTGCTAGTGTGACTAACTCAATACTGTACTCCACTCACAACCCTGTGCCGTAGCTGCCTTCAGTGGGAGATTTGTTTCTCTCTGTCACTTTGTGGGTTCTGTAGCACTAAACTTTTTTGGGGTCATTTATTTTTACAGATATTGGAGGTAGTTAGAGCAGGAGCTCAAGTAAGTTTCTGCTTTTCTTCCACCATCTTGGCTCCACCCCCCCTCTTATTTTCATGCTCAATTTTTTAATTGATATATTTTGGTTTACATCAACATTTCCTAATCTCTATCCTCTCCATCTGGAAAATCATTTTTTCTTTGTACTTTTACACAGGATGCCCTGTCTGTCTGCAATCAACTCTTTCTTCATTCCATCCCTATAGAATCTCATAGATTTAAATCCAGAAAAGACCTTACAGGTCATTTGGTTCAACTTCCTCATTTTACAGGTGAGGAAATTGAGGCCAAATAAACTGAAGTGACTTGCCTGAGGTCACAAAGGTAATAAGCATCATTGTTATCATAATATTTAGTACTCCAAAACATTTTTTTAAGCTCTTAGCTTTTTACAAAATAAAGCTTTATTTTTATGTTACATTTATTAATTACTCTCTTATAAATTAACCTTGTAACAAAGTCAAACAGTTAAGCAAAACTAATAATACAGTGACCTCCTCTGAAAATGTCTGCAACATTTGTTGAAGTTTAAAACTACACTAAGACTTTTTGTGCATTCTGTCTATCATGTCATTTAGCATTCTTAATAGGAACTCTCTCTGATCACTCTTTGACTAGGCATGGATTTCAGTAAGTTGGCTTCTGGCCTGAGAATATTACTTCACTCTTTTGAAATGGCCTTCAGAATAGCCCCGAAATATTTTGTCTTGTTGCATGGATCATTACTTCCATGGCATTGATCGTGGTGCTCAGATATACTGCCTTGTCTTCATAAATAATTATTTTGCAACTCTTCTTCCTCATTAAATTGTAAATTCTTAGAGGGTAAGGAGCATGTCTTGTGCTTCTGATTTCTTATGTCAGGTATCCATTCAATAAATTACTGAATGAATGAAAGAACCTGCTGATGAGAAGGGACTAATAACTCCTAGAAGAGCAGCTAGGTGGCACATTGGATAAAGTACCCGACCTGGATTCAGGAAGATTTGAATTCAAATCCAGACTCAGACACTGAATAGCTTTGTGACTTTGAACAAGTCACTTAACTGTGTTTGCCTCAGTTTCTTCATCTGTAAAATGAGCTACAGAAGGAAATGCCAATATACTATACTATCTTTGCCGAGAAAACCCCAAATGTAGTCATGAAAAGTTGGACAAGACTGAAAGGACCGAACAATAACAGCAACAACTCCTAGAAGAGGGAAGTATAATCCTATTTAGGATGTGACAATGCTTCATATTCTATGATACTGGCCACCATCATCCTAAAGTTTTAGCTTAATCAGCTTAATCAATTAGAGGGCATATTTCAATGGGAATATATTTATTTTATGATGGGCATTCAGGTAAATTTCCTCATCATCAAGCTTGTCAGGGATTCTCTAATTTATAAAATGCTTTGGGATCCATCTGGACCAAAGTTACAATGCTGCCACTTGGTAAAACAGCACTTGATTTTACTATTATAATCATCACCATCATATGCCCAGTATTATCAGCAACAGAAGGATGCCAGGAAATTAAGCACAACTGATGGTCTGTGGCCATGCTGGGCTTGAAGGCTTCAATGCTTGTGGCTTAAAGGAATTAGCTTAACCATGAAACACTAAATTTCATTTACTTCCTTTCATTTCCAAAAGCATAGTTTCACAGGGTCACAAAGTCACTTGTGGATTATGTTTTAGTTTTGAAGTGAAAAAGACTTGGGTTTGAATTCCACCTCTGATATTTGCTAGCTGTGCAGAGACAAGTCATTTGACATTTAAGTCTCAGTCTTCATCTATAAAATAGACATAAGGGCACCTATAGTGCCTTACTTTATAGTCCAACCCAATAGATTCAATCCAGTAAACATTAATTTATTGTCTACAATTCATTGCCTACCAAATAACAGGCTCTGTGCTGAGCATTGGGGATACAATTAATGAAAAGAAAGAAGTCCTTGCTCTCAAAGAGCTTTTAGTCTAAAGAAAGAAACAACATGCAGAAGGAAGCAGGGAAATAGGGAGAAGAGTACAGGATACCAGTGGGTACGGTACCCACATGATACATCTTGTTCCATGGAGTTGAAAACAGACAGAGCAATGGAAATAGAGTATAGTGTGTTGAATAGTCTAGTTTCTGCCTTCTATAAAAGAAGACACTGGGAAGAGTTTGGTACTCCCTCTTCCAGTCTTCCAATTAGAGAGAAGAGAGGAAACTGATGGAGGTGGTGTCAGTCAGAACTTGAGTTAGCAGCATGATGATGAAATTAGAAGTGCTGAGCTTATCCTGGGAGGGACAGCTTGTTCTGTGCATTTGAAAGTAGGCAGGGCAGTAAATCCAAAGTGGAGTAAGTTTAAAATTATTTTGAGGCTTTACAAATTTAAAAACACTGCATAAATGTCAGTTATTATATTATTATTTTGTGGTTACTGTCAGAAAGAGAAGTCTTAGAGTTTGAGTGTGTGTCTCTCCAAAAAATTTGCACAAGGGTTCAGTTTAATACAATTCAGTTTACTATATTAAACAACTACTATGTGCCAGGCACTATACTAAGTACTAGGGATACGAAGAATATTCTCTACTCTCCAGGAGCTTACATTATATTGGGGGAATTGCTTAAGATGCATAGCACATAGCTGATGCTGCTTTATTGCCTTAGTTCATTATTACTGTGATCTCTACTGGAGAAGTAAGTTCTGACTTGGGTATATGCTCCCCTCTTAAGCTCCATAACCATGCTATAAATATCATCACCACACATTTCTTACTGAAAATTAAAAAAAAATAATAAAAGTGACAGCAGTGATTAGGCCTTGCTTTCAGATTCTCATTAAATGCAATACAGTGTTCAACCATCCTTATCGAAGGACACTCATGCTGGCTGGGTAATAAATGCTTACAATATCAATCTCTTTGTGATATTTTTGGATTGGTCTTTGTTGCCCTCAAGACTATTAGAGGTACCTAGGGTTGGCTAGATCCCATGATCCATCACAAGGAAAGGTCTGGAGATAATAGGAGCATCCATATAAGAGAAAGCTTTTTGCTAGTATGTGACCAGAGAGTTTAATGATTAAGGGCAATTGACTCAGGAGCTGTATCTATACTTAGCCACCTTAAGAGCCCTACAGTTATATATTTCCTAAGGGGGGGGGAGAGAGAGGTTCTGGTTTAGATTTATCCTTGTTCTTTCTGGACCCATTATTTTCCAAATACCTACCCATTCTAAGACTCATCCAAATCTTCTATCATTACCTGGCCAATTTTGACCACCAGAGCCCCTACCTTAAATATAGGTAGAAAACAAATGTTACCCTTAGCTGAAATAAAGCATTCAAACTTTAGTATTACAGAATAAAGTGATGAAAACAATCATCAATTCTTTTTTTTTAGTCTTCTATACATTCATAAATGAGCATTTTCAATCAGAATTTGTTTCGCTCTAGACTCGGAGTAAGATTCTAGTGTTTTTCAGCCAGACTAAAATAGCATACACTTTCAGTAGTTTCATTCACATACATGTGAGTAAAAAAACATGGCAGCCTTGGGTGTAAAATTAATTTGAGATTTTTCTGGCAATGGATTGTCTAGTTCCCAGATTAACATATCTTTAATGATCTCACTTATCCGGTATTTCTATTAATTAGTTAGTCAATATAATGTATTTGATAAATCTATGCTATTCTTGATCTTCCTAGACTATAGAGGAAAGTATGGGATGTTTGGAGAGGACTAGCACCTCTGGTATGAGATCTTGCCAAGCTTTTTTCAGGGCTATGTTCCACCTTAGGCATCTGTCTGTCACTCAACTCTCATCTGTGATTCTAAGAATCTATAGCATGTGCAGTAACCAAACCCTGGTAAAACCATCTTGGTGGACAGGCTAAACCAAGCTGAATGTAACTGACAGACTGAGTTCCCCAAACATTTGAAGATTTCCTCTGGTAAAAGGGTGGGTAAGAACAATTCGTTCCAATGGCCATGAAAGTAGCTGAAGCAGGTGCTGAGAGCACTTAGAATTTGGTGAGACATCAAAGATGCCAAGATCATCTATTGTATCCTGAGCCATTGCCTGTCATCCTGACTTTTGTCTTGCCATTGGAATTTGATGACAACAGCAGAGAAAATTAGGCAGAAAAGTTTGAGCAACTCTGCTTCACTTAAATCCACCTCATTTGAGAGTAAAGACCACTCGGTCTTCTTTGAAAATGAAAGATGTGGGACAGCTAGGTGTAACACCATGCACGAGCAGCTTCCTAAAAGAATGCTACTGTGAACAGCTTTTAAGATTCTGATTACACAGTATAGTGTAATTTATTTAAGAAAAAATCAAAGGAAAACATTCACAACAAATCAAGATACAATATACACAACATTACATCTTATCACAGAATATCACAATATAGTGTTCATGACAGCTTATCATTAGAATGGCCACATAGTTTTCACCAAAGCAGGTGGCAGTATTTAGAACAAAGAACAAAAGAATAATCATCTGGCATCCCTAAGGAGGTTTGCCTCCTTAGTTAGTCAGTCATCTCAAAATATAATAGTCAGTCTTCCACTCATGGGGCAATCATAGGTTAACTTAATCAGTCACTTATCTAGCAATCAGTCACTAAGTATCATTACTCACTAAATACAATCATTCAAAAATTCCACAAACCCTCCACCCCTTAGTCTCTGGTAAACTTCAATTTCATCACTGCATTCAATATCCAAGGAGAGACCTTTTCTTCATCTTGACTGGGGGTGGTCTCTCAGATTCCCTGAATCCTCTTCCATGGTCCCAACTCCTACCTGAACCTACCGAACAGTCACCTGGATTCAGAGGCAGACAGCTCCCAGGTTCTTTTCCAGTCATCTGGGCAGTTCCTGCAACATACTGAAGTTCATAGGGTCTGGTACATCTCAAAACCTTTACAATTTCTGTTCCTGGCATTTCAAGGATCAATCAAGCCACAAACAAAGTTTTAGCATCCCGGTCATGCTTCCACAGTCCTCCGGCAGTTTGGCTGTCTCTAGCACCCAGAAGAAACCTCCTCAGCCTCCCAGGTGGCAGCAACAACTTTGGCCTTCCAGGCAGCCCTCCCAGCAGCTTCAGTCTTCACCAGATTCTGGTCTCAAGAAAACTCCAACTCAGTTCTCAGTCCAGTAGGAGCCCAGCTTCTAGATGCTGGGAAAATTCTGCTTCCTCCACCAGGAGTCTGCTGGGAGAAAAATTCTAATTCTGACTGTCTCTCTCTGGGGCTCGTATATATACACAAAGCTTTGGCTTCCTGTTTCAGCCAAACCCTTCCTGTTATGTCAGCAACAAGAGACAGAGTTCAAACTCTTTGCCTCTCAGCCACAAAGGTTTGATTAGTTACTAAAGGGTAAGTACCTGCTTACTTGACATAACAAAAAAGGGTCTTCAAATTTAAATTAATTACCATCACAGAAGGTGTGTTGGCAATGAAATTTGGAGATGCCCCTGTATTGGCTTGCTTTTTGGGTTGAGTGTTAAAACCCAGAGCTTGTGAATCTCACTTGTGGGATGGACTTGTTGACATGAAGAGAGGGGGCTGAACTGGGAGGAGCCATGAATTGGGAGAGAGGCCCAAGCCTAGAGAAGGCCAGAAGGACTTTGGGAGAGCAGTATCCAGTATTGTAGAGCCTGAGTTGCTGAGAGAAAGACTGCTAAGAGCCCGTTGGAACTGCCACCTGGAACTGCCACCCAGAGCTGCCAAGGACTGAGGAGGCATGGCTGTGATGCCGGTATTTTGTCTGTCTGTTTTGATGTTGTTTTGCCAGATTCAGCTGATGGCGAAGGACAGTGCTGCTGTTGTAGAGGTCCTGGAACCTGGCTGTTTTGTTCAGAAGCCCTGAAGGAGGATTTTCTTGTGGTATGTTTACAGAAATCCTGGAAGAGGGTCTTGCTGATGTTTGCAGGGGTTCTGGGACTGTTCTACAGGCAGAGAGTGACTTGAGGACACTAGCTATGGCTTTGTTGAGCTTTGTCTCTCCAGGAACTGAGATTGCTGAGGGCTTACCTCAAGTGAAGATGCAAGAAGGACCTTTCCTTGGGTATTCAATGCTGGGTTTAACCTTGTAAATTAAGGATGAATGGCGTTTTGTGCTCTCCTGCCCCTTTTGAGATTCAGGGGTGGGAAGCCTTTGAGTGATTGACCAAATGAATGTACTTTGGGTATGGTTGGAGACTAATCTCCATTTGAGAAGAGACTTTTGACTGACTAAATGAATGTACTGTCTAGGGGTGGAGTAGTACCTGGATTAAATTGAGAACTGGCTAAAGGAATAAGTTACACTGTATTTTGACTTTTTCTGTTCTGTGAATGTTTGCTGAATAAATGGGGTTTACTATGCTGGTAATCCAAACCTTGGAAGTTGCCTTTGCTTGGCATTACACTAGGTGGCACAGTGAATAGAACACTGGCCCTGGAATCAGGAGGACCTGAGTTCAAACTGGGTCTCAGACACTTGACACTTAACTAGCTGTGTATCCTTGGTTAAGTCACTTAACCCCAATTGCCTTCCTTCCTCCCTCCAAAAAAAAGAAAAAAATGAAAATGAAGGACAAACCACAGAATCACAGAATCTTGAAACTGGAAACTTTCCCAAAGGTCTTCTCTAATATATCCTTAGACTGGGAAAAAAATACTTTAACATCCTCAGCAATTGGGCATCCAACCTCTCCTAGAAGACCTCCAGTGATAGCAAACTCTATTTTGTGTAGCTGTTCATCATATGTTTGGATACCCTAAATCGTCAGAAAATTCTTGTTTCTAATGAGGCTGAAATCTTCTTTCCTACAACTTCAACAGAATATTTCTGGTTTGGTAGTAGTGATAAAAACACCGTCTGTGCCCTACGGAGCTTGAGTTTTCTTCCTAGGACTTCATATTACTCAGTAATGCTTTCTGTGTTCTCTTTGTTAATATTGTTTGTTCCCACCCAAATCACCAGAAATAGATGGGTGTCATGATGTTTACCAAGGGCCAGGCAATTCTCTCTCACATCTCAGATACATGACATGGGAACATTGCAGACATCTTTATTATTGTATAAAGGTGATGTATAGTCACCTCTCCACAGGGAATTACCAACCACCAATATTGATCTCTTTTTCTTCTGACTACTTAACTTATTGCAGTTGTGCATCTTGGTTATCATTCATTGGTTCCTAAGAAACTATTGTACCCTGGAGATAGTTCAACTCTTTCCTATTTGGGGAGAGTCTACTTTTCCACCTCTTTTTTTTCTTCTCTTTCTTCTGTCTGCTAACTACACTTTTTCTGAACACTATTTCAGTGCAGTAATAGGTCCTTAGTCAATTTATGATGTTATTCCAGTCTATCTTAAGCCTTACACACAGTCCAACATCCTCTCATTTTTTTTTAAAGAGGATACTGGTTCTGGCAAAAATCAGATGAGCAGGGAATTATTCTAGATGACTTTCTAACTACACAATGAACTTTATTTCTACATTTAGACTATTTTTCCCCCCTTTTTTTGGGTCATTTTTGCATCATTGAAATAAACTCTCTTCCTTGCTACTACATCTTGGAAGCTATTTTCACATTATGACTTCTTTGCTTTTTTATGCATGGTAATATAGTCTATAGTTTACAGTATCATATATTTAGAACTAGAAGAGAACTTTGAGGTCATCTAATCTAATTTCATTTTAGAGATGAGGAAACTGAGACAGAGCAAGGTTATTACTTGCATAAAGTCATATATGAAATGAGTTGTATAAACAGGATTTGAACCTAGTTGCTCTGATTCTAGATCTAGCAATTTTCTTCCACTGTGTCATGCTATCTTCCAGTTGTTATAGCATACCTTACTTTCTTTGTATGTTATGCCATGTTTCCAACAGGCAGCATGTTAAGTGTCCTTATTTTCATATTAAGTTATCAAAATAATTTCTTTGACCAGGTTTATGCATACTGTAATAGTTAAGAAAGGTAACATGAAAAATATTTTACTTTCTAATTCATGGTGGTTGGAGAGAGAGTAGGAGTCAATAGATATTGTCACTCTTGCCAAATTAGGATTATATTAAATTAATCTCCTTGGTCACTTTAAAAGGTTTTCTCATAACTTGGGTTTCTCTGTGCATCTGTTCAGGAATAACAAGCATTTTTTTTAAAGAGTTGTCTCCTGTCTCCCAAACTTAGCTGTAGGAAAACATCACATATGTGTTAAATAAATAACCACCAATTTTGAAGGGATTTTCATAAATTAAGTGGGAAGACTTTTGTTGTTCAGTGATTTTTTCAATCAAGTCTGACTCTTCATGACCTCATTAGGGGTTTTCTTGGCAAGATTACTGCAGTGGTTTTCTATTTCCTTCACAAGCTCATTTTACAGATGAGGAAACTGAGGCAAGAGAGGTTAAGTGCCTTAGTCAGGGCCAAACAACTAGTAAGTGTATGAGGCCAGATTTGGTCTTGATAAGATGAATCTTCCTCACTCCAGGTCCAGTATTCTATCCATTGTGCCACTTAGGTGCCCCCACAAAATGGGAAGACTGAAGGGAACCCAAATGCCACTCCAATTGAGAAATAGTTAAAAATGTTCCCTTATTTCATGGCAAGTATATTGATAAATATTAATGGAAGCACGTTTAGAGAGTTTTGCTAGAGCAGATGCTAATTATGAGGCATAAAGAACGAGTACCTTTAAAAAGAAAAAAAATACATTACCAGAAAGTCGATAAAACATGAAGCCAGGAAAATGTCATTTTCTTTCATTTATACCTCACTAGGATAATAGGCCTTGCCAATTATGGGGGAGATATTTTGATGCCTGCTCAGGCTAGGGCTTTATTTAGATGAACTCCAATCCAGTTTAGCAGTGGCTGAATCATAGGCACTGTGGACTTCAAAGGCTCCGTGTTCAATGGAGACGTCCAGAATGGGAGTGCTGTGAAAAATAACTAATTGTACTACAGGCAGCCAAGCTGTGGCCATCACTTTTCAGTCACTGGGAAAATGTGATGTGCAAATGGGCATCCCACTGTGATAAGGGAAGTCTAAAAATAAAAGTTGAGATGTGGCATGTAAGTTTAATGACCACAGATCTCTGCCTGACTTGGACAACAGTTCTCTACAGGTGCTGTTTTAACAGAGAGTATAATTAGTGTGTGTGTGTGCGTGTGTGTGTGTGTGTGTATATATATTTGTCCTTTAACCTTCCATTCTGAAACAGGTAAGGTTGACATACAGTCATGGCTGAATTGTAAAGAGCAGTGTATATTTCTTTCTGTTCAAGGAAAGTTAGCTCTAGGCATTCATTTTGATTGTTCATCTTGAGTCCCTTGTGACATGAGGTTATAAAAGGAAGCAATGATTGGCACTGTTTGTGTGTGTGTGTGTGTGTGTGTGTGTGTGTGTGTTTTCTATGTGTACAGGGACACTGAATACTCTTCTAATGCTCCCTGTTGAAGGGAGTCTTGTTGACAAGGGTAGTCAGGGATGAATTAGAAAAGTTGCACTGTATTTTTCTCTTTCTAGGCAGGGTTACCATTCAGCTCCAGTGATCCAGGGGGAGGGGAAGTGGGGGAGAATAAAGAAAATATGGTCATTGTTAAACAAGAAAAAACTGTCTCTCTCCATTTCCCCAAATTTAAGTGGTTGACAAAAACTAATATAGCATCATGATGGTGATACATATTATGGAGAATAAAATATAATAGGCACATAACTACTGTAGCAGCAGGAATACCTTTGCTATAGAACTGTAGATCTGGAACTGAAAGGAATGTTAGACATTTAGTTCAACCCTCTGATTTTACAAATGAAGAAACTGAGGCTTCAAAACATTAAATGACTTGCACAGATATCCAGAAAGTTGCCAACTTTTGTTGTTTCTATCTCCTTAAAATTTCTTGTATCTGACTCCTTCCTACTCTTTACAATGCAGTCACCACTTTAGTTCAGACCCCCATCATTTCTCACTTAGATTACTGGAGAAAATAGCTTCTTAATTGGTCTCTCTGCCTCAAGTCTCCACTGACTCCAGTCTATCTACTAAATGGTTATCAAATCTTAAGCACAGATCTAGTTATCTTGTTCCTCCATTCAATAAACTTCATTGGCTCTGCATGGTTCCATATTTCTCCAGGTCAGAATACCATATACATTCCCTCTTGACTTTTAAAACCTTTCACAGATGTGACTACAACTTATCTTTCCAGCTTCTTAATACATTACTTCCCTTCCCATTATCTGTGATCCTCACATGGACACCATTTCTCCTCTTTTCTTCATACCTTTGCATTGGGCATTCCTTATGCCTTCTTCCTCACCTCCACCACTTAGAATCTCTTTGATGCTTTAATACACAACTAAAATCCAAGATAGTGAAAAGAGACCCATATGTACAAAAGTATTTAGAACAGTTTTTTTTTTAACAGCAAAGAACTGGAACTAAAGAAGTACCAACCAACTGGAGAATGGCTAAACAAAATATGGCATATAAATACAATGAAATATTATTATAGTGAAGAAATTATGGCCAGAATGGTTTTGGACTTCAAATATTGTCTGATTCAGTCTCCTTGTTATCCAAAAGACTCACAAAACTCTTTTCTAACACCAAAATTTGAATGTATCAATTCTGCAGCAGTTTTCCTTATCATCCAACTCTCATAGTCATATATTGTTACAGGAAAATGAAACAAAACAAAAACAAAAACATGGTTTTGACTATATAGACCTTTTATGGCAAGGTGATGTCTTGCTTTTTAGTATGCTCTCCAGATTTGCCATAGTTTTCCTTCTAAGGAGTAAGAATCTTTTAATTTCATGGCTGTGGTCACTGTCTGCAAAGATATTTGAGCCCAAGAATATAAAATCTGACACTGATTGCATTTCTTCTCAATCTCCCAGGAAGTGATGGGACCAGTTGCCAAGATCTTAGTTGTTTTTTTTTTTAATATTAAATTTCAAGGCAGATTTTATACTCCCCTCTTTCACCCTCATCAAGAGGCTTTTAAATCCACCTTCACTTTCTGCCATCAGAGTGGTATCATCTGCATATCTGATATTATTGATATTTTTCCTGGTAACTTTAATTCTAGCTTTGTATTCATCCAGTTTAGCATTTTGCAAGATGTATTCTGCATATAAGTTAAAAGAACAAAATGCAATATATAGCTTTGTCATACTACTTTTCCAAACTTAAACCAATCACTTTTTTCATGTTAAGTTCTAACTGCTGCTTCATGGCTCACATACAAATTCCTCCACAGACAACTTGAAAGCATAGATATAAATGGATTTTTCCTTAAAATGATAAGAAGCATCTACCAAAACTAACAATAAGCATTATGTGTAATAGGGATAAGCTAGAAGTCTTTCCAGTAAGATCAGGAGTGAAACAAGTATGGCCATTGTCACCAATATTATTCATTATTGTATTGGAAAGCCTAATAATAGCAATGAGAAGAAAAAGAAATAGAAGGAAACAGAATGGGCATTGAAGTAATAAGACGAACTCTTTTTTGTAGATGATATGATGATATGCTTGGAAAATGCTAAAGATTGAACTAAAAATTAGTTGAAGTAAATAATAATTTTAACAAAATAGCAAGATATAAAATAAACTTACATAAATCATTGGCATATCTATATATCACCAGGAAAACCCTGCAAAAAGAGATAATAAACGATACCCCATTTAAAATAACTGTAGATAGTATAAAATACCTGGAAGTATACCCACCAAAGCAAATGCAGAAACTATATGAACATAATTATAAAACACTTTTTGGACAAATAAAATCAGGTTTAAATAACTGGGGAAGATTAACTGATTATGGCTGGACAGAGCCAATATGATAAAAAAAACCAATAATTTTATTTCATCTACTTATTCAACACCATTCAATTTAATTACAAAAAAATTTTACTGAGTTAGGAAAAAACTTTTAAAAAACTCATTTGGAAGAACAAAAAGTCAATAATATAAAAAAAAGTAATTTAAAAAAAGTAAAGGAAGGAGATTTAGTAGTACCAGATGTTAAACTATATCAAAATTATCTATAATATCTGCTACTGGCTAAGAAATAGAACTATAGATCAATGGAACAGAATAAACATACAATATATAGTAGTAAATGATTATAGTAACCTTGTGTTAACAGATGTAAACAGATTTAAGGTTCTGGGGTAAAAATTTGTTATGTGGTAAAAATTGTTTGGAAAGCTGGAAAACAGTCTCACAGAAATTGGGCACAGATCATTATCTAACACTATTTACCAAGATAACATCCAAATGGACACATGACCTAGATATACAGGGAAATATCACAAGAAAATTAGAAGAACATGAAACATATTACCTAACAGACTTATGGATAGGAAAACAATTTATGAGGAACAAGATATAGAGAATAAAGTAGATAATTTCAATTACATTAAGCTAAAAATGTTTTTACACAAATCCAGTAATTACAGACAAGATCAGAAGGAAAACAGAAAACTGGGAAAAATTTCATAGACAGTTTCTCAAATAAAAGTCTCAAATACATAAAGAACTTTGTCACATTTATAAGAATATGAGTCATTTTCCAATTGATAAATGGTCAAAGGATAAGAACAGGCATTATTTTGATGAAGAAATTAATATATACAATTTATATATTATATATAGTCCTATGAAAATTCTCTAAATAATTATGGTTTAGAAAAACAAATTTAAACACCTTTGAGATGTCATTTTATGCTGATCAGACTGACTAAAATGAGAGGAGAAAGCAACAAATGTTGGAGGAGATATAGAAAAATTGGGACACTAATTCACTGTTGGTGGAACTCTGAAATGATCCAATCATTACGAAGAGCAATCTGGAATTATGTGCAAAGAATTATGAAACTATGCATATCCTTTGACACAGTAATACTACTATTAGATTTATTTCCCATGATTATTAGGGAAAAAGAAAAAGCGCTTACATGTTTTATAATATTTATAGCAACTCTGTTTGGGTGGTAAAGAATTGGAAACTGAGGGGATGTCTGTCAATTGGGGCATTGCTAAATATGTTGTGGTATATGATTGTGATGGACTATTGCTGTTATAAGAAATGATGAGGTGTTTGATTTTAGAAAAACATGGAAAGACACATCAAATAATGAAGAGTGAAATGAGCGGAGAACTTTGTACACAGTAACAGCAATTGGAACATTTGTTTTATGAAGAACTTGTTTAGGGGAGGCTTGCTTATAGGAAGGCTTTCATACCTTTTGCTAATTTCTAATTAGGCACTGAGTCACAAGGGTTGTGATGCCTTCAGGCTCTGAGAAGTGTATATATACTCTGAATTGGTATTTTGCTTTTGGGGCTCACTTATGAGAAGGATCGTGTAATTCTCTGGTCAAGATTCTGAGTGGCAGTATGTCCAGAGCTCCCTGACTGCTTAGCTATAAAGGCTCTCTTAATCTAGGGATGTATGTAAATTGTTTGGTTGATTCAGGCAGTCAGAAACCTGTCTGTTGGTCTTTGTTTCTCTGCGTGTATTTTCTGTATTTTTTCTGAAGTTCATGGTGCTGACTTTTCCCCTGAACTAGTGAATGTAATTTAAAAAGATTCTTGACCCCTTAAACAGCTATCTTTCCTAGGAAAGCACATCTAAGAACCTGTGTTAGCAGCCATTCTGAGTATGCCAGTGTGGTTGCTGCTATATACATATATATATACACACATACACAAAGCAAGCTCTATACAGAACAAATAGGAAATAATTAATAGAGGGAAGACCCTGGGATTAAGAGGGTTAATAGGGGTTGGGGAAGGCTTCTCGTAGAAGATGTGATTTTAGTTGAGACTTAAAGGAAGTCAGGGAGGTCAATAGTCAAGCAGAGGAGGGAGAGTGTTCCAGGCATAAGGGACAGTCAGAAGAAAAGTCCAGGGCTGAAAGATGAAGTGTCTTCTTTGTGGAACAACCAGGAAGCTGGTGTCACTGGCCTTGAGGGTAGAGACTGTATTTTTGCCTGGCCTTATAACTAGAATTTAGCACCATTCCTGGCACATAGAAAACATTTATTAAGTTTGTTGACTGACTGAATTGTTCACTTGGTTTCATATGACAGAGCTAGGAGCAATAGGTATAAATAGAGAGGATATTTATAGCTGAGATTAATAGACATATTGTTTTGATATAATGAAAAATCTCCTGACATTTAGAGCTATCCCCAAATGGAATTGCATATAGGGTGTTTCATTACTGGACGTCTTCATTGCTGTTAGAAAAATGGATGGGGAGTATTGTTGAAAATATGGGCTGTACTAAATGTCTACTGAGATTAAAAATTTGGCTTTTCCACTGACTTCTTATTTGACCTTGCACAAGTTATTCAGCCTCTCTTTCCTGTGTAAGAAGATGTTGAAAAGATGATCTGTAAGATCCTTTCCAGCTCTGACATTCTATCTTTCTAGTTTATATTTCTATTCAAAATGGTGAAAAGTCAAATGTCAAAAAATATTAGTATTACTCTGCTACTTGGTTTCTTACCACACCTTTGTCTCTTTTAGTCATCACTATGGTTTCCACAGTTTTATTTCAAGATTTATTTGGAACATTGCTCTTCTTTAATTGCAAATTTTTATGTCACTGTATTATTAAAAAATGGTTTGCTATGTTATTGAATGTGGCTTTATTTAACCATGGAACCAATTTCTTTCCTGAAGGTAAAATATTTGCAAACATACAATAGGAGTTAATGGGAAAATAGGGCTAAACATATGGAGTTTTGATTTACGGCAAGAATACAGCTATTGTCTGTAACAGAGTTTCTCTATAGAAGATCAAGATGACAGAAATGACAAATAATTTCCCTGCAGTATGGGAAATGGAAGATCATTCTCCTAAGAAATCACCGATATTCTTCCTTCTCCATTATTTACCATATATTTATGGCTTTGGTAAATATTTAAGGTAATTAACATTACACAAGAAATTAAAAGCATTTGAATTACTCCAAAGGGAAAATATGATCCCATAATTGTGAGTGTGCTACCAGGGTAGATGATGTGGTTCCAGAGAGGAGAATTTGACTTCAGAGTATATGAGAGTATATTCAGAGTATATTCAGCCCAGGGGCAGGGCACTGTGTTAGATCTAGAGCATTTTGATTTTTGTTCTGTACATATGATTTCACTGCTCTAGGGAACTTACTTTCAGAAATTCCTTTTATTAGTTCTGAGCTGCAATTTGTAGTCTGAGGGAGTTTCTTGGGAGTACTTAGGTATTAAGTAATTTATGTAATGTCACACAGCCAACACGGGTCAGAGTCTGGACTTGAAAGAAGATCTTTGCATCCCCAGCTCAATATGGTGAATAAGGAATTGATCTCAGAATAAGGAAGACTCAGGTTTAAGCGTCATCTCTGACCCAAGCTGGTTGTATGGTCCTGAGCAAACCACTTTACCCTTAGTGATACAGGGAACTCCTTGCCTTCAAAGAGTTTACACTCTACTGGCAGAGAGGTTAGGTAGGAAAGGAGACTTCTGTAGGAAGGGAGACTTCTTCAGTCTCAGTACAGAGTACTGTAAGCCCATCAACTAAAAATTAAATATGGTAAATGCAGATTAAAGGGTGAACAGCCACTTGTTGAGATTGTTGTAAAGGGGATTCACACATGGGGAGGGAGTTTAGACTTGATGACTTTTAAAGTACTTTTCATCTCAAATTTTACGATTTTTGACATTTGGAAGATTATGAACTCAAAAACATAATTTGTGGTTCTAGTTTTTTTTCTATAACACAATCAGAAAAATTCTCCTTTATCCCAACCCTTGTTCTTCAGTAATAAATAAAGACATATGTGAACAAATTAACTTTAAAAAGCTTTATTATTGGTTTTCATTTTTGCATCATAATCATTTTCTAGATATACTCCCCCAATAAATCCTCCTTTGTAACAAAGAAAAACAACTTACAAATTGATTGCAACTTTACACACCCATAATCCCTCACCTTCCTCTTGAAAGGAGAGAAGTACATTTCATCAAATGTTGGAAGAGGGGAGGGTAAATTTGATCATTTCAGCTACTTAGAGTTTGATTTCTTTTCAGAGTTCTTTTCATTCGTATTATTGTAGCCATTGTATATGTTGTCATCCTGGTTCTTCTTACTTTAATCTGCATCTATTCATGGGTCTTTCCACGTTTCTTGGATTTCTCCGTGTTCGTTGCTGCTTATCACACAATCATATTTCTGTACTGCTCTTATTTAGCCATTCTGTGCAAATGAATGTCTCTTAAAACCACAAATCTTTGGAAACATAATTCATTCACCAACTTCCCTATAAAAAAGGTCATTATTAATGATTTACTCTCGTCCTTGCAATTAACATTGTCTTAGCAATTAAAATTGCTCATTTCACATCTCATGATGACATCAACCAGTGGGACAAATAACACTGCCCTTTACAAAACAACTAGCTTCAAGGGTAGAAATTAACCAAAGTTGCTACAGAAACTTTCAAATTCATTTTTTTTTAATTCAGAGGTTTCGATCTCAATTTGGTTTTACTATATACCCTTAAACTGTGGCAATGATCCCTTTATTCAGAAGAGGCCTGTCACAGACTAAATGGAAGCCTCAGACATGCCAGTGAGACAGTGTGCCTTGGTGCCTGCTTATTGTAGAATTACTCTTAGGAGAGTGTTGAAGAGTTTTCACAGGTTCATAAGCACTGTGGCTGCTTTGAGGCTCTAACATGCAACCAAGCTGAGTAATTGATGTCTTCTTGTGACACTTACACGGAAACTTTCAGAGCCTCAAGGGACTTCATCATATTGCTTTATTGAGAGAGAGAGAGAGAGAATATGCTCTGGGAAAGTAAGGAAACCAGATCTCAGAAAACCTTTATTAGTTTTCTAGAATTACAGGATGGCAAAGCTGGAAGGATCTGAGAGATCCCTCTGGTCCAACCTCTTCATTTTACATATGAGGAAACTGAGGTCTGGAAGAAAAAAAACAGGAGAAATAAGTTGCTCAAAGTCACACAGCAAGTTAGCGGTAGACCTGGGATTAGAACTCAGACCCTCTGATTGTCACTCTTACCTTCTTTCTACTTTATCCTATTTACTCCTCTCTAAAAAATTTCCATCCAGTACATTTGATGAATTTATAGTGGTAAAATGACAATTTATTAGCAATTGCTTGTGTATATGTGGCTTGTATTAGATCTCTATAATATCTCCTATATAAGATTATCCATGAAGCTCAGTCATACCATTAGTTTTCTACCCACTTCAACATGTATACTTCAGCCTCTGAAGTCCCCAGAAGATGGAGAAGTTTTATAATTCTAAATGGACTGTACTGAATTTAGAGTTAGAACCTGACTTCAAGTCTTGAGTCTCCAACCTTTTTTGTTTGAAGTTGGGCAAATTAGTTGACTTTTTTGTCCATTGGTTTCTTTATCAGTAAAATGAAGGGGTAGCTTAGGTGATCTTCAAAGATACTTAAAAATCTATGGTTTTATGGTCCTCCTATCTCTTAGTTCCCTTCCTTTCATAAATACAAGGGTAGAGAAGCAGTATCCTGGACTTTTTCTGGGGAATAAGGTTTGGGGAAGTTAGCATAATTACTGGAAACTATGGTTTCACTTACTCTATATAGTTTGTTCAGGCTCTTCTGCAACATGAAGCACAGACATGTTCTGGACTTTTGGTAGCCAGGCATTAAGGCCCAGTTCCAAAGGCCCTTATATCCATAACCTGGGATCTGAGTCAGGTCTGGCTAGTGTAAACCTACACATCCTGCATCTACCTTGAGTGAATCTATAGCCATTAGAAGGATTTGTGTCCACAAGTGGATCATTTTCCAGTCTGAGAACACTTTTACCTAATCCAGTTCCTTATTTTCAAGTGCCCCAGGAAAGGAGATACGGTAACTGCCTTGGGTAATATTCCCAATGTTTTAACACCCAAGAAAATTCCTGCCTTTTCTAGCAAAAGACTCAAATTCTTCTGCAGCTTGTCTGGAGTTTGGGGACCACTTTAACCTAGAAATAAATGTTACCTTCTGAATGAAATTTTCAGCAGAGAGCATAGGGTTAATAGGTAGTTTTTAAAAGTACTTTGGGGTGCCAACATCCTTAATAGAAACTGTATAATGTTCACATCTCACATATACACTCAAACACTGGAGCACTTCTATTTGAAGTATACCTACAGGCCTATGACATTGATTTCTATGAATTGTTTTATTATTGTCAGAACCAATCCATCAGCCAGTGGCCATCCCCTCTTTAGCTACAACTTCATCACATCTCTAACTTTTCACTTCTCTCATATGTCTCTAGCTGCCACCAGCATAGGGAAGAACAGGTTACCTTGGAGACAAGAGGTTTGGAAAATTTACTGAACCTGAACTAACTCTGATTCAATTATTAGATACCATATACAATTCTCTAATATTTAATTTAAAAGGTTTTTTGTGGGGAGGGGAGAAATGGTATCAAAAATGCATATGTCTGGAGTAAGCTTCAAAATGGAAGTTGTGAGACATTGGCACATTTTACTGAGGTATGCTATGAATTGTGCTATGCTATGAAGTATAAGAATTTGGGAGAAAACTCTGTGGCTTAGCTTCAATTCTAGCTAAGAAGAGAGGGAAGATAACCTCTGAAGACTCAATGATCTCTGAAAATGAGATTGCATTCATACTGAAGCCCATTTCAGTCTGTACTTTGTATTCATGCAACATTAAACTGTGAACTCTTTGAGAGCAGAGACTGCCTTCTGCATTTCTTTGTATCTCCAGTACTTAGCACAATGCTTGGCACCTCGCACATCCTTAATAAATTCTACCTGAATGAATGACATGAAGCAAACTTTCATTAAATACTTGTTATATCGACTGCAATGTGTGAGGTGCTTGCAGAAGATACAAAGATTAAAAAACTGGCTCTTAAGTATGTTCACAAATAATCATAACACTAGATAAAGTATAATAAATGCATAATAATAACTGTTAACGGATGATGTTTATATAGTACTTTAACATTTATTAATCAATTTACATACATGATTTCATGTGATGTTTATAGTAACTCCATGAGGCAAGTATTAAGTATATTATTATTATTAATCCTTATTTTATCATAAAAACATTGGTTCAGAGAAGGTAAGAACTCACCCATAGTCACATAACAAGTAAATTTCAACAAGGGAAGATTCCAAACAAGGTCTTTCTAATTCCTAATCTAGTACACTCTCTTGAATGGTATCAATAAAATGATTTGAGTGTTAAAAAGAGGCAAAGAATACTTACATCAGGCTTTATGAAGAAAGTGGCATTTGAGATGAGCCTTGCAAGAGAAATATAGGTAGAGATGCTATAGACAGGGAGGAAGGAGAAGAGGACATTCCAAGAATAAATAATCTTACAAATAAATTCTTTCAGGGAGGAATGTGAGAACATTTTTTTTAAAGCTTTTTGGTTGGGGGGGGCGGGGCAGAACCAAAATAGTGGAGTAGAGAAAGCACACAGTTGAGCTCTCCCAACGTTCCTCTCCAAACAACTTTAAAATAATGCCTCAAATCAAATTCTGGAGTATCAGAGCCAACAGAAGAACAGAATGAAATATTTTTTCCAGTCCAAGATGACACAGGAGGTCAGAAAGAGAGTTCTGTGACACAGAAAAGGAAGCTGACTCATAGCCCATGTGGATGAAATGCCAGTGTTGGAACTAAGACATGGTGACAAAAGCAGCAACAGCTCTAAGAGTTCTCAAGCCAGAGATAGTAAGGGAAATTTGCAACAGATCAGAAAGAGGACTCCTGTGATAGCACTGGACAAAAGGACCAGATATTATTTGGCAGCTCCATTGCCTGTACCCACTTCTGGGTCATAGTTCAAAGACAGAGAAGAGCACCTTCAGTCAAGATGGAATGGAAACCCTCAAGGACAGTATTATTTCTTGCCATTTGGAAGAATCAAAAACTTTGAAACACTCAGAACTAGCTTGGAAAAAAAAAGCATGAAACTTGAGGCATCCCCTCCCACCACCAGGTGCCAGAAATAGAGCCAAACATTAACATAAAGTTCTAAATCAAGAAATAAGGTAGAAAAATGAGAAAACAACAACAAAAAAGAACTTGACCGTAAAAATCTGCTATAATGACAAGGAAGATCAAGACACAAATTCAGAAGAAGACAATAGTCAAAATAGCTAGAAGCAAAGCCTCAAAAGGAAAAAAATAAAGTGAATTTGACACAAGCCCAACAAGAATTCCTGAAAGAGCTGTTTTTCAAAATCTAATAAGAGTGATAGGAGAAAAATAGGAAATGAAATTAAAACAAAGGAAGAAAATTATGAAAAGACAATGAGTAGCTTGGCAAAAAAGGTACAAAAAATACTATTGAACTAATAAACGTAACTAGGATCTGGTTCTATGAAAAAAAAACAACAATAAAAGATAAAATATTGGTTAATTTGACTTAAAAAAAGAACAAAACCAGATTGGCAGTATCAAAAAATGAAAAGGGTGAATGCACCATCAATGAAGATGAAATGAAGCCATTATTAGTAGCTATTTTATCCAATTATCTTCTAGTAAAACTGACAATCTAAGTGGAACGAATGCATATTTGCCAACATATAAACTGCCCAAATTAACATAATAGAAAATAGAATATTTAAATAAAGTTATCTTAGAAAAAGAAATTGAACAAGATATCAATAAGCTAACTAAGGGGGAAAAAAATCCCCAGGACCAGATAAATATTCAAGTGAATTCTACCAAACATTTAAGAAACAATCAATCTCAACACTACATAAATTATTTTTTAAAAAATAAAGGAGTCCTATCAAGTGTCTTTCATGATAGAAATATGGTTTAGATACTTAAACCAGGAAAAGCAGAAACAGAGACAGAAAACATAGACTAATGTCCTTAATGGATATTGATACAAAAATTATAAATAAAACATTAACAAAGAGATTACAGCAATATATTCCAAAATTATATACTCCAACTAGGTGGGTTTTATATCAGGAATTCAGGACTGGTTCAATATTAAGAAAACTATGAGCATAACTGACCACATTAATAACAAAAACAACAGCAACAACAAAATAAAATGACTACATCAATAGATACTGAAAAGGCATTTCACAAAATACAACCATTCCTATTAAAAATACTAGAAACCATAGGAATAAATGAAACCTTTCTTAAAATGATAAGAAGTGCCTATCTAAAATTAAGGGCAAGCATTACCTATAATGGGTAAACTTGAAGCCTTTCCAATAAGATCAGAAGTGAAGCAAAGATGTCCAATACTACCACTATTATTCAGAATTATAAGAGATGGTAGTTATAGTGATAAGACAAGAAAAATAAATTGAAGGAACCCAAATAGATAATAAGGAAACAAAATTGTCACTCTTTGCAGATAATATGATTGTATACTTAGATAACCCTAGAGAATCAACTAAAAAACTAATCAAAACAATTAACAACCTCAGCAAAGTTGTAGAATATGAAATAAATCCAAGCAATGCATTAGCATTTCTATACGCTATCAACAAAACCCAGAAGGAAGAGATAGAAAAGGAAATTCCTTTTAAAATAAGAGAGATAATATGAAATACTTGAGACTCTACCTGCCAAGACAAACCCAGGGATTACATGAACATAATTGCAAAACACTTTTCATAGAAATAAAGATACATCTAAACAATTGAGGAAATATTATTTGCTTGTGAGTAGTCCAAGCCAATATGATGAAAATGAAAATTATACCTAACTTCATTTTCTTAGTCAGTGCCATCTCAATCAAAGTATCAAAGAATTATTTTATAGAACTAGAAAAATACTAAGAATTTATCTGGAAGAACAAAAGATCAAGCATATCAAGGGAATCAATGGAAAAAAAAGTGAAGGAAGGTAACCTAACACTACTAGATTTCAAACTATATTACAAAACGGTAATCATGAAAAGAATCCGGTACTGGTTACGAAAGAGATGGGTGGAATACATTAGGAACAAAACATAGTGGTAAATGGCCATAGTAATTTTGCATTCAATAAACTTAAAGATCCAGACTTTTGGGATAAGAATTCACCATTTGACAAAAATTGTTAGGAAAACTGAAAACAGAAATATAGTGCAATATCTCACACCATATGCCAAGATAAGATCAAAATGGATAAATTATTTAGGAATAAAGATTGATATCATAAATAAATTAGGGATCATGGAAAAATTCATCTGTTAGATCTATGGATAAGGGAAGAATTTATGACAAATCAAGAGATAGAGAGCATCACAGAGTTAAAATGTATAATTTTGAATACATAGAATTAAAAAGATTTTGCACAAATAAAACTAATGTAGCCAATAGTAGAAGGAAAAAGGAAAAGGGAAAAAATTATAGCAAGTTTCTCTTTTGAAGGCTTTATTTCTCAAATGTACAGAGAACTAAACCAAATTTATAAAAATAAGATCCATTCCAGATTGATAAATGGTCAGAGGATACAAGTAGGCAGTTTTCAGAAAAATAAATCTAAACTATCAATAGTCACATAAAAATGCTCTAAATCACTATTGCCAGAGAAATGCAAATTAAAACAACTCTGTGATACCACTATATATCTGTCAGATTGACTAACATGACAGAAAAAGGAAAACGAAAAATGCTGAAAGGGGTGTGGAAAAATTGGAACACTAACACATAGTAGGTGGAGTTGTGAACTGGTCTAGCTTCTGGAAAACAATTGGGAACTATGCTCAAAGAGCTATAAAACTTTACCTCCCCTTTGACTCACCAATACCAATACTAGGTCTGTGTCACAAAGAGATAAAAGACAAAGGAAAATGACCTATTTGTACAAAAATATATATAGTAACTCTTTTGTAGTGGCAAAGAATTGGAAATTGAGGAAATGCTCATCACTTGAGTAACGGTTAAAAAAAGTTGTGGTATATTATTGTTTGGAATATTTTACTATCTGGCAGCCAGGTGGTGCAGTAGATAACAATGCCCAGCCTGGAGGCAAGAAGACTCATCTTTGTGAGTTCAAATCCAGCATCAGATACTTACTAGCTCTGTGATTCTGGGACAGTCACTTAACTCTGTTTGCCTCAGTTTCCTCATCTATAAAGTGAGGTGGAAAAGGAAATAGCAAACCACTCTAGTATCTTTGCCAAGAAAACTCCAAATAGGGTCACACAGTATCAGACACAACTGAAAGACAACAACAACAACAACAATTATTGCTGCTGTAAGACATGATGATCAGGATCATTACAGAAAAACTTGGGAAGATTAATATGAACTCATGCAAAGTGAAATGAGTAGAACCGTGGGAACATTATACACAATAATAGCAACATTGTAAGCGTGACCAATTGTAAATGACTTAACTAATCTGATCAAGACAATGATCCAAGACAATTTCAAAGGACCCATGATGAAAAATGCTATCCATTTCCAGAGAATGACAAACTCTAAAGGAAGATTGAGCATACTTTTAAACTTTATTTTTATTCTTTTATTTTGTGTTTTCTTTTGCAGTATGAATAATATTGATATATGTTTTGCATGTATAATTAATATTAAATTAGTTACCTTCTCAAGGAAGGGGGAGAGACAGGAGAAAGAGAAATTGGGACTCAAAAAAGATTGTGAATTTTTTTCATGTAATTGAAAAATATTTAATGAAATAAATAAAAATAATTTGAATTTTTAAAATTGTATCAGCTCTTTTAATGCACATACATACACATAAATCCCTGATAATAATTGTGTGGCTCATCTTTATACACATAATCAAAAATCATTTATTAAGCTCCTACTGTGTGTCAGGCATCATACTATATGTTTGGGATACAAAAACAAAAAGCTGAAGTCCAAGTCCTTTTTCTGCTACCTACTACCTCTGTGACTTGGACAACTCACTTAATTACTCTCAACCTCAGGTTCCTCATCTGTAAAATTAAGGTGCTGGATTAGATGAGCTTTAACGACCCTTCTAGCTCAAAATCTATGATCCTCAAATTACCTTTACTGGCTAAAGTAAGACTGGACCAGGAACTAAAATTAGACTTTATCCCTAGGGTTTTCTTTATTATGAAAACATTCTGACTTTTCAAGATGTTAGTTGAGTAGGTGAGGTCTAATAGTGAGGTCAAAATGACAATTTCCCAGTCAAATGAATTCTAAAAAAAGCAGAAATTGAAAAAATACCAACAAAATAATGATCTAGAATGATTTACTAAGGATTCAATCAGTCAATAAACTTTTTAAAGTGTCTACTATGGGACAGGCGTTGCACTAAGTACTACAGCCACAAAAAGAGGCAAAAGATAGTTCTTGCCATTGAGGAGTTTGCATTGTACTGGTGTAGACAACATACAAAACAAAATATACAGAGCAGGATTAATAGGACACAATTAACAGAAGGAAGGCATGAGATTAAATTCAATTGAATTTATTCTTCCTAAGTGCCTACTGTATTCAGAATGTTGAACTACATCCGAGAAGAGATACAAAGTTGAAACAAATTGTGGTCCCCAGTTTCATGGCACTTACATTCTGATAGGGAAGTATTGGAATACACATACACACAAAATCATGCTTCAAGATAATATATGATAACTTCATCAGAAAGTTGCCCAACACAATGTATATAAGGTCCAAGAGGAAAGATTTTTTTTTTTACCAATGAATGTAGTTCATGGGAGGTTTTATTGAGAAGTCAGCATTTATGTTAGGCAATTGATATTAAATAGTTACTTGAGAAGAAATAAATTTGTGTTGTCAAACCATATTAAATTTCCTCTCATCCAAAACTTCGCCTTTCATTACTATAATATCATATGAATGATAATGATTCAGTTGAAAATCATCTTTTCATTCATTTTCAAAGTATACTTCTTGCTAAGATGTTTTCATATGTTTTATTAGTTTCATAAGACAATTAACATGAAATCCAGTCATTATAACCTAGATACAATATTTCGATATGGATCTGAATAATCTTGAATATATTTGTCCCAATGCAATAAAGAAAACAATTGCTTATTTTGCTTATAGTCTCTGATTAGAAAAAGGGAGTATTTAATTCATTCAGCTTTTAGTTTAAAACCTGAGGGTGATATTTACCATTTGGTTGCTTTAAAGTATCCAGAGAGGATAAATCAACTTGGACACTTACCTGAGTAGAATGCTGATATGAGTCCAGAGAGAAGTGGATGGAAATATGGTGCTAAAAGCAAAGTAAATATTCCTGTTTCTAGACCTAGGTAGAAATAAATAAATGCACAAATAAATAAACAAATAAAATAATAATGATAATAATAATATTAGCCAAAATATAGGGCTTTACTATGTGTCAGTCACTGTGCTGAGTTCTTTACAATTATTATCTTAGTTGATCCTCACAACAACTCTGTGAAATAATAATAATAAGTATTACAACTCAAAAGAATAATAAAAATAGAAGACACACTTAATTCTTAATTTGAATCTCTTTTCTCTACCAACAAGAATGATCCTCAGAATACAAAAGATAAATAAAAATTATTAGGCTATAGGTGGAGAAATAGAATCTTTATTAAATGCTTACTACATGCCAGACAGTATGCTAAGACTGGGAATATAAATACAGTCAAACAGCAAGATAATCCCTGTCCCCAAAGGGCTTACATTCTAGTTCAGGAAAACAATATAAGAAACGTATCTAGAAAAGACTGGGGAGAGAGGCATAAAGATGTGGTAGGAAGTGCTAGGGAGATCTGGTGTATGGACAAAAAGTTTTGTAGAGAATTGGTTCTGGGCAAGGTATGGTAAAAAAACAAACAAACAAAAAATCAAACAACTCACTTATTAGAACCCCCAAACCCAGAGGTAGAGAGGAAAAAGCAGTGAAGATGATAGTAGGAGTGAAGGCAGCATGGTATGTAGATCTCTGGGAAAATAAATTAGAAAATTGTAAGAGAGTATGATGATTTAAGTCCTCAAATCTAGGACTAACTATAGTATCCCTGGTACTAAAATAACTGGTGGATGTGATTGCTGAGCCACTGTTAAGGATCTTATCAAATTTATGGAGAGTAGAAGAGCATAGATTAAACTTCTCTAAAAGAAAGAAAGAGAGATTGTAGACCAGGGAGTTTGATTTCAATCTTGTCAGAATTACTGTGTGTATAAAGTCTTGGTGGGGCAGGGTGGAGAAGGTGGGGAAGTAGGGGATGGAAGAAGAGAAGTTAGTGTCTTGAGTGGGGCAGGGCATTGTAGTGGTAATGAAATTCGAAGATACCTTTGTTTTGCTAAGGTGACAGGTACTTAGCACCTAGTTTCAAATTAAGCCTCTGTTTAAGAAACAGAAGGTATGAACCCCTGTTGCTGACATAACAGGAAGAGGCTGAACAGGGAGGAGCAATACTGTATATGAGGGAAAACCCTAGCTGGGAAAGTCAGAACTTCTTGGGATGAGCACCTGAAGGCTGGGCTGCTGCTGCTGCTGGACTGGAACTTCCATGGAGAAATTGATTTTGATTTTGAGAATGGGAGAAAGTGATTTTGATTTTGAGAATGGAGCTTATGGTGCTGAAGATTTCTGAGGGCCAGCTTGAGCTGCTGAGGACTTCTGAGGGCCAGCCAGAGCTGCTGAGATTGCTGAGGATTTCCAAGGGCCAGCTGGAGCTGCTGAGGCTGCTGAGGATTTCCAAGGACCAGCCAGAGCTGACAGCCAGAGTTGCCAGAGGAAGCATGACTGTGGTGTGGGTACTTTGTCCATCTGTGGCTCTGTTAAATATTTTATTCCCAGGAATAGAAACTGTAAAGGACTTGAGGTAGACTGGACACTGTGAGCTTCAATATGGATCAGAAACTGCACAGAGAACTGGACAAGGAGCTGTCTGCCTTTGAACTCTGGTGGCAGTTGGTTAGATTCAGGTGGGAGCTGGGACCATGGAAGAGGAGCCATGGAAGCTGAAAGCCTGCCCCAAGTCAAGATGAAAAGACCTCTCTGTGGGTACTAAGTAGTGACCGATGACTGAGTAGTGACTGATGATTGAGTAGTGACTGATGACTGAATAATGATTGATTTGTAACTTAATGTGCCCCGTGGATGGAGGACTTTGACATTTTGTACTTTATGATTGAATGAGTTACTAAGTGATTGGTTCACTAAATGATTGTACTTTCTTCAAAACTATATGATCACTTTGGTAAAAACTATGTGGCCATTTTAGTGATAGGTTGTTGGAAATGATATATTTTGATTTTCTGTGATAAGTTGTAACATTCTGAATGCTGTACCTTTATTTTCTGTGAATGTTTTACTCTGGTTTATTATTGAATAAATAGAGTGTTCACTATACTATGTAATCATAACCTTGAAAGCTATTCACAGCAGCATTCCTCTGAAAAGCTGCTCATACATGGCTTTATAGGCCTATGAGAAACACATGTGTACTGAAGATTCAATGCCCAACAAACTTAATGACAGCTTTAGTAGGATCAACTGCTTCAGGGCCAATGGTACCAGCAGGCAAAAACTATACCAACTCAACATATGCTGTCTGGCCTTCAGGCTTCTTTTCCTTATTAGTCTATCTGTGGTTCCAGAAGAAAAAGGTCCAGGGGTATTTGTTGAAACACACACATATATGCATGTATACATGTACACACATATATGGCATATGTCTACACACATGTATGTACTCATGAAAATTATTATTAAAGAAAAACGTTCTCTCTCTTTCTCATAGAATCCTCTCCCACCCAATCTATGCTTGTACAAAAATGTCTTCTCATTGGGTTTTGGTTCTTCCTTTTAGTCTCATTCTGTTCATTCATAGTTAGATAGACTTAGGATAGATGGCCATCTAGTTTTGTCGTGTCAGCTTGAAATAGCATAGAAAAGAGAATTATCAATTTAAAAACCAAGGTCACCAAGTGTCAGCTGCTTTGACTGCTACAGAAAGAGGACAAATGACTTTCTTTCCCTCCTCCACATTCCTCACCCTGGGTTGTGAGAGAAATAAGAAATGAGTGTTCAGCTAGCCAAATGAAGAGTGGCTTGCCTGTTCTAGGGAAGAAGTGTCAGAAGAAACATGCTGTGGCTTGGACTTCAACATCTCCCTGGCCTCATGGTCTTCATATTCTGCCTGTTCTTGTTTATACCTACTCAGCACCTCATGTTTGGTTTAGTCTCCTCTCTGGTATCTCTACTTCCCCACCTGTAAAATCTGGAAAATAAAGAGGTTCAACATAGATACCAGCCACATTAGACTAATGGAACTCTTCTTTGTCTATCCATGAGACTTCCCCCCAGAAGTCCCTTCAAGATAAAAACAAAAATAAGCCAAGAATTTGAGGAACTCTGGAATTCACCACTCTCCAACATGATGGCTTTAGAAGGGGGAATAATATGTGCAGGAAAGGTACATAGTTTTGCCTCCTTTCTCCTTCTTTTCTAGATCCCTTTTATATGTTTTCTTCTTTTATTAAAACTCATGAAACTTGAGGACAGAGATTATCTTCCTCACTTGCATTTTATACAAGTTTTTAGAAAGGGAACTGAGCATCATAATAAACTCAACTAACTTTATTTCCTTTTTTTAATGGCATTTTTAGACTGGCAGAACAAAGGAGTGCTCTGAACATAGTTTATCTGAATATCAACAAATGATTTGAAAATGACATACAATTCTTTTATTTTTTGTTTTTAAAAATGTTTATATTTTATTTTTCCAATTACACATAAAAACAATACTTAATACTTGTTTTTTTTTTAATTTCGAGTTCCAAATTCTCTCTTCCTCCTTTCCCACTGCTCATTATCTCTTATAGAACAGTGATATCTCATCACAGTCATATGCCACAATGTGTTCAACTATTCACAATTGATGCATATGTCCTCTGTTTCCAAAGACAAAGATCAAATAGCCTCTCCTTTAAAAAACTTACATTTCATTGATGGAGACATGAACACATGTAAATATTTACAAAATTGACACAAGATAAATACAAAATAATTTTTTTGAGGAAAACTAACAACTGGGGAACATATTTCATGTAGGGGGTAATGTAAGGCAGCTAAATGGCATGCTGGATAAAGTACTGGATGTGGAGTCAGGAAGACTCATCTTTGTGAATATGAATCTGGCTTCAAACACTTACTAGCTGTGTGATCTGGGCAATTCACTTACCTCTGTTTCCTCAGTTTCCCCATCTGTAAAACAAACTGGAGAAGGAAATGGCAAATCCATTTTAGTATCTTTGCCAAGAAAATCTCAAATGGGGTCATGAAGAGTCAGATACAGCTGAAATGGCTGTATAGCGAAAGGGAGTAAGTAATGTTTGTGCTGATCTGTGGTCAATATCTTATCCCTTTCCTTTTATCTCAAAACTGGCATTCTCTCCCCCTTTATTTAATCACAAAATAATTATAAGCAATTTGTAGGAGCCACACCAATCAAAGATTTATGGAACACTGACTAGTTGAAAGTCTTTGGGCTAAGATTTTTTGGAAGTATAAGACATACTTTGTGCCCTCAACTAATTTGCAGTGTCATCAATTTGCATGTAAAAAGATAATTTAAAACGTAACTTTAAATAAGTAGTCAGTGAACAGGACAGAAAGAAAATATGTTCAGAATTCTAAGGAGTGAAGGGAAGTTGGGCTCAGATGGACAGGAAGGATCCATGGAAAAAGTGGAATCTGTGTCAGGTCTTGAAAGAAAGAAAGGTAGAGGAGTGAAATGAATAAAATCTAGAGCTAGGAAAGCTCAAGGCAGATTCTGTGGGTAGCAGGTTGATCAATTTGGACGAATCAAGCACAGTAACTATTGTGCTGTACCCCCAGAGCTGAGCCAAAGAAATGCTTTGAAGTGAATGGAAACTTTCCTCTCTGATAAGCATTTTAACTAAAATGCAGAGTTGAAGCAAAGTGAGGCTCTGACCCTGGGTCAATGTTATTTGGCTTAATAGGTTACTGAATCTCCACTTCCTTTTTTGAACTTATTCATGAATCTCATACAATACTGACTGCAAAATCCAGCTTGGAAACATTGAAATGAAATTGGAAATTCCTCCAGCTTAAATTCTGCATTAACTCTTTGTATATCAATCAGTCTTCAAGTGCCTTGTTAATTATTCCTTAGGTGCTTGAGAGAACAGTTGTATTGCCCCAAGGAGTGCCTGAAAGAGTTAATGCAGTTTCTATAAGTGTCAACCTTCCTCTGCTAGAATTTGCCTCCATGATCCTGTTAGTCCAGAAAGGTTAAAGAAATGCATCCTGAAGAGTTTTGGCAGCAATCTTCAAAAGCTTCCTTTAGAATGTCAGAGGTCTTGAACTTTTAACTTGATCTCCAGAGTTATCTGCATTTGGAAAATTGTCTTCCCTGCAGTAATTCCTGCATATCCCAATATCCTTGGGAATAATGAAAGGCTGATAGGTAGTAGCTAGCTATAACCAGAAGGCATTAAAAAAAAAAGTAGGGCGCTCTAATGAGGAAGAACCTAATTCATTGTTCTATGAGAACAAAAGAGAACAATCATATTATGGAATTGGAGGGTGACATAGGTTTGTGATTTAGCATAAGAATGCTGATGATTAGAATGGCTACATTAGCACATATATCATCCAAAATGCCCATGTATTATTGATAAAGTTTATTGGATTATTTTCCACATCATGTGTTCATCTGCTCTGATCAGGATTCTACACTATATGGCAATTTGTAGACAGAAGTTGGTTGGCTGGTTCACCGGAGTTAATCAGCCCCTGTTCTTATACAGTACGTCACTCAGGTATGAATAGACTGGGTTATTCTGCAGCCCAGAGGTTGATCCTTTATTAGCTCTTCAGTATCTGATAATTATAATGAAGATCACAAAACTGCAAGATCTAATTAAGTTTGGAACTTTTGTAAAATTGACTTTCCATAGAGAATTTCATGCCAAACAAATGTGACAATCTAGAAAATTAAAGCCATAGCCTCTTGCATAACTATATTTCATTTTTCTTTGTATTCTTATGCCCATAAAAACCAAGGGTGAGAAATAGGGTTTGATAACCTCCCCAAACCAGTCTGCATATGGGCTTATTCCTATGATTCTAGTGTGCTAGGCATGATTTGGGGCATGATCAGATTCCTATCCTTCTCGACCATCTCAGGAAAACGTGCAAATTGTAATTGTATTATTACTGGTGAGAGGCACAGAAGTGTAGGGGATAGAGAACTGCTTTTGCTCCCAATAAACTTGTGAGATAGGAAATACAGATGTATTATTTGCATCTTACTAGTGAAGAAACAGAGATATAGTATGATTTGGTAACTTGTTTGGGATCCCACAGAGAGGTTAAGTGTTGGGAACAGAACTTGTGTTCAGGCTTTCTGATTCTAACAGTATATATAGATGATGATGATAATGGGAAGGAGTTGGAGGAGGAGGTTATCTAACATTTATATAACACTCACTATGTGCCAGGATCTGTCCTAAGATCTTTAAAATTATTATCTCATTTGATCCTCACATCAACCCTGGGGTGTAGGTTATTATTATGTCCATTTTACAGAAGACCAAACTGAGACAAGCAGAGGTTAAGTGACTTGCCCAGGGCCACACAGTTCAAAAGTGTCTTAGGCCAGATTTGAACTCAGACTTTCCTGACTTCCAGTACTCCCTCCATTATGCCAGGCTGTTAAAATGAAGCTCCCCTTGCCCTTTTTGACCAAGGTGAAACCATTATTGGTCATTGAATAGAATAGAGAAGCTAGGGGTTCAAATATTGTTATAAGCACTTACTAGCTATGTGACCTTGGGCAAGTAACTTATGAGGCACTGAGAGAAATTCAGTGTCCTCTGTTTGGTCATCTGAAAAATGTGGATAATAATAGCGCCTTCCTTACAGGGTTATCATGATGAACAAATGAGATTAAATATATATATATATATATATATATATATATATATATATATATACGTATATATATGCCAATTACATATGCAAAAACATATGCACATATATAATATATATATATTATGTGTGTATTAAATTTTACAAAGCTTAAAGCACTAAATAAATCTTAGCTGCTATTATTACTGTTACTATTATTATTGCTACTTACTAATTGTGTGATACTTTGGGTTATTTCACTTAACTCTTCTAGACCTTACTTCCTCATCTATAAAATGAAGAGTCCAGAAAGGATGTAAGGATGTTCTCTAAAGTCTCTTTCAATCTAAATCTCTGACCTTCTGACTGTGGTTTTATGAATAGCTGAGAAGTACATCTATCTAGCTATCTATCCATTTACATATCTACATTTCTGTCCCTAGAACAGTGGTTCTCAACCTTCCTAATGCCGTGACCCTTTAATACAGTTCCTCATGTTGTGGTGACCTCCAACCACAAAATTATTTTTGTTGCTACTTCATAACTGTAATTTTGTTTTCCAATGGTCTTAGGTGACCCCTCTGAAAGGGTCGTTCGACCTCCAAAGGGGTCACAACCCACAGGTTGAGAACCACTGCCCTAGAACCTAGTACAATTCATATCCCAGAACAGGCACTTTAAAAAATGCTTATTGACTGATTTAACAGATCCTTTTCCATGTGACAGCTACAGCAGATATCTTCCAACCTGTATATATAGTGGTATAATTTGATAACAGGAAAGGTTGGAGATAAAGAGCAATCCAGACACTTCCTGAACAAAAGAAGACTTTGGATGGGCAAGAGTAGCCAAGGGCTCTGGGGATGAAACACAAGTCTTTTAAATGCCTTCATTGGGGAAGAAGAAGAGGCATAAGAGGATTAGAACTCTGAAAGAAAGTAGAAAAGGTAAACTGCATGTTTCAAAATACAAGAAAGGAAGGCTAATTAAAAACAGTTGAAGTTTTGAGCCTTTTTGACTAGATGGAAATTCATGCTATTAACAGAACTAAGGTTATATCTTGAACGTTGCCAATATTCAATAAGTATTTCTTGAATGAATGAATTGAAGCATGTGCCTCATATTAGCACAGATTCCTTTGCCCTCTTCCCACCTTGGGGAAACCTAAAATCCTTTCCTTTCCTCCTTATAACTGCTGACAATCCTTTGGTTTCTGCTACTGCTATTACTTTATTTTGGATTCTTGGCAAATGAGAGTATCTATTTCCTATTGTTCATAAGACACACCCTATCCTCCAATTGAGAACTCTTTGATGTTCAGTGAGGACTAATACAAACTACCTTCTCCTTCTTATCCCTTTCCCAGATGGCAAAAGAAACTAAGAAAGGTCCCATTCAAATGGGGACCAAGCAATATCTCACTTGTACTTCAAACATATAAATGATAAAAATCCATTCTGTAACTTATACAATAGACAGGGTGGATAGGGTTTTTTTTTTTGTTTGTTTTGTTTTTTGATTTTTTTTTTTCGCATAAAGAGATTGAGTTTATTGTAGGTTGAATCCCTTGGGTTTCTGTTTTCTTAGGATGTTACCTTTCATCTGATAACTTTTTTTGTCTTTATTAATTTGTTTGTTTACTTTTAATTTACGAGATTCAGTTCCACAATCCCTTGAGTTTCAAAATTTCCCTCCCTCCCATTCCTCCCTCCCTTCCCCCCTCCCCCACTCACAGCAGCATGCAATCAAGTATAGGATCTGCAAATACTTTCACATTAGACATTGGTTAGGTTATAAAGAAGGATTGTAACAGATGGAATGAACAATGGGAAAGAGGAAATAAAACCAAACAAGAAAAAGAATGAGAGCAGGTAGTTTGCTTCAATCTGCATTCAAACTCTGTTCTTTCTAGTTTTTTCTAGTTCTTTCTCTGAATGTAGACATCTTTCTCCATCATGAGTCTTTTGGAGTTGTCTTATAACCCTGCATTGCCAAGAAGAGTCCAGTCTATCAAAGTTGGTTGTTGCACATATGTTGTGTCTGTAATTGTGTACAAATTTCTCCTGGTTCTGCTCTTCTCACTCAGCATCAGTTTGTATAAGCCTCTCCAGGTAAATATGAAGTCCTTCTGCTCCTCATTTCTTATAGCACGATAGTATTCCATTACATTAATATACCACAAGTTGTTTAGCCATTACCCAATTGATGGGCATCCCCTTAATTTCCAATTCTTTGCTACCACAAAAAGAGCTGCTATAAATATTTTTGTATATATGGGTCTTCCTCGCACTTCTATGATTTCTTTGGGGTACAACCCTAGAAGTGGTATTGCTGGGTCAAATGGTATGAAATTATTTATAGCGCTATGGGCATAGTTCCAGATTGCTTTCCAGAATGGTTGAATCAGTTCACAACTCCACAGGGTGGATAGTTTTATATTCCACTGGTGCCATGTCATGAGAGAGTTTATTCTCAGTCTTCTAGGTGCCTTTGTACTACTAATAGTCACAGTGATACACTTTTCTCTAAAAGTACTGTATATAACCTCCACCTAAATCCTATTCCAGTGCCTCCTCAGGTTATAGAGGTGATCTTAGCTTTTCAGAGGAAAACAAGTTTTTTTTTCTTTTGTTTTGAAAGCATTGTGTCAAATTTATTAAAAGTTTTTAAAAAGCAGTATGCAATTGAGAATTATAGTTTCATATGGAATATTTTTATGGAAATGTTCTTTCTAGTGTTTAAGTTCAGATTTTTTAAAACCTTCATTTAACAAAAAAAATCTGAGCTCTAAATTCTCTCTTCCTACAGCCCCTCCAACTCTCTTTGAGAATGCAAGCAACATAACACTCATTATATTTGTGAAGTCATACAAAACTTATCTCCATATTAGCCATGTTGCAAAAAAAAAGAAAGAAAGAAAGAAAAATATGTGTGTGTATGTGTGTGTTTCAGTTTATTGGTTCTCTCTCTGTAAATGTATAGAATTTTTCATCAAAACTTCTTTGGAATTCTTAAGTCATTGTCTTGATCAGAGTAGCTAAATCTTTTAGAGTTAATTATTGTTATGATTGCTGTTACTGTGCACAATGATCTGGTTTTGCTCACTCCATATCATTGTATATAAGTCTTCCCAGGTTTTGCTGAAACCATTTTGTTAATTTCTTATAGCACAATAGTATTCCTTCACAATGATATACCACAATTTGTTCAGTCATTCCCCAGTTGATGGGCATCTCCTCAATTTCTAGTTTTTTACTACTACAAAAATAAGTGTTATAAATATTTTTGTACATATAGGTCCTTTTTCCTTTTCTTTGACTTCTTTGGGATACCTCCCTGGTAGTGGCATTGCTGGGTCATAGGACATTGTAATGTCATTCACAAGCAGCTTTCCAAAAGAATGCTACTGTGAATAGCTTTTAAGGTTCTGATTATATAGTATAATGAATACTCTCTCTATTCCACAACAAATCAAAGCAAAACATTCACAGAAAATCAAGGCACAGCATTCACAATATTTCAACTTATCACAGAAAATCACAATATAGTATTCACAACAGCTTATCAGTAAAATGGCCACATAGTTTTGACCAAAGTCGTCACAATATTTAGGAAAAAAGAAAAATCATCTGGTATTCCCTAAGGAGGTTTGCCTCCTTGCTCAGTCATTCAGTCAACAATAGTCAGTCTTCAACTTATGGGGCAACTAAGTTAACTTAATCAGCACTTATTCAGCAATCAATTACTAAGTATCATTAATCACTAAGTACAATCATTAGAAAATACATAAATCCTCCAAGCCTAAGTCACTAGTAAACCATGTTATCATCACAGCATTCAACACCCAAGGAGAAGTCTTTTCTTCATCTTGACCCAAGGCAAGTTCTCATTAATCTTTGTTCCTGGGGAGACAAAGCTTAACAAAGCCACAACATTCATTGCCAGTGTCCTTATCAATTCACCCTGTCTGCAGAACCATCTCAGGAACCTTGAAAACATCAGCAAGACCCTCTTCCACAATTTCTGTAAATGTACAACAACAAAATCCTTCTTCAGGACTTCTGAGCCAATAGCAAAGTTCCAGGACCTCTGCAACAACAGCACTGTCCTTCACCAGCAGACAAATCTGGCAAAACAACATCAAAACAGACATTCAGGATACCATCACCACAGCCATGCTTCCTCAGTCCTCCATAGTTCAGCTGGCCCTAAGACCCAGAAGAAATCTCAGCTGGCTCCTGGAATCAAAATCACTCCTCCCAGGTTTTCAAAATCAGAATTATTTTCTCCAGTCTAAGTGGAGCTTTCCTCTTCAGTCTTCCTGCTGGCAGCAACTTCAGTCTCCACAGTTCTTGTCAGAAAAAAATTCTGACTCAGTTCTCAGTCCAGCAGTAGCAGCCCAGGCTCTAGATGCTCTTGAAAGAAACTCTCTCTCTCTCTCTCTTTCTCTCTCCCCAGCAGAACAGCTTCTGCCACCAGGTTCTTGTCAGAAGAAATTCTGACTGTGCCTCTTTGGGGCTTTTCTTATATACATACACATAGCATTAGCTTCCTGTTTCAGCCAACCCTTTCCTTTTAAGTCAGTAACAGGCAACAAGAGTTCATGCCTTCTGTTTCCCCAACAGTGGCTTGATCAATTACTAACTGCTAAGTACCTTCTACCTTTGCTTAACTTGAAACAGGTGCTAAGTACCTGCTTACTTACCAATACAAAAAATGGGTAATTACTATTACATTCCTCCCCCCCAGAATCCTTGGCCTTACAATTTCAATTTAAATGGCTGTGGCTCCTGGAAGAAATAGAGGTATTATACTTTGTAATCTAACCTACTATGCCATAATGTAATGCCATGCATGAGCAGCTTTCCAAAAGAATGCTACTGTGAGGTAAAGGGGTAATTACAATTACAGACATACACGGTTTTTTTGCTTTTTTGAAGAACAAAGTCTACTAGATTTTAACTATTTTCCTTGTCCCCTGCATTCCACTTCTATAGATCAGTAATTGACTGGGGTTGACTGTACTTTGGGAAGTTATTCAGACCAACTTTGGGACATTACAGAATAGGTCTTCCTGCATTACAAAGATTCAAGTTTTGATGCAAATATTTAAAGAAACAATCACTACCTTCCCAGGAATATTATCTTCAGCAGAATCATAAGTGGATGGCATCTTTCCTATGTCAAGTGTGAGATGTATGGGAAGAAAGAAAAGTTATTTCACATTTTCTTCAATTTTCCCCTTCTTTTGACTTTTATTGTTTTGTGATGTCTCATGGCTTTGTTAGCTTCCACTTGCCCAATTCTAATTTTTAAGGTTTTTTTTCTTCAGTGATATTTTGTTACTCTTTTTTCTATTTGGAGAATTCTGCTTTTAAAGGAGTTATTTTCATCAGTGAGATTTTGTACTTCTTTTACTATTTGACCAATTTTTCTTTTTGAAGAGTTATTTTCTTCAGTGATGTTTTGTACACCATTGACCATTTTTTTTTCTTTCTTAGAGGCAATTAGGGTTAAGTGACTTGCCCACCATCACACAACTATTGAAGTCAGACTTGAACTCAGGTCCTCCATGCTCCATGGCTGGTATTCTACTACTGTGCCATCTAGTTGCTCCAACCAATTCCATCTTTTAAGATGTTATCATCTATTTTTTCAAACCAAGCTATTCTCTTCATAATTTCCTTGAATTGCACTACTTGCTTCTCCAAAATTTTCCTCTACCACTCGTTTAACTTTTAAAATCACAATTTTTTTTTTTACTCTTTCTTTAGTTCTTCCAGGAATTTGCATTGGGCTTTTGTCCTATTTGCATTTTTTCTTTGAGGATTTGCTTGTAGCAAAACAAAACAAAACAACAACAAACATTGTCTTCTTTTGAATGTGTCTTAAGCTTCTCTCTCACCACAGTAGGTTTTTTTCTTGTCAGTTCTATTTTTTCTTGTTTGCTCATTTTCCAGTCTATTTCTCTCCTTTGAACTTTACATTAAAGTTGAACCCTGATTACCTGGGGTGTGGGGTGGATGAAGACTTTTCTTGTTTCAGACTTTTTTGCCCTGCTGTTTTCACAGCTAGTTCTGAGGGGGTCTCTATGTTTTCAGTGCTTCTAATGTAATACGTATATTGCTGCTATATCTTATACAGGCGTGTGCCCTCTGGACAAATTCCTGTCCCGGTGTCATATACATCTTTTTCTGACCTCCTAAGTTGTCTTGGCCTGGAAAAATGTTTCACCTCAAATTCTTTTTTTTTTTTTGCTATGCTTCTCTAGAGTTCAATTTGGCATTTTTAAGAAAGTTATTGGAGCACAGTGAATAGAGCACTGGCCCTGGAGTCAGGAGGACCTGAGTTCGAATCTGAACTCAGACACTTAACACTTACTAGCCATGTGACCTTGAGCAAGTCACTTAACTCCAATTGCCCTGCCCTCCCCCCTCCAAAAAGAAAAAAATAAAATAAAGAAAAAATATTTTAAAAAAAAAGAAAGTTGTTTAAGGGGTGGCTAGGTGACACAGTAAATAGAGCATTGGCCCTGGAATCAGCAGGGCCTGCATTTGAATCTGAACTCAGACACTTAACACTTACTAGTTGTATGACCTTGGTCACGTCTCTTAACCCTAATTCCCCTGCCTTCCCCTCTCCAAAAAAACAAAAAGCAAAAAAAAAAAAAGAAAGAAAAGAAAGTTGTTTGGAGGAAAATGTTTAGAGCATTCAACTGGAATGTTGTGTCTACTCTATTGAACACAAGAATTTTCAGAACTGAAGATTGACTGGATGCGTCTCATCTGCACATCAGCCAGTCTGTCTTGGTTTGGAAAGACTTGGTAGGCTGCAGAAAGATGAGGTTTTCAGGCCATAGGAATTTATTAAAAGTACCCACTCAGGATGTAAACTGCATTGTTGAAAGTCTTGCTCTATTAATGAAGAGCTGAATTATTAAATAGTGCAATGCTTCAGATTGCTTGCACAAGGCACAAGAACTTCATCTTTATTGTGGAAAAAAAAATCTAGTTCTGGCATCAGAGGACTTAGGTTTATGTCCTAGTCCCACCACTTATTACCTGTTGGATCTTGGGTAAGTCAGTTTATCTTGTAACCCTCAGGATACCTGTATATAAAATGAGGGTGTCAGACTAGAAATTTCAGGGCTTTGTAAACCTTTTCCACTCACGACTCCTTCAGCAGTAGGTTGAGACTGCATAGGAGGTCATGACCCACAGTTTAAGAAGCACTGGACTAGGGGAGGCTAGGTGGCACAGTGAGTGGAACACCAGCCCTGGAGTCAAGAGGACCTCAGTTCAAATCCAGCCTCAGATGCGTAACACTTACTAGTGGTGTGACCTTGGGCAAGTCACTTAACCCCAATTGCCCTCCAAAAAGCAAAAAAAAAAAAAAAAAAAAAGAAGAAGCAGCAGCAGCACTAGACTAGATTATCTCTAAGATCCCTTCTAACTCTATATTTATAATCCTCTGATCCAATGATTTTTTTTTCCCGTTGGGTAAATCAGTTACTTTCTATGGACCTCAGTTTCCTCATTTATACGAGTATGTTAGACATTATGAAATCTTTTTAATTCTCACTCTATGACCGTATGAATGAATTTTTTATAGACACATACAAGTATCAATACTGAACTATAATGGAAATGGGGATAAGAAGTGATAAGTGACTTTTGCCCTTTCAGATAGATTGAGGACGTAACCAGGACTAACAATCTTGCTGCCTGGAAAAGCAAATATTCACAAAATGAACTTTCAAATCAATTTATTAAGACAAATTCATTAATGGAGGGAGGCATTCTTCATATTATAAAGCCCGGTGAGGGAGAGATCCCTGGATACCAATTGATAATGGGGTGATAGGGATCTTGGGGGCACTGGTCCTCACAGGCAAATACATTAGATACTATGAAGCCACAGTTGGTGAAGGGGCAGTGAGCAGTATATACAAACTAGTAGCTTCCTATTTCAGTGATTTGTTCTCATCAACTGAGTTCTTGCCAAGAACTGTTCTGTTTCCTATTAAAGAGTTTAAATACTGTTTTACCCTCTAGATTCCAATGTCCTGAGGCAAAGCTCCAGCCACCTTATGCTAGTTATAGCTCTGGATTGCTGTATTAAATTAGTAACATTGATTACTTAATTGGTTAAAGTCAAGAAAATGATCTCTAGGTAGAATAAACTTTCAGACGTATTTTAAAGTTTCCTGGATTCCCTGACAAAATTCAAGGTCTATTGACCAGAGGCTTTAACAGATAAAGTGTTTATTAACATTAGACCTTAATATGCAACTCTGGCTTTTTTGAGCAGGATGATACCTCTATGGTTTGTTTTGAGAGGCTTTGAGAAGATTTTATCCTGAAAAAACAAAACAAAACAAAACAAAAAACCATAAATCCTCACCTTCTCCTCCCTCCCCACCTGTTCCCACTCAATTTCCTACACAACCTGCCCCAGGTGATCAGAAGTCCTACCATTAGAAATCTATTCCTTTGACTCTTAAATCTTTTCTGAGTATGGGTTCCTTGTTCAGTTGTTCAGTTGTGTCTGATTTTTTTGTGACCCCATTTGAGGTTTTCTTGGCAAAGATACTGAAGAGTTTTGCCATTTACTTCTCCAGTTCATTTTATGAGAAAACTGAACAAACAGGGTTAACTGACTAGACCAGGGTCACACGATGTCTGAGGTCAGATTTGAACTCAGGAAGATGAGTCTTCCTGGCTTCAGGCCCAATGCTCTATCCAATATACCGCCTAGCTGCCCCTTGAGTCTCTTATTAAAATTCAAATTATCCCCAGAAGGAATAACAATTTCAAGCATCATTCCATCTGCCACTTGAAATTGGATTATTTGACAATCAAAAGCAAGAAGTATGCATTTATATTGGAGCATGGGACACCTGGAGGGGAGAAAAGAGGGTTACAAAGGGGATGTAGTTAGGCAAAATACATTTTTTTGTCCTTGATTCATAATTTTGCCCCTAGCTTGTCCTGCCAAAAAGGTGGAGAGCTGATTAAAGGTAGTGTGAAGCATGTTGATGAGCATGGGGTTCAGTAACAAGAAGTCAACAGACTCAACATCCACATTGTTGTCTGGGATAATTATGTCACATGGACCTGAGGGTCCTCCTTTGTAAAGCAGACTCAGTAATGATGGCCAGGTAAACCACAAGGCTATTAGGAAAAAAGAAAGGAAAAACAGCTAGGAAGCAGCTTGCAAATACAGACTAACACTTAAATTGAAATGAAACTTAGAGTAGTCATTTTGTTAAAAGCCTATAGGATTAGAAGGAAAAGGGCAAGGGCAAAGAGACTAGGGAGTGAATTGGCTCTTTGAAATCTTTATCTATAGGTCTGAATGAAGTTTTGGGTGGTAGATAGAGTAGCACGTTTGAAGTCTAGGAGGCCCAGGTTCAAATCAAGCCTATAACACATACTAGCTCTATGATCCTGAGCAAGTCACTTCACCTAAGTGTACTTCAGGAATATCCTAAGGATTTACATGGCCGAGTTTTGGGCTTGGAGTCAGGATGTCATGAATTCAAATGCTACATGTATTAAAAAAATAATTAAAAATATTCTACCTCTGCCACATACTAGTCGTATAACCCTTGGCAAATCACTTAATCACTTTACATACTTCAGGCAACTTCCTAGTAATCTACTAAGTCATAGGTCACTTGCCATTTGCTGCAGTGGAAGTTCCCTGGAAATCGTATACTTTGACAAAATCAAAGCTTTCTAGTACTTATAGTCACAGCTTAGACCTTTTATAATCTTTCTATAACAGGCACTACATAAATGTTGATTTGTTCTCACTTGGATATTTCATTATCACTTTGAACTGAAGATGTCTGAAACCAAACTCATCACCTTCTCCCCAAATATGAGTCTTCCTGCTGATTTTGAACTTTCATTAGTTATTTGTTCAAGTAAAATTTAAGGACCTATGTACAAGACATTTTCTTAGTTATATTAATGGAATAATCTTTCAGTCACAACTTCATATTTATTTTTGATTCATCTCTTTCCTTCTTGTACTTTTGTTTAGTTTTTAGTATATATTGTCTTGTCCTCTAGATTATGAAGTTACTGAGAGAAGAACTTGTGCATTATTTTTGATGAATCTCTCCCTGCCCCTATAATGCTTAATATGTTGCCTTGTATTTAGTAAGCAGGTAATCAATTTTCATTGATTCATTTCTTGAAAATGTCTATACTTAGAAAACAAGGTTGGAAAATTATTGGGAATTATTTCCTCCTGTCACCTGGGGTCACTTGGAAAGGTGGCTTATGTATTCTCACACTAGTTAGCCAATGTCAGACATTGTTGGATTGAGGGTAAGAACATTTAGGGGTTTACTTTTTGTGGTCCTCTCATAGACCCATAATTTTATCAGTGGGCAGCTTTTCCATCACTACTGATCATAATCTCTACAGTTCTGCTCTGAATTTCTTGTCCATGTCTTTGTATAAGAACTTCACATATAACTGGCTCAAAGTCCTAGAGATCTGATTCACTGGATATCTTGGTAGGTCAATAAATTTGCTTATAGGTCACTCGGATGTTCATCTCATATGTCTTACTTTTGCCATAAAACAATATATAAGTCAACATTTATGACTTACTTCACTTTAAATATCTGTAATTTTAGTTCCCTCTATGAATGATGACTAAGACCTCTCCAGAAATTAATGAGGAGTCTTAAAGAGTTGTTGTGGCCACAACCTATATTGAAAATGAGTAGTCATCAAAATGATTTAGTACTGGCTAAAAAAACAGAGAAGCTTATCAATGGAACTGATTAGGTATGCAATACTCAGAAGCAAACAAATGAAGTTTCACAATGTTTGTTAAATTCAAAGACCCCAGTTTCTGAGGTAAGAATTCAGCTATTTGACCAAAATTTCTGGAGAAACTACAAATAAGTCTGGAAGATCCCAGGTACAGATTAACATCTCAAACTGTATACCAAGATAAGCTCCAAAGGCACACATGACTTGGGAGGACAAGTAAGCAAATCAGAACAAGGAAGAAATTACCTGTCAGGTCTAAGAATAAGGAAAGAGTTCAGGACAAAAATGAGAGATGGAGAGGAACACAGGAGATAAAATTAGGAGGTATAATTACATTAAATTTAGGATATTTTGTACTACTAACAAAACCAATGCCACTAAAATTGGAAAGAAAGCAGGCAAAATAGATCATTTAAGGAATATAATTCTTAGGATACTCTACCTCCTTTTATGCTTCTCTGCATGAGAAAATAGATGGGATTTTCATATATGTAAGGGCTACTTTTTTTCCATTTTATGGATTACAGAAGTCAATAATGTTAATCACTTGACCAACTTTCTGGTGCCTTTTATACTCATCTAGACTGGTGCTGAGAGGAAAGTTAGTACTTGAAGCAGTTCTAACTTTAAGACCTTAAAATGCTAGCACTTTCTTGACATGGTTTTTGACGTGACTTTTTGTCATGGCTTTTAACCTATAGTTGCCTCCATGCCAAAATAAGATGCTGGTGTCAGCTTTTGAAGGGAAGTGGGCAAGTATATGAAAGAAAGGAAGATATGCAAAGTCTGGAAAAATCTCAAATCTTATTACCAATACTCCAAAAAGGGCAACTAAGAGAACATCA
>CM053582.1:415921579-415946202 GCA_028627135.1 Pseudochirops cupreus
GACTAGCTTGGTTCCGGCGTTCTCTTGCTCCACCCCTTCCTGCTACATCAGCAAGCTCAAGGGGCGTGGAAGATCTTCAAATCCCAGTATCGTTACACTGGGCTTTTCTTGGCAGGTAAATACTCAAGTATTGTTTACTGTTTGTAGTTATTCTAAATATAATCTTCTAGCTCTTTCTTTCTACTGTTTTATTAGTACTATGTAGAAATGCTTATTATTTATATGGGTTAATTTTATATTCTGTGACTTTTCTTGAGTTGTTAAATGTTTCAACTAGTTTTTTGAGTTGATTCTTTAGTGTTCTCAAAACATATGACTGTATCAAAATCACAATCTCAGAGAGTGATCATTTTTATTTCTTCATTGCCTATTTTTGATCCTTTAATTTCTGTTTCTTATCTTATTGCTATACCTAGTGTTTCCAATACAAATCTGAATAACAGAGGTGATGATAGACAGCCTTACTTTACCCTGATCTTATCAGGAAAGTGTCAAGTTTATCCCTGTTATCAATGATGGTTACTTTTGGTTTTAGAGTGATACTACTTATTTTCAAGAAAGTTCCATTTATTCCTACACTTTCTAAATTTTGCTGATGAGAATGGAGGTTGTATTTTGTCTAAAACTTTTTCTTCATCTTTTGAGATAATCATATGATTTTTGTTGCTTTTGCCATTAATATGGTCAAATATGTTGATGGTTTTCCTAATGAACCATTTCAACATTCCTGGTATATATTCCAGTTGGTCATTGTGCATAATATATTTCCATAGTCTCCTTGCTAGTATTTTATTTAAAATTTTTGCCTCAATATTCATTAAGGAAATGGTCTACAATTTTCTTTTTCTGTTTTTGCTTTCCCTGATTTAGGCATCAAAACCATATTTGTTAAATAAAGGGAATTTGGTAGGACTCTTTACTTATTTTTTTTCAAATAGTTTGTATAGTATTTGGATTAATGATTTACTAAATGTTTGGTAGAATTCACTTGTAAATTCATCATCATGGGGATATTTTTGGCAAGAAGCTCTTTATGGCTTGATTTCTTTTTCTAAAATAGTGTTGAGTATTCTGTTTCTTCTGGTAATCTAGGCAATTTATATTTTTATTAGTGTTCATCCATTTTACCTAGATTATTATGCATATTTGGCTAAAATAATTCCTAATAATTGCTTTAATTTTATCTTTATTCTTGATATATTCACCTTATAAAATCAAATTAATCAATAGTTTATCTATTTTCTTGTGTTTTTTAATCTATAAAACTACCTTCTAATTTTATCTATTAGTCCAATTATTTTAAGTTTTAATTTTGTTAATTTCTCCCTTGACTTTCAGTGTTTTCATTTTGATATTCATTTGGGTAGTTTTATTTTGTTCTTGTTCTACTTTTTTTTTTAGTTGCACATCCAATTCATTTACCTGCTCTATCTCCCTTTTATTGATATCTATCTTTAGAGATACAAATTTTCCCCTTAAAATTGCTTTGGTTCTGGTCCACAAATTTTGGCATATTGTCTCATTGTTGTTATTTACTTTAATAAAAGTATTGATTGTTTCTTTGATTTGTACATTAACCCATTCATTCATTATTATTAGATTATTTAGTTTACAGTCAATTTTTAACCTGTGCTGCCCCTGCCTTTTGTTGAATGTAATTTTTATTACATTATAGTCCAGAAATGGTGCACTTAATATTTCTGCTTTTCTGCATTTGGTTGTGAGGTTTTGATATGTGCTTTTCTTAGTGTGGAAGTTCTCTCCTCCAATGCAAATTTAACCAGACCTTTGCTTAGTCGACAAGTTTTGTAAAAATTATCTGTGACTCAAAAAGCTGATTTGATCATCTTCACACAGCTAGCATAGCAGTTAGGATTTGAACCCAAGCCTTTACTATAGTAGGTCATATACTGTGTCATGTTGCTCTGTGTTGTGAAGTATTTCACAACAGAGGAAAATATTTTCTTAATCAACCAGAAATTCAGTGATAAGGGAATAGCAGGGAGAGTAAATGAATTGAATTAAAGAAAAGAATGCTCATTTCAATGCTCATGTTTTTTCAATTTTTTAATCTAGTGCCAACATAAACTTCACCTGTAGAAACAAAAAAGAGGTAGTTGTAGAGTTAAGCAACTATAGCAACTCATCTTAAGACCAAAGCCAAACTCAACTTTGCATGACTACTTGGCTAAATTTGTAGGGAAAACTTGTGACTGTTGCTTCCCAACTTTCAAAAAAAGGTACAGAAGACTTTAGCCCACGAAATATAGGACAATAACAGCAAATCAAAAAGGAATATCCACCTTTCCACAATCCTTTAAATACTCAAATGGACCCGTGAGAGCATTCATTCAAGAATTTTTTCAGTAATAACAGAGATTGTAGTCCTATGCTTGCCTATCTCGGTTACTCTTGTATGTTTTAAAATTTTGCCACTGAATGTCTATCTAATGTGTTGGAGACCTTCTTCACTTTTTTCTAAAATCCATATCTACACTCAACACCCCTCAATAAACAAATCAAAACGCCAGAATCAAAAGACCCAAAATTGTATACCACAAATGGAAACCCTACAAAAGCAGTATAAGAAAAGGTAGACTTTCATAGGGTTTTTCTATTAGCTCTTGATTTATTTCTTGAAGAGGAAGTACTTTCTTAGTAAAGCAGTCAGTCACAGAAAAAGGTCATTGACTCTGAGGTGAAAGCATCTAGATAGAATCTCCCTTCTGATACTTATGTGTAAAGACACACACAAGCAGCTTCCCAAAAGAATGCTACTGTGAACAGCTTTTAAGGTTCTAATTACACAGTATCATGAACACTCTATTTATTCAAGAACAAATCAAAGGAAAACATTAACAACAAATCAAGATACAGTATTCACAACATTACATCGTATCACAGAAAATCATAAAATAGTGTTCACAACAGCTTATCAGTAAAATGGTCACATAGTTTTCACCAAAGTGGTAACAGTATTTAGAACAAAGAACAAAAGAACAATTATCTGGTATCTCTAAGGAGGTTTGCCTCCTTAGTCATTCAATCATCGCAGAATACAAGTCAGTCTTCCACTCATGGGGCAACTAGGTTAACCTAATCAGTCACTTATTTAGCAATCAGTTACTAAGTGTCACTAATCACTAAATACAATCATTAGAAAATACACAAACCCCGCCACCCCTAGGTCACTAGTAAATCATATTTTCATCACAGCAGTCAATATCCAAGGAGAGGCCTTTTCTTCATCTTGACTTGAGGTGATTTCTCAGATTCCCTGAATCCCCTTCCATGGTCCCGGCTCCTACCTGAATTCACCAAACAGTCACCTGGATTCAGAGGCAGACAGCTCCCAGGTCTTTGTCCAGTCCTCTGGGCAGTTCCTGCTACACACTGAAGTTCACAGGGTCCAGTACATCTCAAAGCCTCACAATTTCAGTTTCCTGGAATTCAAGGATCAACCAAGCCAGAAACAAAGTGTTAGCATCCTGGTCATACTTCCTCAGTTCTCTGGCAGTTTGGTTGGTACTAGGACCCAGAAGAAATCTTAGCCTTCCAGGCAGCAGCAGCAACACTGGCCTTCCAGTGGCAATAGCCACTTTGGCCTTCCAGGTAGCCTTCCTGGCAATAACTTCAGCCTTCACCAGATCTCTCAGTAGAACAGCTTCTTCCACCAGGATCTTGTCAGGAGAAAATTCTGAATGGCCTTTCTGGGTCTTTTCTTATATACACACACACACACACATTGGCTTCCTGTTTCAGCCAACCCCTTCCTGTTATGTCAGCAACAGGAGAAAGAGTTCGCACCTTCTGTTTCTTTCACAGAGGTTTGATTAGTTACCAAGGGCTAAGTACCTGCTTACTTGACTAACAAAAAGGGGTCTTCAAATCTAAATTAATTACCATTACATTATGGCCCATATGAGCTTTGCTAAGTCATTTTGCCTCACTTGCCTCATCTATAAAACAAGGAGATTGGACTAGACTAGAATTTTATTTCAACCAAGTCTAGATATTTCCCTTTTTCTGAGACAGCTCTGATGAAATGAATTAATCACCATGCAAAATTACAGTTATTCTTTTTCTGGAGCCAGTTTAAGTGTAAAGAAAGCCTTAAATGGGGGCAGCTAGGTGGCACAGTGAGTAGAGCATTGGCTCTGGAGTCAGGACCTCAGTTCAACTCTGGCCTCAGACACTTAACACTTACTAGCCATGTGACCTTGGTCAAGTCACTTAACCCCAATTGCCCTGCCCTCCCCCCTCCAAAAAAAAGTCTTAAAAAAAACCATCTACTGAGTGGGAAGATGATATTGCCCTTTCATCAAAATTATGGCACCTCTGCCTTCACTTGCCATTTGGGATATCAGTAATGAATGATCTTTTGGGTATCTTTCTTATTCATCAATCAGTCTATCTTTAAAACTTTTCCCTTTGTACCCCATACTCTAAAAATATTCACAAAAAGCAACTCTCATCCAAAATTTCTCTCTGAGAAGACTATCACTTTCAATTTAGCCAGTGGGATAAAGGCAGTGCCAGGCTAAAGGTCACAGAGTCAAAAGCACCTGGGTTCAAGTACTGTCTCTCATACCTATTGGCTATATGTCCCAGCCTAGCAATGCCAAGGAAAACTCTCTAAGACTATACATTTCTGAGGTGATGATTTCCACTGGTAGTAGGAGCATCCTCACCCAGGAGTTCCCAATAACCTTGGGAACCATTCTTATACCTATATATCAGTGGTTCTCAACCTGTGGGTTGCGACCCTTTTGGGGGTTGCCTAAGACCATCAGAAAACACATATTTCCAATTGTCTTAGGAACTGAAACACTGCTCCTCTATCTGTCTCCAGGTGAGTCCACCCACATGCAGATACGCCCACATATGAGTATTAAAGGGTTGTGGCATTAGGAAGGTTAAGAAGCACTGCTATACATATTCCCCTACTCCTCAACAGTTAAAACAAAGAAGACATGAATCCCCAGAGATAGCACCTCTCAGCTCATTCTTCCCAACTTTTTGCTGCCCCACACTAAGAAAAATCTATCTGGGTCAGAAAGGATTCCTTTTTCTTCTACCAAACTCAAATCCAAATGTCCTTTAGCTTTATGGAAATGCTAGTTCTCTTTCTGTTATTTTTTTAAAATATTTTTTATTTGAACAGATTTAATTATCTTTCTTCCCTTCACCACTGAAAAAAAAAGATCACTGTTGAGAGCAAATCCTTAAAAATAATAATAATAACAAAGATATACACAAAGACTTTCTACAGACATCCTGCTGATGCTTCAAGTAAATCTGACAAAAGTGTTCTATTTAGAGATAATTCTGCTGATTTAGACTGTATTTTCTCATTTTTCTTTACCCTCCTTTTTTTCAAGACCAGAGACATTTGCATGGAAATGAGGTCTGTTTCTTGAAGGGTTCAAATTGCTCTGTCTCCTCATTCTCCACCTGAAGTCATAATCTTCCTGTTGAGGTATTATAATCATGTTCACAAACACCTATTTCTCCACTGAAAAAGAAATCATGGATTTTTAAAACTGAAAAGAACTTTAGAAACTATCTAATGCAATTTCTTTATGTTTCAGACATAGAAACCGAGATTCAAGGGGGTTAACTAATTTGCTTCAGACCACATAGATAGCTAACTACTGTTAGAGCTAGCAGTAGAACCCAGGTCTCCTGACAATCTTTTCAGTGTTCTTTGTTCTATATCCTACTGCTTATATCATCTCTCCCATTTACAGAAATTGCTAACTACTCCACTGTAAGAACCACAGTAACTTCTTCACCAGGCTAAAAGGAGAAGTCCCAGGAAGCTTAAATCCCCTGGGTCGATCTGGCAAAGTAAGACCAGAAACAACATCCAGAAGCCCAATGGAGCAAAGTTTGACTATCAACTAACTTCCACATCCCCAAGTATCTTATCTCCAACATGACCCCCTTCCCCAATGCCTGGCCCTGCTCAGTTCATAAGAACTTTATAAATATCCACTGTATTTGACTAGGTGCCCAGTTCCACTCAGGGGCCCATCAGAGTTCATTTGCCCTTTGAACTTGTTTCTCTCCTCCCTGACTGTCCTTTATGATGAGTCTGTCCCCTTAAAAAAAAAATCTCATTTTGCCTTTGTTTCATTATATGTTCCACATTTCCTTGTACTAAGCTTTGCTATACATTACCTTACTAAACCAGTACTAGATACCCACCAACACTCTCAGTGTTGGTCCCAGAGCTAGCAACTTCATCAACTATAGATATAAGTGATTGTCTCACCTAGAAACATTTCCTAAGCTAAAATCTTCATGTAGAGCTGACTTTGGCACATAACCTAGAAAGTCAATGAAGCCAGCCTCAAATAGGCTATTAAGAGTTTCAAGGACAAGGAGCTTCCATAAGAAATTTAAAAAAAAAAAAACCTGATCCTTTGGAGATCAACTCCCAAACTCAACATTTGCACATTAGCAGAAAATCGCTTTCCTATGGAAGGGTGCAATTAAATCATAATCAAAAAAATAGAATATGTATATACAATTCCATTGCAAGAGACTGTCATCTGAGTATATGGCAGAGGACAGATCTGATTCCATTAACATTTATGAAGTACCACCTCTTTGCAAGGGATTGTGCTAGGCACTGGAAATACAAAGATAAAAAAATGGCCCAGCTCTTGCCCTTAAAGAGCTGGCATTCTACCAAGAACAATAAAGAATGTATAACTATAACTGTGATGGAGTAAATATGACTTTATTCCTGGTACCAACATCTGAGAATGTGATATTTGTCCTCCCATGGTCCACACATTTACTTGATAGTCTTCATCTCATTCAGACCTTCATCAGAGGTCAGAGATAAGCAAACCTGGAAAGGGGCTAAGGAGAATCACTAGCAATATAGGTCAGAGGAAGAGAATGGAAGGTAAGACTCTCTCCTGGAGTCATTTTGAATTTCCTGCTACCATTGCCTTTGCTCTCATTCCTTCTATCAAACTCAGCTCTAGCTCTCAAACAAGGGAAATGAGTTTCATTGTCTGTTCTCCAGAAATTAAATTGGTTTACTTTATTTATTTACTTTATAAATTTAGTTATAAATTGGCTTACTTTAATTATTCAGAGAGCTGCCTCCTCTTACTCATAATTTAATTTGCCTTGTTCTTGTTCTGGTTAGTTCACTCTGCCTCAGGTCATAAAAACCTGTCAATACTTCCCAGAATTCCTTACATCTGGTATATGCCATGTTTTCTTCAACCATTCTTCAATCAATAGGCAGCTATCATTTTGCTCCCACAAAAAAGTGGTGCTATGAATATTTTCTTAGATATTGGACTTGCATTTCTCACTCTGTTCTCTCTACTGTGTATTCCTTAGTTCAAAGAATGTGAACAACTTCATTTTTTCTTAAAAAATCTTAATTGCTATACAGAATGTTTAGTCTAAATCACAGGTCTACCAACTATTTATCAGTATGCCTGTGTTACCAAAGACCCTCCTAGGTTGATTCCATTTTTTGTCATCATTCATTTCCAGTTTCCAAGATATAAAGAAAAAGTTCAAAATTGTTTTGATTTGCAATTTTCTTCTTAATAGTAATTTGGAGCATGTTTTCAAGTGGTTATTAAAGACTTTTCTTTCTTCTGTACTTCTTAATTCTCAATCTTTCTTTCTCACAATCCTTCCATCTTCTACTGTTTACAGAAACCTAGCTTTCTTCTGAAAACACTAGTCCTTTTGGAGCCCTCTCTGAGGATGGCTGTTTCTCTCACACTCTCTGAAGGATAGGGCCAGGAGGAATTGGCATACCCTTTATTTCGAACTGAAACTTTTAGACCTTCCTTCTGCTATTCTTGTTGCAATACTTGTTCCTTTTTTAAAGTTCATTTTATCTTGTTGTTGTTGTTATAAACTATGAGCCTCTAGATCACTCCCCTTAATATCCAGGATAACTTACAGACTCCTCCAACCTAAACCTTGTTATTTTCCAGTAACTCAGACTCTAGCTTCTATCTCCTCAGGTTTCTCTCCAAACTACCTTAATCATGTCCAGGAGTGGTCATGCCTGGGACCACCAGCTTCACTATCTCAACTTTCAACTGATTTTGTGCCAACCATCAGAATCTTAGCTATGACTATGAGTATAATGCAAAGCAGAATATAATCAGGCCAAGTAAAGGTCCAGAAAAGAATTGTAGTAACAGGTAGCATTTGTAGAGCACTCTAATATTTGAAAAGTACTTCACATATTATTTCATTTATCTGAACTCATTTCCTTTCCTACCCCTCAAGCTCTTGCTTCTTCCTAACCCTCCTATTTCTGTCAAGGACACTACTATCCTCTCAGTCACCCAGACTTCCAACCTAGGTGTCATCCTAGACTACACTTTCTCATGCCTTCATATCCAGTCTGTTACCAGGTCCTGTGGATTTTATCTTCTCGTTTCTTGCTTACTATTCCATCTCTCATCCAATACTGTCACTGCACTAGGACAAACCCTTTTTACCTTGCTCCTAGACTCTTTCAATAGCCTAGTCAGTCTTCCTGACTCAAGTCTCTCCCTACTTCAGGCCATCCTCCACAACGGATCTTCCTAAGACTCAGTTCAGATCAAGATACTCCCCTATTCAGTAAACTCCAGTAGCATGCTCTTACAGAAATTAATCAAATATAAATATATACAATCCTAATGATAACAAGTATACAATTGTCTGGCATTGAAAACCCTTTGTAGTCTCATCACCTCCAACCTTTCTAGTCTTCTTACATTTTACTTCCCTCAAAATACTCTGTGATCCAGTGACACTGGCCTCTTTGCTGCGTCTTCCACAAGGCATTCTGCATATCTTCTCTGGCTATTCCAGAAGTGCTATATGTTCTTCTCCTGGAAAAGACCTTAGCTTGGAAAGACCCAGGTCTCCCATTGCATCTGGGGCCATCACCAATTGTCTTGACCTATATCTTGCCAATGGACTCCAGTGACTCTGGAGGAGAGAGTGAGGCTGGTGACTTTGCATAGCCCTGCCTCCCTTAAATCCAATTCACTTGCAAGTTAAGACATTACCTTCCTTTGGTCATTGGTCCTTTTGAGAAACAAGAACAAACAACAATCTGTGAATAGTAATAAATAGCTTCCCCCAGGGAACATAACTGACCAGTTCCAGTTGGGCAATGTTCCTCCTTCTCCTGCTTCTCTTCCTCCTCCTCTTTCTCTTCTCACTCAATGCACAAGGGGAGTTATAACCTTACATTTGGGTGCTCTATTTAAGGGAATATAAGTTTTGATCACTTACACTTCACAAAGTACATTGATATTTGGGGACTAGATTTTTTTCTCCCCTACTTATTTATTCTATCATTGTTTCTCTTGTTTTTAAAGACAGGACAATTAACTCTTTTGTTTCATGTAGATTTCTTGAAATGGAGCTCTGAAAAGCCAGACTTTGATAAAGCCCATTGTGATTCAAATGGAGTTACTGTACTATGCCCTTAAGCCCAAATCACTCAGACTTGCACTGAATGGCTAATAATAGATACCAGCCCAAACCTCACTTGCTCATTGTTTGGGTTTTGATGGCTCAGATAGAGTGTAAATAGCAGTTGTTTCAGTTCTGGCTAGACACTTGGAGGATCTTCCCCTCCCAGACTGATTATTTTGTGAAGGCCAACTAGGACTATTTTTTGCCTCAATTCTTCTCTACCCTTTACTTACTGGATGGGCATTGCCTCAGACAAACTGAGACCAAGGAAGGACCTTAGCTTAAAAAGGCCAAGGTCTTCCACTGTGTCCAGGGCCACTGACAGTCATCTTGACCTCTTTTGCTACTGGACTTCAATGACTCTGGAGGTCAGAATGAGGCTGCTGACTTTAGCTCTGCCTCACTTAAATCTAATTCACTTGCAAGTCAAAATGTTGAGGTTTAGGAGCTTAGGGGTGCTAGAGACCCCAAAATATCTACAAGCTGGGTCCTGATGAATGAATTTGACTCAAGTCTTCTCTCAGCCAAAGTAAAGCAGTTTATTAAAGATTTGTCATAATGAGTAGACTTTTAAAGAGACTAAGTATTTGTAATGCTTGTGTTGACAACATTGAATCTCCTCTAGATTCAATCTCAGTACCTTCATGGAGGCAAGATGGATCTTATATATAGAAAGATTGTAGAAAGGATCTAGGGGTGGTCTAGAGGAGAGGTTGGGGAGGGTCTTGAGGAAGAGTCTAAGGAGAATGTCGAGGTCAGATTCCAGGTATGGGATTAAGGGTAGGAAATAGCAAAAGGCTATCTGGAGATGACAGACAATGGAGGGCTAGGCTAGTTTAAGGGTAACAGATTCGGGTATGGATATTTTCATAGGATCAAGGGTGGGAAGTAGCTGGATAATGGAGTGCTAGACTAGGTTGAGAGTAACAGAGATTTGGGCCTAGTTATAATGAAAGGTTTCTGACCTCAGGCAAATGCCTCATCAAGTGGGAAGATTCTAAGGGGTTCCCAGAGCCTAAACCCCATCAAAGACATCATTATGCTGATGTCATCAGTCATCTTCAAGAACTAAGAATGAACAACAACAACAATAGGGTTCTCTATATCTCTCAAGAAAGAATGCTAGGGACTGTGAAGCCCAATAGCCTGGAGTACTCCAATCTGACCACTGCTATCGCTACCACTTCAAGTTGCTTCCAAGATATCAATCATGGACTTCCAAACACTCTGAATCTTCCTCATATAGGTCTCCATTCTTGCTGCCTCTAAAAAGAGAACTCAATGGGATATACCTGTTTCTGGCCCATCTGTGTCCAAACTTGGATTCTACTGAACTGTTTTTCTATGTTAGTTTTGCTAGAACCCTTTCCTGTTACCTCTGAGCTTCTGGCTGACTTTTTGTGCAGTTCTGGGTGGAAGTCATTTAATTTGTTCATTGAATTTCTTGTTCATTATTCAGTTTGTTGCATTGCAATTTTTAGTTTTTTGCTGTAGTAGATGTGACCAACTGATCCACCCACCTACTTCAAGCAGTCATTTTGTCTAAAAGTTCTCATGTTCAGTTTTTGGAAACATATTTTAAGAAAGGAATTGCTGGGGTTTGTCTATAGAAGAGCAACAAGAATCTTGAAGGCCTTTAAGATGATGTTATATGAAGATCAACCTATTTTGCCTGTAAAAGACTCAGGGATAACATGATAGCTGCACTCAAATATTTCAGGGGCTACAAATTTGGAAGAGATTAAATTTGTTCTACATGGTCCCAAAGGGCAACAATGAGTGTAAATTTCAAAGATTAAAAAAAGATGAATTTCACTTAAGGAACAAAACAAAACAAAAAGCATATGAGCTGTCCAGAAGTTGAACGAGCTCTCAGGAAATGGTTTCCTGCCTCAACAGAGTAGAATCTGGATGACTACTTATTGAGTAGGTAATTCCTCTGTGATTATAGGTTGAAGTAGATGGCTACTGAGATCCCTTCCAGCTCTAAAATGCTTTGATTCTTTCAAAGAAGGATGAAAACAAAACTTTTGTTCTAAGACCAAAACTTTCTCCTGTGGTGAATATTGGCAATTGGTCTATGATTTGGACTCATAAAAAAGGTGCCTGAAATCAATAAGAGGTTAAGTGATTTGTCTATGGTCACATAGTTAACTTTATCAGAAACTGGACTTGAACTCAAGTCTTTCTTACCTTAAAGTCAGATCTCCATCTACTACAACATATTGTTTCTCCATCTAAATATGTTAAAGTTCTGTTGCTATTATTTAACAGTTGGTTTCAATTAGTACATCCAAATACACAATTTGCGAGCCTAACAGGAAAAAGCTGAAGCACAGATTAAAGTAAAAACATTGGTAATGCCTATGGTTAAGATGTCCAAAATTTTCCATCCTAACCTTTTACATTCTATCACTACAAACTTTGTGAAAAGTTTTTACTGGGGAAAAAAAATACTTACTTTTTCCATATAGCTCAAAAATGATGACATTTCAAGAAATTTGGTAAAAATTAGCTCAGCAAGTTTTCATCCCCACTTAAAAGAAGGGAGAAAAGAATCTTCTTCAGAGGGTAAGCTCAAGGGTCAATCAAATGTCAACTGATCCAAAATGGATGAATTTTAAAATATCAAAAATTAGTTGACTTTATGTAGCACCAATGAAATATTTACAGCACCCACAATCACAGTAAAGACCATGACTATAAGTATCACATGATATTTGATCGCAAAATATACCAAACTCTCCAGATAGAGGATAGAACTGAAGCATTTATTTAGACACCAGAAAACCCAATCTCAAAACCAGTAAGCTGATTCCATCATAGTACAAAGATATTCAAAGCCATAATAACTCTGAGAGCCACAGCATCCTTCAGCCTTCCCACAAACCAATACAAGATCAATATCTACTAAAAAGCCTATCTGACTCCTTGCCTGAACTACTCCTCTGTCCCCCACCATCTGGATATCTCTGATGAGTTTCCTGTGGCTTCTGCTTCCCTTCAACAAAACTCCAACCAACACAGGCTCCTTGTGACTCCTATTTATCTTCACAGCAGGGAAGCTTCCTGTGGGTTCTGCTGCACCCTTAAGCACATTCCTTCCATCACATGCTCCATGTGATTACATTCAGCCTATTAGGGGACAGAGTTTACTTTCAAAGCAGGGGAGGTCTTCAAACACTCCCCTAGGTCTATTCAGGGGGAGGGAAGATCTTCAAATTCCCATTCCCATTACACTTTATTAAAGAGACTGACCTGACTTTACCAGGTGGCTTGAATAACCACTGAGGAATAATACCCTTTGGAGAATGGCAAATACCTACAGTGTGGAAGGGGGCCTAGAAACCAGAAATAAATGAACCACAGTAGAAATCAGTTTAAATATGTGGCAAAATGGGTTTAAGAAAACCTCAGAACAGAGAGTGCTTAGGTAACTTTCTGCTGACAACAGTAAAAGAAATAGGAGAAGGGGTTTCTTCTAAAATTATCTCACCTATGAAACCATAACATTTCTCCTTTCACTTTTTCTGTGATAATCTTTTTTTTTAATTTATATATTCAAAACAATTCTTAATTCATCTTTTTTTTTTAATTTTGAGATCAAAATTCTCTCCCACATTCCCTCATTGAGAAAGCAAGCAATTTCATATAGATTATACATAAGTAGTCATGGAAAATACATTTCCATATTAGTCATGTTGTAAAAGAAAACAAAGAGAAACAAAATATTTAATTTATTGTGCATTAATCATTTAATTAATTATTTAATTGATCATTAATGATTATTTATTTGACTCATACCTCTGATATAAGGAATTGAATGAACCAGATGTAACTTTCCATGCAAGCATAATTATTTGAAGTCAGCATCAAATAATAGCATCAAACTATGTCAATTTGCATTTGTGATCTTGACAGCTTCCTTTCTTTGCTCTGTGAGGTTTCAGTATTATGGCAAAACCCCTTGAGTTTCTGAACCTCATCGCTGCAGATTCCCCAACCTGCTTTTTCTTCTCCAAAGTTCCTCCCATTCTAAAAAGAAGTCTCACCTCATAATACAATAACTCTTCATCTCAAGCACTGTAACATGGGAAATTGAGTCCTGATAATGACTATGGGGGCTATTCTTGAGGCTCAAGATCTCATAAGAAATATATTGTTACTTTTCAAAATATCCCTATTTATATGTATGTATATATGAGTGTGTGCTAGCATTTATGTATGGGTGTATATGTGTGTTTATGAACTATTTATTGGAAGGGACAAAACTACTGAACTGCAGTTGTGGAAATCTTATAATTTAAATCAATTACAAGTACATATTCTTATTACCTTAACTAGTTAGAGGCAACTATTAATCAGAGATATAACATATCATTGCTCTAAGTTTTACTCCCAGGTTGGATATATCTTGATTATAATCAATTAGGAAAGCATGGTTCTGCCTTCAAACAAGTGGTCATCCTTTGATACATCTACCATCTCCTCCAGTTAAAATATACTTTAGGTGCTAAACTATAGACTGTTGAGAAGCTAAAGGGAAGTTGCTTCTAGTTTTATCAATGCCTAAACCTGAACCAGTTAAGAAATTCCCACTAAGTGTAGGTCTCTCATACACTCACACTGTGAACACTGGATGATCCTGGTCTGAAGTTTTCTCACTGTTTGTCTTGAAAACGCTTTGTTCTTTTTTAAAAAATTCCATTCCTTGGTTCCAGGTCAAAACTGTTTATTATGTATTTACTCAAACCTCATTTCAGTTATGATGGTTCTATTTTCACCTATAGTCTTCCTAGTTCATCAATATCAAGTTTATTTTCAATCATTTTCTCACTTATTTCTAATGACTAGGTCTCATTATGTAGCAATCTACACTAGTTTTTGTTTTTTTTTCCTCAAAATAACATTTCATTTCTCTTCATAGCTCCATGTTTATGTGTTCTCAATTTTGTGGATCCTGAACTTTTATCTTTTTGTCAATAATCTTCTCCTTGAAGGATCAAACATCCAAGCTTTCCAATTTTCTATTTTGATATCACTCTGCATTCTCTCCTGCATCTATGCCCTCCAACTTCCCTTCTGCAAGGAAAGTTATACAAAAGACAGGAGTCAGATTATCATTTCACAAGTTCTCTCTCTCTCTCTCTCTCTCTCTCTCTCTCTCTCTCTCTCTCTCTTCTGTTCTCTTCTCTCTCTCTCTCTTCTCTCTCTCTTCTCTCTCTCTCTTTCTTCTCTCTCTCTCTCTCCTCTCTCTCTCTGTCTCTGTCTCTCTGTCTCTGTCTCTCTCTGTCTCTCTGTCTCTGTCTCTCTGTCTGTCTCTGTCTGTCTCTCTGTCTCTCTGTCTCTCTCTGTCTCTCTGTCTCTTTCTCTCCCTCTCTCTCTCTCTCTCTCTCTCTCTCTCTCTCTCTCTCTCTCTGTCTCTCTTTCTCTCTGGAAGCAATCAAGGTTAAGTGGCATGCCCAGGGACTCACATTAGCTAGTAAGTGTCTAAGGCTTAATTTGAACTCAGGTACTCCTGATTATAGGGCCAGTGCTCTATCCACACAAATTCTTTCCAAAGGGGATTCCACTACATGGTCTCTCCTAGCTAAAACAAGCAAACAAAAACAGCTCAGTCCCTACAAATTTTACCAGGCATATACATACATACTTGTATGCATACATACATATATACATACACACATGCATTTTATGTAGATGTGGGTTATAAATAGAGTACACATTATATAATCCTCATGGATCATACATAAGAAAGTCATATGTAGTTTATTACATATGTGTGTGTGTGTGTGTGTGTATATATAATAAGCTGGAACTTACCATGCATTATAAAGTAGAGATATATTCAGTAGATTTTGTTTAGACACCATGGGCCCCAAAAGCAAGCTACTTCACAATTGTAGACAATCCAGTACACCTACTTTGACTTTACTTCTGAAAATTTGATTTTCCCATCCTCTATAGGTAAACAGACATCTTTTGGCCCAATTGTCTATAGCTAGGTCTATGGGTGGCCTAGAAGAAATGGATGTGTTTAGTTCCTAAGTGGTAACATTTTGAAATAGATTCTATTAATGTCAACTTTACCCTCTAGTTCTAGTACTTCTTGGCAATCCTCTTGTATGATTTCATGAAATATAGTTAAAGCAATTTGTTTCATCTTAATTTTCAGGGGGTCCATTGATTCTTAGATTTCCTGCCTGAGTTCTGTCTTCAAGATCAGTTGCTTTGTTTTATAGAGCTCTCATATATTTCTATATTTTGATCTTCTGAAATTGTTCCAATGTTTCTTGTTCCATATCTGTACTTTTTTTTTTTAGTTTTGTCTCCTCTATCCCTTTTTTCCAGGATGTCCTCTGTTTTATTAAAATGTTTCAGCTTTTGTTCTCAGACATTGACTTCATTTTTACCTAATTTCACTTATTATTTCTAAAGGATAAAAGCAAACCCTGATTAAACAAATCAGCTGCATGAGTTCTACCAGGGACCAGTACAACTAGATAGTTGCTTTAAAAAAAAAGAGAGATATCTAAGGATTTTAGTGGATTGTAAAATCAACACGAGTCAACAGTATGATAGAGAAACTCAGAAACTATTGAAATTTTGAGCTTCATAAAGCAAGATAGAGTTTCCAAAATGAGGGAGGTTAATAGTCCTGCTGCATTCTCTCCTGGTCAGACCAAATCTGCAATAATGTTTTGTTCTTGTTACCACATTTTAGGAAAGATATTAACAAAATGCAATATGTACAAAGGAGGAAAACACACATAGTGAAGGTACTAGAGACAAAGCCATTTGAAGATCAATAGAAGGAACTGATAATTTTCAGCCTAGAGAAGAAAAGACTTGTAGGGGTACTGAAAACTGTCACTAAATAGGCTGTCTTTGTTAGGAAGGAAAAGGTGTTTAATTTGTTCTGCTAGACTCTCCAGGGCAGAATTCAAGGCAATGGGTGGAAGTTATACTAGTACACATTTCTGCTTGATGATAAGGAAAAATCTTGCTAATAATTAGAGCTATCTAAAGTGGAATGGGCTGCTTATTGGGAAGGGATAATGGACTCATCACCTTTCATCACTGAAAATCTTCAAGTAGAAACTGAAGGACCATTTGTCAGAGATGTTCCCTTAGATCCTGACCTCCTCAAGGGGACCGTCCTTTGCCTTTCCATGTATCCCTAGCACTTAGCACATGAGTGGTATTTAATAAATGCTCATTGGCTGAAAAACATATATTACAGAGGAGATTTCTATTCAGATTGACTATATGACTTCCAAGTCCCTTCAACTCCAAAATGCTGTGATTTTGTGAAATTGTGGGCTATTCTTAGCTTTTACTAAATTTTTATTCTACATTTCAGCAAATGGCATCCAACTATAGTCTCACAAATCTCAACTTTCACCCATCCTATTGTTTCTCCACTTTCCCATTCTTTTTTTTCCCCCTTACAAGTACAACATATCTAAGACCCACTACCTCCCATAGAAAATGCGACCATCTATAAAGCACAGCTATAGAGATTTGGATTCAGCTGCCTCTAACATTATTATTTCTCCTTTCTGGAAAGGATTGACTTCAGAGAGACAAATTGTGGGTCCTGCCACCACAGGGGGCATAGTATTTTCCAAAGGAATCAACAACCACAAAACAGACACTTGTTTGTTTTGGGGTGATAAAGACATTACTTTGTTTTTATAGCTGTTTAGGCTAAGAGAGAATCAATTTCCCCAAAATTCCCTTCAGGAAGTAGCTTGCTTACCTGACACTATTTGGTTAAAAAATGTTGCTTTGCCCATGCCACTCACTTGGAGGTTCCATAATCTGGTGCTATGTTTAAAGGTGAGTATTTCTACTGAAATATTGATTGTTGGAATAATTGTTGCAATAGACATAATCACCTTTAAATATATCAGCAGGTTCCAGAGCCTCTGACAGGTAATATTTTCCTGGGTAATCTGTCTCACATCAATGGAATTCAGTTGGTTAAAATAAAATTTAAAAAAAAATCCTTAGAATCACACCCATAAATAAATCGTGGCTTGCCAAGGATAAGGAAAAATCTCGCTTCTGCTAACTTTAGCCAGGTCACAGCAACAACTCTAAGAAAGTCCAGTCTTTTTATTGCATTTGCCTTATGTCCCAGATGGTATTTGCAGCCTTTTAGACTTCTGCACAAACCTTTCAGCCAGACCTAATTGGAAGTGCTATTCACATAGCCAGGAGCATTTCAGAAAAACAGAGCAGTGGATTAACACCATTTTTAAAAGTCAGGAAGTCTTTCTCCTCCCAGAGGAGAGTTTTTCAAGCATTAGCTTTGACGGCCAAAGATTATAAAGAGTTTCTCTCTCTTTTTTTTCCTCCTCTCCCTTCACCTCCCTCCAGTCTGCCCTCCCCTAATGCATACATGCACACAAATTTTACATGGGCATGAGTGATTGTTTTCATGTTAATCAGTCTCATAAGTGGAAGTAGTCTATTCTACGTTAGTCTCTAGATTTTTCTGATGAGGTAAGAGGAGTTTGAAGATTCTGGACTGGTCATTAGTCCCCTATAAAGAAATAGTTCAGAAATACTACTAGAAATCATACAGAAATACTAGAACTACTAGGTTCAGCAAACAAATTGTTAGGACTGTGTTTTCTATCCAAGTAAACAAATTCTTTTCAGTTCTTTCTCCTGATTGCTTCTCTCTTCTTACCTTCATTAGTGTTTGATTTTCTAGTGAATTTAAATAATCTAAATGGCTAGGTGTCTGATCATATCCATTTTTAAGAGACTTTTCTCCTCTGACCTTTTTTCAGATAAATAATTGTTTTGCCTACACCTGATTATATTTAGACTATTCTTCTAACTCTAATGAACCTTAGCACAAGAGGTCATCTCCCTAGCCTCAACCTTCCCTTCCTTTCTCCATTCTGCAACCCTGACAAATCAGAATCATTACAATTTGTTTCATGAAAAAGAGCAAAATGAAAAAAAAAGTTAGGAGGCACTGGGGCAGAGGAGAAAAAATCCTCAACATGAGTAGAATTCATCCATAAAATGAGGGATTATGCTCCGGGGCATTGTGTTTCTCACTCACGATATTTGCATTGTGTACAAGGGATTTGCAAAGTAGAAACCAGAATATTCTGATTAACCTCCCCAAGTCTAAGAGAAGGCAAGGGGAAGCAGTGATGCCAGAGGAAGCCTGTCTATACAAAACATTCAAAATGTGGCAAGGAGGGAGAAGAATCCCAAATCTCGATGTGCCATCAATATTCTTAGCAGGGCTAGATTTTGAATGAAAATTTTTATTTTCTCATCAGTGTTTCAGTATTTTCAGCACTCCTGTTAGGCAAGGAGGGGGAATCATACCAACTGGGATAACACTTTATTTTAAGGTTGAAGGCATGAAATAAGCACCAAGAAGACAATTGTACACCTGTTTTCAAGAGTAAAAAGGCATCTCAAATCTGCTTTGCTTTTGAAAATTTGGCCAAGGAGTGTATTTCAAAGGCCCAATAGCCCATAACATTATTCCCAAGGCTCTGTGCTCTATGCCTAATTGGGCTTCTACACATTTGCATAAGCATGATGCTTCATGGTTAATACATAAGACCCAGCATGAAGCCCCTGTACCAATTCATCTATAGAGCCCCCCCCACCTCCACTGTAAACAATCATTGTACCTAAATCCATCATATTTGTAGGTATAGCTGTGTTATCACATATCTGACTATAGATATTTCATTATAAAGCCCTCTGCTGAAATACAAGCCTCTGTTTTCTGAGGAAGAAATTGATATTAGGATGCCACTGGCATTGTATCTCTGAATTGCACTTCATGACAGAAATGGTTTTAACCTTAAAATGCCATGTCAAGGCCACTGTTTTATTCTCAAATAGACCCAGAATGTTGGAGGAAAAAAAAAAGAAATAATTATTCGATTTAACACATCATAGTTACTACAGTGTGCACTTTTGGCCTAACAAAAGGGAATCACTGTGACTTTATCTTCACCACAATCAAAACCAGCAACAATGTGTTATAAAAGCAGTGACACAAAACTCCAGAGATACAATGCACACCAAAAAGAAAGGATAAATGGGGATTCAGTCAAGAATATTAGAAAAGCTTAAGTCAATCAAGTAAACCTTATACTAACACAGTCTTTGTGCTTTTGTCTCAGCAGATCCTGAAACCTTTCATACAGGGTCATATGTTCCTTACCTACTGACTAGTTTATGGCATTGATCAACTGACCTACAACTAGAAGAGGAGGATGGAAGGTAAGAAGGCCTTTGGCCAATAAAGGTACTTAGCATCACAGAATGAGCACTGGATTCTAACTCTGCTACTTGTAACCTGTGTGATTTGGGAAAAGTCACTTCACATCTCTGGACCTGTTGTCTTCTCTTTAATATGAGGAGTTTGGACTAGTTGATCTGGAAGTTTCCTTCTAAGTCTAACATGCCAGGATTCTTCCCTAAGCATTTTTCTGACTTTGATAAATCACCAGTCTTTTATGAGATAAATGTTTCTTTGTAGCCCAGATTTTTTTTTTTAATCAAATCCCTCAAAAAGCAGATTCAAATCAATCAGGACTTTCAAAGTGAAAAACATCAAGGGAAATTAAGAATAATACCTAAGTAATTTGCATATTTCTAATTCAGAGAAATCACAATTTAAATAATAGACAGACAGGCAAGCAGACAGACAAACAGAAAGATAGATAGATAGATCAATACCCACAAGCCACTCCTTAAATCTTAAAACCAAGTGGTAATAATCAGATGAAAAACTGGATCCCCTTAGAGTCATCGAATAATTTAATGTTAGATCTAGCTGTAAGGGACCGTAGTCATTTTCTAGCCTAATCATCTCATTTTCTTGATAAGAAAATTATGGCCCAGAGATGTGAGGAAACTCATTCAAGATTGCACAGCCTAATAAATGCCAAAAGTGGGACTAGGTCTTAGATCTTTAGGCCCTTACAGTTCTTTGCAGTTGATTCAAATTTAGGAAGAGAAGCAAGGAGAAGGACAGAGTCTGGGAAACAAGATTGCCAACTTTATCTCTGTGCTTCCCATCAAGAAGAAATATTTCAATTTCCCTTCCCAAAGAGCAAGACCAATCACTTTCCAACACACGTTCCCAGTGACACAGCACTTGTCACCCAGAATAAACTATGATTTTTTTTCCAAGTTATTAATTACATCTGTCATTTCTGAGCCCAGTGCTGGAGGCAGCCATCATGCTAAACACAGTACTGCTTCTGACACTAAGAATCTGGGAACCTGGGAAAGGGCCTGTAAACCAAACTCATACTTGCTTTTTAAAAAAATTTTCCTATTGGCTAAACAGTCAGAAGAGAAACTTGAATATATTACATCTAAAACTTAAACATTTGAAACAACCAGAAATTTCCTTTCTGAGTTGCATAAAGAATTCCTTCTCTTTTATGTTTAAAAAGTCCAAGTAACATCCAACTATAATCAGAATGTTAAGATGTCATTGCTATCGATGGTGATAAAGAAAATCCCTATTTACTCACTTCTCTATAGCTAAAAAGCAGTATAACTGAGTAACATCCTTGTGAGGTAGATAATACATGAATGACCTTCCCCAGATCATGCTAATGGAATGGCAGTACTAAGACTCCAATCCAGACCTTCAGATTCACAATACAGTGCATTTTTTTCATTGTACTTCTGAGACATGGAAACATGTAAGGCAGTGGTTCTCAACCTTTCTAATGCCGCGACCCTTTAATACTCATATGTGGGCATATCTGCATGTGGGCGGACATGCCTGGGGACAGATAGAGAAGCAATGTCTCGATTCCTAAGACGGTTGGAAATGTGTTTTCTAATGGTCTTAGGCAACCCCTGTGACTCCCGTGAAAGGGTCATTAGACCCCCAGAGGGCGCACGACCCACAGGTTGAGAACTGCTGATTTAAGGCCAACAAATATCTTATTATCGGATGTTAGAGTCCTGAAATAAAAATAGGATGTCCTCTCACCACTTGTATGGCAGAAAATCTTCATATGAGATAGCACAATTTCCCAGCAGCAACCATTTAATTCTTTCAATGACAAGGTCTGTAATTGAATATGTGATGACACTACATTCTCTACTTTCATGTTGACCGACTCTGTTTTGTAAGAGAAATTTATTTCTTAAGAAGGAATTAATGGGAAGGCATAGTGATAATAACAATAATAATAGCTTTCATATAGTGATTTAGGATTGGTAAAATGTTTTATAAATATTAATTCATTTTATCCTCACAACAGCCCTGAGAAATAGGTACTACTATCATTCCCATTTTATAGCTGAGGAAACTGAAATAGGCAAAGGTTGAGTGACCTACCCCAGCTAGGAAGTATCTGAAACTGTCTTTGAACTCAGGTCTCCTTGACTTTATGCCTAATACTCTATCCATTGAGCCACCCAGCTGTTGACAAGAAGTAGTTAGATATCTCTGTTAGCAATAGGACACCAAATGAGAAAGTACTGACCTTTAGGAGTCCCAATTTCTGCCAGATTTGGACCATGCCTCTTGCAAGAAGTCCAAAGTCCCCAAATTCCTGGATTTTAAGCTAAGCTTAGCCCTAATGGATGGAAGTGAGTTGAAGCAAACTATCTTGTACTGCCTGTACTTATTTGCTCTTAAGAAGAGTTAGTTCAGGATTCTAAACCAAAGGAACTCTGATCTAGACTTCCAAAAAGCAGATCAGCACGGGTAGAAGAAGAAAGATGAACCTAGAAAGAGAAGGACATTCACTTACTGAAAACCATAGATGGCTTGACTCTTCTCCAGCACCAGGAAGCTAGGTGGCACAGTGAGTAGAGCGTCAAGGCTGCAGTCACAAAGATCTGGGTTCAAATCTGGCCTCAAACACTTACTAGTTGTGTGATTCCAGAAAAGTCATTTAACCCTGTTTGCCTTACTTTCCTCATCTATAAAATGAGCTGGAGAAGGAAACGGCAAATCACTCCAGTATCTTTGCCAAGAAAACCCCAGATGGGGTCATGGAAAGTCAGACATAACTGAACAACAATTTATACTAGGGATGCACATGTGGTGATGGGCAGGTCAGTAGGATGTCAATCCAAATGCATATAATGATCTGGCAATACGTGTTCTTTCTCCACTTGGTCTTTCCTGTGTGACTGGTCACTTCTGGGAGGTTTCACAATGTTCTGAGTTGTTCCCAGTTGCGAAGAAAGCAACTTCTTTTTGTACTTTCCCCAGAGTAGATTTCACTATTTCTGCCTTTTCAGTCAATCAACTATTCTTTTTTTTTTTAACAAATACTACATGCCAGTGTAATCATTATGGGATTTGAAGATCTTCCATGCCCCTTGAACTTGCTGATGTAGCAGAAAGGGGTGGGGCAAGAGGAAGCTGGAGCCAAGCTAGAGTCAGTGTGGTAACTGGAAGCTGCGACTACAGCACAAACTCCTTTTTTTTTTTTTGAGGCAGCCAGAATTTCTGCTAAGGACTCCTGCTAAGGCCTGCCAGTAAGGGGAACTGTGGGAGGACCAGAGCTGCTGGGAGCAAGCCGCCTGGATACTGAGCAATTGCTGTGAGTGAGGAGAGGAGGATCTTTGTCTGAGGTAGCCTGTTCTGTTTTGAAGGCTTGAGAATGTGGATGTTTACTACATTAACTATGTATGCCAACTCCACAACTACTGTGATGGCTCTGACTTTCTGGTTTCAGGACTCAGTTTTCTGGTAAGTGAATAAATGTTCTAACTATATATCCCCCATATAGAGAGCCTGTTATATTTTGTGATTAATAACCATATCAGCATATTTATAGTTACTGTAGGCATTGTGAATACTGCCTTGTTGATTCTCAATAAGACAATGATCCAAGACAACTCTGAAGGGATTATGATAAAAAATGCTATCCATCCCCAGAGAAAAACTGATAGAGTCTAAACACAGATGGAAACATACTTTTTTACTTCATTTTTTACTTCATTGTCTATGCTTTTTTTACAACATGACTAATATGGAAATATTTTTTTGCGTGACTACATATGTATAACCTATATCAAACTGCTTGCCTTCTCAATGGAGGGGGCAGGGAGAGAGGGAGATCATTTGAAACTCAAAATTTTAAAAACAAATGTTAAAAATTGTTTTCACATGTAATTGGGGAACAATAAAACTAAATGCATAATAAAAAGTTATATTTAAAAAAGAAATTTTATGAAGTTAGAAATACTAAGACTTGACAACATATAGATATGTGGGGTGAATGTCAATGAGGAATAGAGGATGATACCAAACTTGTGAATCTGGATGATTAAAGAAATATCTAGTCATGTCCTTGACAGTAATTTGGGGCTCATCTCACTGTCTATTTGTACTATCTGTACCAGATAGATATGTTCTGATTAGATATGTTCTGATGGACAAGGTCCCTAATGTATCAATCAAAATGCATGGAATAATCTGGGTAATAGACATTCTACATTCACTTAAGTCTTTCTTGTGTGACTGTTCTCTTCCAGGAAACTCCAATAAGTCTCCACTGAGACTTAATGCAAATCAAATGGCGTCACCCCCAAACAGGAAAATCTGGAGGACCTCACCATCCTTAGAGAATTTAGGTATTATACAACATGTTTACAGAGTGAATGGAAGGTAATCTTAAAGAAGAAGGCACTAGTTTTCACTTGGACTCTGCAAAGTTTCTCCTCCATCAGTGATAAGAAATACCTTTACTGAGCATATTTGTCTCTGCTTATGCTTTACCTAATGATTAGGATCTGAAGGGCAGGGAACATGTTGTTTCTAAAACAAATCTTTGAAGGATTTGTGAGTGACTTTGATATTTGGATAGGAGACAACTTGTTGCCTTTAAAGTGACATTTGGTGTTACCAAATTAAAAGCTTTTGTTCATAATCAACAAACAATAGAATAGAAACTTGCATTCTCTATATCTTTTAGTGAATCTTAAGGAGTAAAGGTAGAGCTCATTGTAGAATATTATTTTTTTTACATTTGAATTCAATTGCAAGGTTTCTCCTTTACATTTTATTTTTTTTATTTACTCATTTACTTTTAATTTACAAGATTCAATTCCACAATCACTTGAGTTTCAGATTTTCTCCCCTCCCTTCCCCCCCCCCCCATGGTGGCGTG
>CM053582.1:415946702-415974639 GCA_028627135.1 Pseudochirops cupreus
ATATATATATATATATATATATATGCAATTATTATTGTTATTATTGACTACATGCAACTGGAAGTTGAGATACACAGGCACTGCAGTTGGGAGATCCATTCTGCCCTACCAAAAAGTGACATAGGAGAGAATAGACTGAGGGAGGGGGGAAACACTGGGATGGCTCTTTAGGGGTGGTGGGTGGGGGAAAGACAGGGAGAAAATATATAACTCAAAAAAAATTTAATAAAATAAATTTTAAAAAAACATATATTTTATTTTTTAATACCGTGATAATTCTGACTTCTTCTCTGGTATGAGGAGAGGGCCAAAAATTTTTTAGCTGATTTTCCAGATAATGGAGATGCTAAGGTCCTAACCCCTGCAATGTGGAAGGGATCACTTCAATGTCTCCATCTTGGAAGATAACTTCAGCCCATACATTGAAAGTACCATTTGTCCCTGGCACCCCTCCATCTGATTGGCTGGTTCTTCTCTGAACTTCCCATTTAAAGAGACTGCCCAGTCCATTATGCCCCCATTTGGAGTACCTTTTCCCTCACACCCCCCTCCCTTTCTATCTTCTGTTTATGTATTGTCTTCACCATTGAAATGTAAGCTTCTTAAGGGTAAGCACAATTTCTTTTTTTATTATTTTTATTTTACTTCATTCTGAACTTAAGAAATAAAACAAGCATTTCTGTAACATAGTAGAGTAGAAAAAAAGATGATTGCAAATGAAACTTCTAATTTTTATGCACAATGTGCTATTCCTTTTAAATATGTAATAAAGTTATTGTGAACTTTCTTTTTCCTTTTTTTATTCCTCACTCCTGCCCTAAAGATGGCTACTATTACAGACACACACACACACACACACACACACACACACACATAAAATCATTCTATGCATACTTCTATTTATCAGTTTTTTTCTCTGAAGGTAGATAGTGTCTTACTTCATAGGTCCTTTATAGTTAATTTGCATATTTATAAGTTGAAATGATTTAGTCACTCAAAAAAAATTTTTTAAGCAATTGGGGTTAAGTGACTTGCCCAGGGTCACACAGCTAGTAAGTGCCAAGTGTCTGGTCAGAGGGTGGATTTGAAATCAAGCCCTCCTGACTTCAGGGTTGGTGCTCTATCCAATGTGCCACCTAGCTTCCCTATTCTTTTTATTAAAATTTATTTATTTATTTTTAGTCTTCAACATTCATTTTGTTTTGATTTGTTTGGTTGGTTTTTTTTTTTTTGCTTTTTGGAGGTGAGAAGGTAGGGGAATTGGGGTTAAGTGACTTACCCAAGGTTAGTTAGGTTTTGTGTTAAGTGTCTGAGGCGGGATTTGAATTTGGGTCCTCCTGACTCCAGGGCTGGTGCTCTATTCACTGCACTACTTAGCCATCCCTTCAACATTCATTTTCATAAGATTTTGAGTTACAAATTTTCTCCCCATCTCTCCCCTACCCCCAGTCCAAGATAGAAAGCCTACTGCATACTCCTTCCCCCAATCTATTCTCTCCTATATTTTCCCCATTACTCCCCTAACTTTCCAGTGGGGCAAGATAGATTCCTATACCCCATTGCCTATATACTTATTTCCCAGTTGCATGTAAAAAACAATTTTTTAAAACATTTGTTTTTAAAAACTTTAATTTCCAGATTCTTTCACTTCTTCCCTCCTCATCCACCCCCACTGGGAAGACAAGCAATTCAATATAGGTTGTATATGTGTAGTTATGCAAAATATTTCCATAGTAGTTACATTGTGAAAGACTAACTATATTTCCCTCCATCCTATTTGTTCTATTTTCTCCTTTGACACTGTCCCTTTTCAAAAGCATTTGCTTCTAACTACCCTCTCCCCCAATCTCCCCTCCCTTCTGTCATCATCCCTCTTACCCCTTTCCCCCTACTTTCCTGATACTTTCCTGTATCTCAAGGTTTAATCAATAATGATTTAGAGTATTTTTTCATGTGATTATAAATTGTTTATCGAAAAACTACCTGTTCATATCCTGATACAATTTCTTTTTCTTGTGTTTTATCCTTGGCACTCAGCATGGTGTTTGGCATATGGGAAGGGCTCAATAAATACTTTTTGACTGACTGGCTGGCTGGACAACTACTTTCATTCTAATTCTTTGCTACTACAAAAAATTCTAGTAGCTTACATTTATATAATGAGTTACAATTCCAAATTGCTTTAAGTACCTAGTCACGAGACCATGGAGTCTAACAACTTTTTTTCATATTAAGTAGAACAAATATTATTTTAATTGATTTATTTTGTCTAATTACATATAATAATAATTTTAACATTCTTTTTAAAAAATTGGATTCCAAATTCCCTCTCCCCCTTTCCTTCTTCCCTTTTCTTGAGAAGGCAAGCAATTTTATTTAGATTATACACATACAGTCATGCAAAACATAGTTCCATATTAAAGATGTTGCAAAAGAAAACACAGACTCCCCCCCCCCAAAAAAAAAACCAAGTAAACACAAGAAAATAATGTAAAAAAAAAAGTATCCCTTGATCTGCATTCAGACTCCATCAGTTCTTTCTCTGGGTATAAGTATCATTTTTTATCATAAGTCTTTAAGAATTGTCTTGGATCATTGTATTGTTGAGAATTGATAAGTTATCTACAATTGATCATCATTCTATATGAATGTTACTTTGTAAAATGATCTCCATGGTCCTAGGGCAAGTATTATTATTCTCATTTTATAGATGAGGATGTTGAAGCTCATTGAAGATGAGTGATTTTCCGAAAGTCACATACTTGATCAGTAGCTGAGACAGGGCTTGAATCCATGTCTTTGGATAGGTCCATTGCTGGTTCCAATATATTTTCCTTCCTCTTGAATACAGTGAAAGTCTGGAACTCTCCTTCATACTTAACATATGTTCATTCCATTGACCACATTACTTTTCCCACAATATTTAGTTAAATTATACAAGAAAAATGACTGTGTTTTAATATACCGGCATAGAGATGTTCTTGGATGCATTTTTTAACAGGACCGCCACATGCATTGTTGTGATCTGAATGAGCATATTTCTGAATTGTCTTTTATAATTTAAAATTGAAGTTTGGTAGAATCCCTGGGGAGCTGTTCCATTAGTCATCTTTGCAGACCTGTTTTAAATCTGTAATGGTATGTATGCATTGAACACCTTTGAACTACTGCCAGTTCTGCCCTGCAGGCTCACGGAAGGTGGACTCAGAAAGGGAGATTTTTAAAATTATTTTTTGCAACTCTTTAACATCTATGTAATGTTTTCCTTGCTGTGCTAATGGCTTAGTACTTAACTTGGAGATTTGAGCTTACACACTGGTCTGACCTGTGTTTTATTCTTTCTCAGAGAAGAATAGTTTGGATAAATGAAGGAATATTGGAGAGATGCCCTGCTCAGTATGAGATAAGGTTGGTAAGTTATCCTACCCATCCTCATAAGTCCAAATACCAAAAAAAGAAGAATTAGTATTCTTGTATGGAATCATGTTCATAGTATTCTTGTATGTCTTTCAGAAAATTTAAATTGTTCACATTTTACAAAAAGAGAATACCTGGTTTAGATTTATTAAATCACTTGCACTGGCTTACATGGTCACCAGGACAAAAAAGGACCAGAACCAGACACTCCGGGGCATTTGTTGACATTGTTATATTTGGGCCCTTAGGTATAAGTTTGCCATACAGTTGGTACCTTTTAAACCCATTCTTGTTCACTCATTTACAAATTAATGTAAAAACTTATTTACGAGTTCATCATCTTTATGCAAATGATCCTTAGATCTATATACCCAGTCTGGTATCTCCCTTGAGCTTTAGTTCGACATCACCAACTGCCTATCAGAAATTTTATACTAGATTCCCCACAGGCATTTCAAAATCATCATGGCCAAAAGAGCTTATTATACCTCAATTCCTCCCTCCACCAAATCACACCTCTTTTCTAAACTTCATATTTCTGTGGAACGGACCCCCATTATTCTTGTCTCCTAGGTCTGTACCTTGACATTATTTTTCACTCCTTTCTCCTATACCCAACCAAGTGGATGAAGAATATCTATTGTCCAGAATATGAGATGCCATTCGATAGACAGAATAATCGAACTGTGCATGAATGATAATGCACCAAGAATTGAATTGAGCAGAAGAAGCAGACAGACTGGACTACCTTTGGGAAACTGACAATTCTTTAAATAACTGCAAGCTTCTCTCTGAAATGAAAGTCCATCTTTTTCATCACATATGGTTCCAGTGATATTGTAAATCATATGAATCATAGAAGGCTGAAGTCTTCAAAGGTGAAACTGTGGGTCACCTAAAGCATAATGGAGGAGTAGGTGATGAGCATCAGCAGGCTACCATGCATTACAAACAAAGAACACCATATCAGTCAGCAGTGTGATATGACAGCCAGAAAAACTACTGTGAGTTTGGGTCACATTGAGAGAGGCACAACTCCCAGAAGAGAGGGATCATATTTCTACTGTGCTCTCATCTTCTTAGATCTCATCTAGAGTACTATGTTCAGTTCCAGGTACTATGGCTTAAGAAGGACTTTGATGATTAGATTCTACATTTGTAGAGAAGAGTAATCTTCTCTGGAGGGAGGGGGGCTTTGAGTTTTTATCTAATATAGGCTATAGAGACTGGGAATATTTAGCCTGGAGAAGAGAAGACTCAAAAGGAATTAATAGATATTTTAAGTATTGGAAGGGCTGTCATGTGAAAGAAGGATTAGATTTGTATTGTTTGACTCCAGTGGGCAAAGCCAGGAGATATGGGTTAAAGGCACAAAGAAGTCAATTTAGAATTGATTCAGAAAAACAAACACATCATGCTAACAATTAGAACTCTGCAAAAATGGAATGAGTTGCCTTGAAAGGTAGTGGGTTTTCCCTCCAGTGCCCTTAAGCAGAACCTGGATGACCATTTCTCATTATATTATAGTAGAGACTCCTTCAGGTATGCATTGGACTACAATATTTGTTGAGGCTCTTTCTGCTCTCAAATTTAGTGATTCTTTGAGCTAAGTACTGTAGGAGAAGTGATGTATACGATTTCATCATGGAAATGTATGGTCAGAGGGAAAAAAATAGGGGTCAATTACACAATGAGAATGACAGCTCCCCCTCCCCAACACAATTGATATCTCCACAAAGTCAAATGAGTGTGAAAAAGACTGACCATGTTGGATGGTCACAGTGTGGTGGATTTATGTGTAGGACATGCAAGGGAGTTGCATAGAATGGGAAGGCAGAGATGGGTTGAGATCTGCATTATTGGATGTAACGTGCACATCTCTGAGATCATAGATCCATTTGGAACATGAAAGTGTAGGGTGTATTAGAAAAGCATTATTCAGGAAATAGGAGATCCATTAGGATTATATTATAGTAGTCCAGGTAAGGCTGTGTAATGCCATGCACAAGCAGCTTCCCAAAGGAATGCTACTGTGAACAGCTTTTAAGGTTCTGATTATACACTATAGTGAACACTCCATTTATTCCATTACAAATCAAGGCAAACATTCACAACAAATCACAATATAATATTCACAACATTACATCTTATCACAGAAAATCACAATATAGTGTTCACAACAGTTTAACATTAGAATGGCTGCATAGTTTTCACCAAAGTGGTCACAATATTTAGAACAAAGAACAAAAGAATAACCATCTGATATCCCTAAGGAGGTTTGCCTTCTCACTCAGTCATTCAGTCATCTCACAATACAATAATCAATCTTCCACTCATGGGGCAATTATAGATTAACTTAATCATTCACTTATCTAGCAATCAGTCACTAAGTATCATTAATCATTAAATACAATTATTAGAAAATTACACAAACCCTCCACCCTTCAGTGTCTAGTAAACTTCAATTTCATCACACATTTAATATTCAAGGAGAGGCCTATTCTTCATCTTGACTCAGGGTGGTCTACCAGATTCCCTGGATCCCCTTCCATGGTCCCAGCTCCTACCTGAATCCACCAAACAGTCACCTGGATTCAGAGGCAGACAGCTCTCAGGTCCTTGTCCAGTCTTCTGGGCAGTTCCTGCTACATACTGAAGTTCACAGGGTCTAGCACATCTCAAAACCTTCCCCACTTCTATTCCTGGGTACTCAAGGATCAACCAAGCCACAAACACAAAGTCTTATCTGGGTCATGATTCTTCAGTCCTCTAGCAGTTCAGTTGGCCTTAGGACCTGGAAGAAATCTCTGCCTTCCAGGCAGCCTTCTCAGCAGCAACTTCAGCCTTCACCAGATTCTGGTCTCATAGGAAATTCCAGCTCAGTTCTCAGTCCAGTAACAGCCCAGCTCCCAGAGTGCCTCTCTCTCAGGTTCTTTTTACACACACACACACACACACACACACACACACACACACACACACACACACTAGCTTCCTGTCTCAGCCAACCCCTTCCTGTTATATCAGCAACAGGAGACAGAGTTCACACCTTCTGTTTCTTTCACAGAAGTACTTAGCTCTTAGTTAAGGGCTAAGTACCTGCTAAATTAATTACCATTACAGGCTGCTCAGAGTCTGAACTAGTATGGTGGCAGTAGTGTGATTGGAGACAGATAAAAGAACCAGTTGTAAATGTAGAATTAGCAAAACTTGCCCAATTGGATAGAAGGGGCAAACAAAAGGAGGAGTCAAGTGTGACTTTTTTATTATGAACATGATAGGAAGTTCAATATGAATAAGGAAATTTGGAGTGTATAAGTAAGGCTAGTCATGGAATATGATGACTTTGGGATATTGAGTTTGTGATGCTGAAAGAACATGAAGGTATAAATGACTAGAAGTCACTGTGCAACATAGAACTAGAGTTTAAGGAAATGATGAGTACTAGATATATAGATTCTGGAATCACTTACATAAAGATTATACTTGATCCCATGAGAGCAGCTCACTAAGGGGAAAGACAAATCAATATACAAACAAACAAACAAACTATATATATAAAATAGGTAAATTTATTTAAATAAAATATATTTAAATATATAGATTACTTATATGTGATACATGATATATTATATATAAATATATTAACATAAATATAATATATGTAGATAAAGGTAAAACAACTATTATATTTTGTTGTTCAGTCATTTTAGTTATGTTTGACTCTTTGTGGTCCCATTTGGGGGTCTTCTTATCAAAGATACTATAGTAGTTTGCAATTTTCTTCTCAAGTTCATTTTATATAATAGGAAACTGAGGCAAACAGGGTTAAGTGACTTGCCCAGGGTTACACAGCTAATATGTGTCTGAGGTCAGATTTGAATTCAGGTCTTCCTGACTACCAGCCCACTGCTCTACCCACTGCTCCTCCTAACTGCTTACTATTGTGTGTGTGCGCACACACATATACATGCATATACATACATAATTGCATGTAATCATATATGATATATTATATTTTGCTATTACATATAGTACTGTTAAAGCCTAGCAAATGTCTACAATACATTAATATTTAGGGGAATGGAGTGGAGTGATTTTCTAATTCAGGGGACTAAGAAACACTCATACTGGTTTGAGGAGAAAACAGAGAGAACAATGTCCAATTGTTCAGAGATGCTAATGGAACAGAAAGTATACAACAAAAGAGACTGGTTGAAGGTATATAATTTATATATTTGTATAATATACAAATATTTGTAGATAACAAGGAACCGATAGGAAGAAATTGAAGATGTAAAACATAGAAGAAAATTATCAAAAGGACAGCATCAAAAATTATCAAAAGGACAGAGGAAATGGTTGGGGATGGGATCAAAGTCACAGATAGAGAGTTTATCATAGCCAAGAAAAATGGCTATTTCCTTCTCAGAAATTGTAGCAAAGAAGCTAGAGTGAGGTGTATATGTAGAGAGGTTTTGAGGTATGGAGTCAGAGAGAGGAGAAAACTTCTGATGCTTGGCCTTGCTTAGTAAAATAAGAAGTGACATTTACTAAAAAGTTGGGAGTGGATGTGGCACTGTGGGACTTGAGAGAAGTGAAATTTTAAAGTAGTCCAAATGTAGAAGCATGCTAGTCAATCATAGATGAATAAAAAGATTGTTTTTAAATAGTGAAGATACAGTTAATATTAAATAGAATGAATTTTAGTTGTGGACCCAGTTGTGATAGTTACTTGACTTTGAGTATCACTCATCATCTCAGCAATAGGAATGGGAGAGGGAAGTGGTTAGGGTCATGCAAGGTGGATAACTGGCAAGATGTGATTAGCAAAAGATAGAAAAAAATGGGAAAGCAAGAGATCTATGTTGAAGAGGATTTGGTAAATATCAAGGTGGCAATTGTAGGAGGCACAGCTGAAGGAGATACAGAGGCTGTTAGGAATTGGGGAGAGGAAGCATTGAATTAGATGCAGATAAGAGTAAGTTGAGGGATGAGAGGAAGAGGTGTATTTGCCTTTCTTATTGTTATGGGAGATGGATTGTAGGTTTGTCATTTGAGTATCTACTAAGCAATAATCTAGAGGTTCATCACCAGAAGGCTGGCCTAAAGGTTATGAATATTTTCAAACATTCTATCCCAGAAAGCTAGTCGCTTAAGCTATAGATGGATTATGATCTGTGTTTGTGCAGAGAATCACCACACAGATGAAATCACAGGGCACTAACTGTTCACAGGACCCTTTGCTAGCCACTTTTACATTCCAGTAGTCCTGCTCGGAATTCTAAATTAATGGATTCTAATACCTATAAGAGCAGAGGCAAATGAGAAGTCACTGGTTGAGGATTGGCTCATGATGTTTTTCTACTGAGCCAATTCTCACAAAACCAGAAAAGCATCATAAATATATAATGGTATACACTTGGGATGCTATCTAGAGGTGGATGCTGCAATATTTATGGATACTTTTCCCCTTTCTCAAAATTCTGAGCCATAGGAAATAAATAAGAAATAGCCACTGAATTTTAGGATAGGGAGGAGAAGTTCAGGAGTGTGAACTTCACAAAGATAAAAGCCTGATGTAACCAAACTGCTAAGCCCTGTCCCCTGCCACAGGACCTCTGAATTAGAAATTAATGTGTGTGTCTTTTGAAGTTTGATGAAATATGCATGAAGAGCTCCTCGAACAATTTTTTAAAGAAATAATCTTAATAAATCAGAGAAAAGATCTGGGAGTTGTATATGTTTAGCCCAACCAAGAAAAAAAGCCTATAAACTTTTCCCCATATATATTGGATTTATTATATTTCTCCAAAGCAATTTGAAAGGTACTGAATTATGTTCCCTTTCAGCTTCCAAAAAAACCATAAGTAATAAAAGCAGAAAAGTTGACTCCGAAATTCATTTTCATATAGATTTATAGGAAAACTGCTTTGATGTCTTTCGCATTCCCTTGCCAGTATGGGGGGGGAAAGAATGGGAGGAGGGATGTCTATTAAATTTAACAGAAAAAAATCCTCCTTCAAAACTCATTTATCTTTTATGAGCCCTGGGCAGCGTGCCATAATAATACTGTGCATATTATGAGAATTCTATAATCATTTAGAGTTTCTTCCCTTTCTTTTATAATCAAGTGAGTGTTGTTATTGACCCTCCCTTGTACAAAATTGGTGTGAGAGCAATGACTCTTTTAGCCAGTGTGGGCTGCTGTACAGAACAAAGTTGAGAGCAGATTTCCAAATGGTTATGTAAGAATAGCCTAGGTTCCCTTTTATTGTGTACCATGCTACATGGGTAATCTTGGAATGCTTGGGAGTAGATGTCTTAATTAACTGGGCCTTCTCAGAGGTTGAGGTAGTCCTGCTGGTGTCAAGGAAGGTTTGCCAATGCCTCTAGCTACTGGTGGGAAAAATGACCCATCTGTACTTTCTGCCTGACTAGGTGTGTATAAACTGCAAAGACTTCCCCAGGCATGTGTCTGGGCCAAATCTTGGCCCTGAGATTCGATACTGTAATAATTACAAATGCTAATCCAGCTAACAAATTTTATTTTGTGTTTCTGTACCAATTCAGTCCTCAGTCTGTTCAACTGGAATTGAAAGTAAAATGGTGTGTTTTTTGTTTTAAAAGGAAGGAAGAAAACAAAAATTTGTCAAGTAGGCACTATGTGCAGGTATTATCTCAATCAGTCCTCACAATAATCCTGAAATGTAGATGCTGTTATTATCTCTATTTTATAGTTGAAGAAACTGAGGCAGGCAGAGGCTAAGTGGCTTGTCCAGTGTTACACAGCTAGTAAGTGTTTGAAGCTGATTTTTGAACCCAGGTCTCCCTAACTCTAAGCTCAGTACCCCATCTACTGTGCTACCTAGCTGCCTCTAGGTAAAAGATAGTAAATTTGTTCCTATAATCACCAAACTGTTTCACCAGCATGACTTCTTAGAGAATTGGATTCTTCAGGTTAACTGGTTTTTCTGGCTAGCTGGGATAGTGGATAGGACACTGAATTTGAAGTCAAGACTTGTGTTCAAATCCCAACTCAGACACTCAGTATTTGTGTGATCCTGATAAAGTCACAACCTCTCTGGACCTCATTTTGTTTGTCTTGATGGCCTCTAATGTCCTTTGTAGTTTAAAATCTATGAATCTATGACCCCATGATCTATGATCCTATGATTAACCTGAAACTCTTTATTTCCATATTTGCGGTGACAAAGCTTTTGAAAAATATATTAGTATACTGTTCTACCTTATACTAATGTAACAGTTTTCACAGTATTCCCACTAATATGATCTTGTCTGTTGAACATGTATTAAGTACCTACTATATACAAGTCATTGTGATAGATTTTGGTCATATGTTATCATATAATATGATTTTATAATCATACATGGTAGTTCCTTTCCTCAAATAGTTTATACATAAAGGGAAAGATAGAACATGCGCAGAAACATTTATAATGTAAATTGGCATATAATTAATGCATTGGCATCATAAGGACAGCTAGGTGATAAAATGGATAGATTGTTGGACCTGGAATCAGGAAGAAAACTGAGTCCAAATTTGACATCAGATATTTACTAACTGTGTGACATTGGATAAGTTATTTAATCTCTGTCTTTTCTCAGTTTCCTCATCCATTTTATTGTTGTTCAGTCATTTTTCAGTCAAGTCTGACTCTTCATGAGTGCTGTAACAGCAATCAATTTAGCAGATACTTAGCGCTTAGTAACTTAGGGCTAAGTATGGAAGATGTGAACTCTTCTCCTGTCCTGCTGTGGCAGAAGGGGGTTGGCTGAGACAGGAGGCCAGTGTGTGTATATAAGAAGAGTCCTAGAGACAGAGAGACAGAATTGGGAATTTTCCTCCTGGTGGCTCTTGTTGGAGGAAGCAGGATTGTCCCAGCATCTGGGAGCTGGGCTGCTGGACTGAAGAACTGAGTTGGAGTTTTCTTGAGAGAGACAGAGACAGAGACAGAGACAGAGAGAGAAAGACAGAGAGAGAGACAGAGAGAGAGAGAGAGACAGAGAGAGACAGAGAGACAGAGAGAGACAGAGACAGAGACAGAGAAACAGAGAGAGAGAGAGAGAGAGACAGAGACAGAGACAGAGACAGAGAGAGTTTCTTTCCCAGCATATGGAAGCTGACTGAGAATTGAGTTGGAGTTTTCCTGAGACCAGAATCTGGTGAAGGCCACCTAGAAGTCTGAGAGGGCTTGCTTGGAAGGCCTCCTGCAAGGTTGAGATTTCTCCTGGGTCCTAGGGCCAGCTGAACTGCTGGAGGACTGAAGAAGCATGACCAGGATAAGCCTTTGTTGGTTTGTGGCTTGGCTAATCTTTGAGTTCCCAGCAACAGAAGTGGTGAAGGGTTTGAGATGTGCTGGATTCTGTGAACTTTGGTGTGTGCCAGGGACTACCTAGAGGACTGGACAAGGACCTGGGAGCTGTCCACCTCTTAGGACTGGATGAAGATCTGGGAGCTCTCTGCCCCTGAATCCAGGTGACTGGTGAATTCAGGTAGCAGCTGGGACCATGGAAGGGGATCCAGAGAATCTGAGAGACTACTTCAAGTCAAGATGAAGAAAAGGCCTCTCCTTGGATATTGAATGAGTTTACTAGACATTGAGAGGTGGAGGGTTTGTGTAATTTTCTAATGACTATACTTAGTGATTAATGATATTTAGTAATTGTGAATCTAGATTAGTGACTGATTGAGTTGATCTATGATTGCCCTGTGAGTGGAAGAGTGAATATTGTACTGTATTTGTTGTGAATATTATATTGTGATATATTGTGAATGTTTGCCTTGATTTGTAATGGAATAAATGGAGTGTTCACTATACTGTGTAATCCAAACCTTAAAAGCTGTTCACAGTAGCACTCTTTTGGGAATCTGCTTTTGCATGTCCTTACAAGCCCCTATTTGGTATATACTTGGCAAAGATACTAGAGTAGTTTCCATTTCCTTCTATGATTCATTTTACAGAAGAGGAAACTGAGTCAAACAGAGTTAAGTAACTTGCCCAAGGTCACACAGCTAGCCCCTGAGACCAGATTTAAACTCAGAAAGATGAGTCTTCCTGACTCCTCATCTGGCATTTTGTATTTTATTATGATGATGATAATGGCATTGGTAATAACAACACCTACCTCCCTGAGTTGCTGTAAGGTTAAGATGAGATAATATTTATAAAGTACTTTGTAAACCTTAACATATTACATAAATTCTAGCTTTTATTATTGAAAAAGTAAAATGACATTTTCTTTAGAGATTTGAGGAGTGGGAAATCACTTCTAAATGGGGGAACAATGGAAGGTTTAATATAGGTCATGATACCTTTGCCGTCAAAGGAAGATCATTTTTTTTAAAAAGAGATTTGTTGGAGGGAGCACATTTGGCATCAATTCGAGGTATGGGAGATGCTATGAAGAAAGGACTTTTGCAGAAAAAGGTCAGGATAAGATTGGCATATAGAGAAGTTTATTTTAATTAAAATGCATAGTGCATGGTACAGAAATGTAATATAAGCTTAGAAATGTGGGTTGATTCATTAAAAAAAACTGTGTGGTAGGTTGGAGCAAGTATTACTGTCTCCTTTTTATGAATGAACAATCCAAGAACTGTAGAAGTTAAGTGATTTGGCCAAATTTATGTAGCTAGTGTCAGAGTAGAATCTAGAATATGGGACTTACGTGCATTTTCATATTGGGGCTATCACATGCTTCAATATGGATGTTATATTCCTCCAAAGTATGTGCTTCCCCCCCCCCCCCCCATAACTCATGCAGAATATATCCCATCCGTGCCTTGTTAGACTGTATTTACTGAATTGCTGTGGTCAAAAAAATCAGCCCAACACCTAACATCTATTACCTTGTGGGCAATCTAGTGATGGACCCATAGTGCCTTCTTAGTTAGCACTATGTAGGGGACAGTATATACCTCCATCTCTACATCTGTCTGTCTGTGTGTATATCTATCTATATGTATATCTTTCTATTTGTGTATCTATCTATCTATCTATCTATCTATCTATCTATCTATCTATCACCAAGTTCCTTATTTCCCTAAGGTGCCCAGGTGGTTAATGGTAGGAAGAACAGGACTGTCTAGGAGATAGAACTTTATTGTACCTACCAAAATGTGGCAAGTCATACAGATAGATCTTAACAGTAAGTAAGGAGAAATTATGGATTGGTAGTGAGAATACTGGGGAGATAGTGAGAATTGGGTGCCATAGATGGAGATCTGGAAAGGTGGGTTAGTTAGCATCATAGAGATCAGAAGAGCATCCTAGAATGTGGGTAAAATGTAGGAAGGTAGTTGGGTGTTTCATGTAGGGAGACAGTAACAGGCATTGATGCCAGAGGAACTATGAGATAGGAAATGAGAAAAGGACTTAGGTATGAGGACAAAACTTGGGGAGCACAATGTGGGGGACTTGAACATAAAGTACAAGCTACGAGTTTAATTATTGCAGGTGGGATATAAGATCAAAGCAGGAACAGCCATAAAGGGATCTTGATGTTAAGTCACTTATGCTGTGAACATATGAGTTTATCTCTTTAGCTATGTTTATTCCCTCAGTTTCTTTTCCCTATCTTCTTTCTGTAGCTACCATTTTTAACACTATGTAAAATAGTAGGAGCAGTAAGGAGAGTTCTTATTTTACCCCTGATCTTTTTGGAAAGTTCTCTAACTTTTTTCTGTAATGTGTAATATTTGCTTATGGTTTTAGATAGGATATGTTTTAAACATTACTTACTATATTAAGCAAAGTAATGTATTCCTATGCTTCCTAGTTGTTCTTAACAGAAACAATTGTTGAATTTTGTCAAAATCTTCAAGATCTTCTAATAAAATCATGTTTTCATTATATTTCTTATTAATATGTTTTATTACATTCATTGTTTTCCTTATATTGAACCAACCCTGAATTTCCAATATAAATCCAACCTAGTCACAGTGTATAATTTTTAAACTATGGATTTATCTCTCAACTGGAAGGATTGGTTCTGATAATTTTTAGAGCTTGGTCAAAATCAAGCCTATACTCCTTTTAAAAATACATCCAGTTAGACAAAATCAGGGCAGGAGATCATGTCATCCATCATGAATACCTGGCATAGATGTTATGCTGTATATCAATCCTTATAAAAATACTTTAGATGTAAATGCAGGTGTATAAGATTGGGTCAGACCTAAATAAACTCCCCCAAATATCTCCTGTTTACTAGTTTTTATAAGAAATACATGCTTTTATTATTGAGATTTGCATGTACTATTAGGACTTACGTATACACTTTTCAATATAGGATTAAAAATTTTTTGAATCACATAGTTGGAAAGAACCTATTTTTACTCATACCCTATAGACAAACTCCCTGAGAAATGGTCATTTAGAGTTGGTTTGAGGATTTCTAATAGTGGGAAACTTACTATGTACTGAGATAGCTCATAAACTTTTGAACTGCTATAATTATTAAATTCCTTTAATAGTAATTTAGAATTTTCCTCCCTTTAACTTTGACACCATTCCTGCTAATTTTGCTCACTGGGGACAAGTAGGACAAGTCTACTCTCTTTTCCAACTGACAAATATTCAAATATTTGATTACGGTTATAACATCCTCTTTGTTTTATATTTTCCAGGTTTAAAACTTCATTTTCTTTGTGTGATCCTCCCATGACACGGTTTTGAATCCCCTCACTATCCTAGTTGTCTTAATATGGAATCTGGAAAACTTAAGTTCACATATTTCCACCTATTTCTCTGGGAAAATCACTTAACTTCTATAAACCCTCTATCCCTATTTGTAAGATGGGCATACCAATCACACAGGATTGTTATGAGGATAACATGAGATAGTATTTGCAAAGTGCTTTGAAAACCTTAAAATCCTATATAAATGCAATTGTTATCATTATCATCCTCTTCCTGCAGATGTCTAATGTCTGGTTAGAAACATAGTTCTTACCTTTTGACCCGGCAATATCACTTATAGGTCTATATCCCAAAGAGATCATAAAAATGAGAAAAGGACCCACATGTACAAAAATATAGAAGCTCATTTTTTTTCAGTGTCAAAGAATTGGAAATTGAGGAGTTGTCCATGAATTGGGGAATGGCTCAACAAGTTGTGGTATATAAATATAATGGAATATTATTGTGCTATAAGAAATGATGAACAGCTGGACTTCAGAAAAACTTGGAAAGACTGACACAAACTTATGCTGAATGAAAGGAGCAGAACCATTGTACACAGTAACAGCCACAGTGTGTAATGACTGACTTTGATAGACTTAGCTCTTCTCAGCAATGTGAAGATATAAAAGTACTCCAAAAGACTAATGATGGAAAATGCTATCACATCCAGAGAAATAACTTTGGAGTCTGAATGCAAATGGAAGCATACTATTTGCTCTCCTCTTCTTTTGTTGTTTTGTTTTGCTTCTTCTTTCTTGTGGTTCTTCCCATTAATTCTAGTTCTTCTTTACATCATGACTAATGTGAAAATATGTTTAATACGAATGTGTAAGTAGAGTCTATATTGGACTGCATGCCTTCTTGGGAGGAGAGAGGAGAGAGAGGGGTAGAAAATTTAAAACTCAAAATCTTATGGAAGTGGATGTTGTAAACTAAAAATAAATAAATTATATATGTATATATATATGTGTGTGTGTGTATATATATATATATATATATATATATGTATATATATATATATATATATATATATATATAGTGTTTTTAGTATGGCCTGACAAAGGAAATGGTACTATCCTTCCTTCATTCTAAGTGTTACTTCTTTATTCAATCAACAAGTATTTATAAAAAGTGCTTATTATGTCCAAGACACTGTGTTAGATACTAGGAATATGATGATATATAGGAAACAGTTCTGCCTTCAAGGAGCTTACATTTTGTCAGGAGAAGCAATTCATTCATGTAAATGTATATTCCAAATATACTTAACTATGAGGAATCTGTAGGAGAGATATTCTAACAGCTCTAGTGATCAAGAAAAATCTGATCCTGAAGATAGTGCTTGGACTGAGTCTCAAAGAAGACTAGTGATAGTAAAAGGTAAAGTGTTACAATATTGTAAACAAAAATCTATTATTTTGTCCATATGGCTCCTCCTTTTACTGAAGCAGATTGTAACTACTCTCTCCCTTAGGCAACCGTATTTGTGATTTGCAGAGTCCCATACCTCAAATTGTCACTTTAAGGTTGATTCTCTGCTGCTGAGACTCTGAATTTTGCTAAGGTACTCTTTCAGTGACAGATACCCAATATGTTGCCAGTGCTATGCTACAAGTCATTGCAAGATGGTAGAACCTACTCAAACTTGGAATTCCTTTTCAAAGCATTCAAGAACTAAGACTATCCACTAAGACATGATATGTGATTAGATTATGACTTTAAGAAAAGGACGCTGAATAATTAATAATCCCAAATCCAAAATTTCAGAGTGATTATTTCCTTCATATTCAGGTCATAGTTCCTTGACAACTTGGCAGACAGTCTTTTAGAGTTTCAGTGACTGAAATATTCACACACACACACACACACACACACACACACACACACACACTCTCCTCCTTTCTCTCCCCCCCCCCCCCCGCCCCTTGTGATCATTCTGTTGATGAACACTTACAAATTTGGAAAGGTTAGTCTTCTATGACAAACATTCATAGTCAATCACTGGGACCTTATTGGAAGCCTTTCTGTCTTCATTGTACCGATCACAGGTTGTGTTCTTCTGACCTATCCTTCTGGAACTCAGTCACATCTGTGGTATGATGTAGCTTTGTAGAAAAGCTCTAAATAAGGAATGATGATAATTGTTAATGATTATAACAATAATATTGATTGTAATATGTCAGAAGTAGATTTAGTAGAACTTAACTGATGCAATAAAATAAAGGATAGATAATATGGAATATTGTTATTAATATGCTAATAAAGTATGCAGCCATGCCTATGGACTGTGAAATTTCTAAGAAGCTTAAAAAAGTTTTTCTGTACAGAGAAACATGGAAAGACCTATGCAATCTGATAGAGAGTGGAGTTAGCATTAAAAAAACAAACAATATATTCAGTGACTACAGCAATAAAAAATGGAAAAAGCAATCACAAAACAATTGGTAGTGGTTGTTTCAAAATTACAAAGAAGAAACTTGGCCCCAAAGAAGAGATATGAGAAGACACTTTCACCCAACTTCTTCGTAAAAGTTTGTAGGGATTGAATATTGCATATATTTTCCAACTCTTAGTGTTTTGATTCATTATGCTGAATTACAAAAAAAAATGTGTACATGCTGACTAAATCAATAGGATTTTTTGCAAATCAAAACAACTTTGAGGCATCACATCTCACCAGCCAGATTGGCTAAGATGACAAAACAGGAAAATGACAAATGCTGGAGAGGATGTGGAAAAATGGCACACGAATGCATTGTTGGTGGAGCTGTGAACTGATACAACCATTCTGGAGAGCAATCTGGAACTATGCCCAAAGGACTATAAATACTTGCATATCCTTTGACCCAGTAATACCACTCTGGGGTTGTATACCAAAGAGATCATAGAAGTGGGAAAAGGATCCATATATACAAAAATATTTATTACAGCTCTCTTTGTGGTGGCAAAAAAACTGGAAATTAAGGGGATGCCCATCAATTGGGGAATGGCTAAACAAGTCGTGGTATATGAATGTAATGGAGTACTTTTGTGCTATAAGAAATGGGGAGGAGATGGACTTCATATTTACCTGGAGAGGCTTATACAAACTGATCCTAAGTGAGAAGAGCAGAACCAGGAAAAACTTGTACACAATTACAGACTCATCTTATGTGTGATGACCAACCTTGATAAACTGGAATCTTCTCAGCAACACATAGGTATAAGACAACTCTACAAGTCTCAGGATGGAAGGAGATACCTACATTCAGAGAAAGATCTAGAAAGAACAGAGTTTAAAGCAATCTACATGCTATTGCTCCTTTCCATGTTTGGTTTTGTTTCCTTTTTCCAATTGTCCACTCCATTAGTTACAACCCTTCTATACAATCAGACTAATGTCCAATGTGAAAGTATTTGCAGATCCTATACTTGATTGCATGCCACCATCGGTGGGGAGGAGGAGAGAGGGAGGGGAGAAAATTTGAAACTCAAAGGACTCTGGAACTGAATCTTGTTAAGTAAAAGTAAATAAACAAATCAATTTTTTTAAAAAATGAATCAATAGGATTTTTGTTCAATGGCTAAAAAAATTACAATTTTCTTTTTTGGTTCAAAGGTTCGTATCTTCTGCTAGAAGACCTCATTTGCCTAATCTCCAACATAATACCATAATGTACTCCTGCGGTTTTATCCAAATCTGTGGCCCATAAAAAATGTGATATGTTGATAATTTTGTGACACTGGAACCATGTAAAGTAAAATCTAGAAGTTTTGATTTGAAATGCTTTATTTATGTCTTCTACCTTTATATAAATCATTTCTGTAAAAATGCCTTTTTATCTTCTCTTGATCAAAACTATTCATAAAGGAAAATAATCAGTATACCTGATGCACTTTCTGCTTCTAACAACATTGTCCCTTAATAATCCCACTTCACTGCCATGCGAGGGGAGGTATGTTATTGTTAATGAGTTGTTTCAGTTGTGTCTGATTCTTCATGACCCCATTTGGGATTTTCTTGATAAAGATTCTATAGTGGCTTGCCATTTCTTTTTTCAACTGATTTTATAGATGAGGAACTACTTTATAGATGAAGTAAACATGGTAAGGTGACTTGTCCAGGTCATTCCACTAGTAAGTATCTGAGGCTGAATTTGAGTTCAGGACTTCATGACTCTAGGGCTGGTGCTCTATGGACTCTTCCACTTAATTGCATTACTATAAAGCCAAGCACAAGCAGCTTTCCAGAGGACTGCTACTGTGAACAGATTTCAAGATTCTGATTACATAGTATAGCAAACTATTTATTCAATAACAAATCAGAGCAAAACATTCACAGAAAATCAAGGTACAACATTCACAATGTTACAACTTATCACAGAGAATCAAAATACAGCATTCACCATGTTACAACTCAGCAACTTATCACTAAAATGGCCACATGGTTTTCACCAAAGTGATCACATAGTTTTCAACAAAGTACAATCATTTAGTAACTCAATCATTAAATCATCCTTAAGGAGGCTTACTTAAGGGCCACAAAGTACAAAAGTCAAAGTACTCCACCCATGGGGTGCAACAATTTCATCAGTCACTACTCAGTATCCTATTTTATCAGTCACTACTCAGACAATTTCATCAGTCACTACTCAGTATTCACAGAGAATTCCTTTCATCTTGACTCCAGGCAGGTAGTTCCTATCTGAATCCACCAAACTGTCACCTGGGTTCAAAGGCAGACAGCTCCCAGTTTCTTGTCTAGCTCTCTGTGCAGTTCCTGCTCCACATTGGAGCTCACAGTGTCCAGTCCATCTCAAATCCTTCAGTCTCTGTTCCTGGGAAGACAAGGCTTATCAAAGCCACAAGAATATTCATACACATTAACCAAGTCACAACAACATTTGTACAAAATACTGGTACCACAGTCATGCTTCCTCAGGCTTTGGTGCCTCCAGCTGGCCCTCAGAAGCTCAGCTGGACCTCAGAAATTCTCAGCACAATAAGCTCTATTCTCAAAATCAAAATCACTTTATCCAGCCTCCATGTGGCTTGCTCCAAGAAATTTTGCTCAGTTCTCAATTCTCATTCCTCTTCTCAGTTCTTCTCAATTCTCAGTTCAGTCTTCAGTCCAGCAGCAGCTGCCCTGCCTCCATGATGCTTATCCCAGGAAATTCTGACTGTCCAGCTTGTGCTCTTCCTTAAATATCATATAGCTCCCCCCCTGTTTGGCCCCTTCCTGTTATGTCAGCAAGAGAGGTTCCCTGTTCAGCTCCATCTTGTTACCTCAGCAACAGGGTACCATACTTTCTGTTTGTTTAACAGAGGCTTAATTTGAAACTAGGTCCTAAGTGCCTCTTAGCTTGACAATACAAAGGGATCTTCAAATTCCATTACTAGTACAGTTACTTGGCTGTTTAATCCTTTAACGATGTTTTAATATACCCTAACTTCCTTTTAGTGATCTTTTCTGTAGTTGAAGTCATTGCTATATTATTTTTCAGTTTTCCTTATGTTTCTCTCTACCAGTCCATACATACATTTCCTTCATGTTTATCAGAAGTCCTCATATTCATTATTTCTTATTGTTCCCTCATATTCCATTATATTGCTGTAATTTTCCCCCCAGCTATAATTGATGGATAGCCACTTTGTTTCTAGTTCTTTACTCTCACAAGGAATGCAGCTATGAATAATTTCATAAATATTTGACTTTTGCTTCCTTCTTTGACTTCTTTCCTTGCTATCTGGTGTGTGTGTGTGTGTGTGTGTGTGTGTGTGTGTGTGTGTGTATGGTAAAATGTCATAAATGGTTGATTCAACTAGCTTACACAATTTTGAATTGATAATAATTGTTGAACCAGTTCAAAGATCCACCACATCACCTTTCTCCCTACTGAGGTCTTTCCACAGCCCCTTGAACATTGATTGAGTATCCTCATCTTTCCCTTTTGCAAGGTGTGAGGTGAAACCTCAGAATTATGTTTCACTTTGTATTTCTTTTACAAATTTTGTATATCATTTGAAGCATATATTCAAGTGGTTATTTATAGTTCATCATTTTTCCTTTGAAAACTGTTCATATCATTAGAGCCAATCCTCAACTGAAAAGTGATCAGGGGATATGAATAGGCAGTTTTCAGAGGAAGAAATCCAAAGCTATCAATAGCCTTATTGAAAAAAAATGCTGTAAATCACCACTAATCAGAGAAATGCAAATTAAAACATCTCTGAGGACCCACCTCACACTCTAAGATGACAAAATAAGAAGATCATAAATTCTGGAGTGGGTGTGGGAAAACCAATACATTAATTCACTGTTGGTGAAGCCATGAACTATTTCAACCACTTGGGAAAGCAGTTTGGAATTATACCACCGAAAGTATTAAACTGTATATATCCTTCGACCCACTGCTAAGTCTATAACACAAAAAAGTCAGAATTCAAAACAGAGGAAAAGGACTTATATGTATAAATACATTTATAGCAACTATTTTTTTAGTGGTGGCAAAAAAATTGGAAACTTAAGTAATGTTCGTCAATAGGGGAATGACTAAACAAATTATGGTATTTGCATATGATGGAATGCCCTTGTGCTAAAGAAATAATGCAAGGCTTAATTTTGGGGAAAAAAAAAACAAGAAGACTTGTAGGAACTGATCCAAAGTCAAATGAGCAGAACCAGTAGAATAATTTAGGCAATAAAAATAATACTGTAAGCATAATGAACTTTGAAAGACTTAGTTACTCTGGTCAACCCAATGGCCTACCATAACTCCAAAGAACCCATAATGAAACATGCTATCCACCTCTGGATCGAGAACTGATGGAGTCAGTATTTGAATTGAAGTGCAAATTTTTCCTTTCTTCCATTCTTCCTTCTCTCTACCTTTCTTTTTTTTCTTTCTCGCTAAGGTGAGAATTTTTTTTTTTGTATGATTATACATATTTGTAATGGGTTTTGTTTTTCTTGCTATCTCAATGCATGGGGGAGGAGTAAGAGGAAAGAGAATTTAGAATCAAAAATAAAAATAATATTGAATTTTTTTCTGAAATAGAAAAAAATATTCATGTATTTTGACCACTTATGTATTGGGGAATGACTCTTGGTGTCATATTCCCTGCATATCTTAAGTATCAGTTGACATTTGATGGAAATATTTTTCCAACTTTATGAGCTCATTTTAATTGATTTTATTGACTTAAGTTAAACTTTTTTAATGGTATGTAATTGAAATTTTATATTTTGCCTTTTACTCTTTATCCCTTGTTTCCTCTAGAGTACTCTTCTGTCCAGAATTGTGAAAAGGACTTGATATTCTTGTCTTACAATTTTTTTTTTGTGATACAACCTTTTATATAATTATTGTATATTGTGGTATATGGTTTGTGGTTGCCTAACTAATTTATGACAAACAGATTTCCTGTTTTTCTAGTACTTGTTAAAAAAGGAATAATTCCTTAAGTAATTTGTGTTTCAATGTTTATCAAAAATTCAACCACTATTTTTAGTTGCTTCTATTTTTTTTTTTGCTTATTTTGTTGGTTCCATTGGTCTACATTTCTGTTTTTAAACTAGCATCATGTCATTTTGACAACTACTACTTTATAATATATTTTATATTTTATATATATATAAAATATATATAATACATTTTATAATACTACTTTATAATATGTTTTTCAGTATTGTAATGGCTAACCCATTTATTTGCTCTTTATTTCATTATTTTTCTTGAGAGTCCAGAACTTTTATTCCACCAAATAATTTTAATACTGTTTAGCTTAATTCAATGAATATTTTTTTTGTAATTGATTAGAATGGCACTAAATCTAGAAATCAGTTAATGTAGTATTGTAATTTAAAAATTGTTATTGGCATGGTCCTACCATGTGAAACAAATATCTCTAATTATTAATTTATTTGACTAAATATTTTGTTTATTGCAGTATACCCTATTAATTTTTTTATTGTTGTTGCTTCTGCCTTTTAAAATTTCAGATTCCTTTCATATGTTTGCAGATGACCAATTTTTGTAAAGTTACTGTGATATATGGAAAATATGTAGGTATATTCTTTAATTTTCGCATTTAGAAGTTGGAACCAATTAAGCCAGTTTGATTTTCTAATAATCAGTTCAGCTTTATATTTTCCTTTTTGTTTATCTTTCTTGTGGATTTATCAAGCATTAGGAAAGGAATTTTAAAGTCTCCTCCTATTATGATATTAACTGGTAAAGTCTTTGCAGTTCACATAGGTATTTTCCAAGAACTTAAGTATTATAGCCTTTAGCATATACATATTTGATAGTGGCACTTTTTAATTGTCTAGGTGCCTTTAAATAAAATATCATTTCTTATTTTTCTGCCTTGACCTTCAAATATGATTGAAACTCCTGTACTGCTAATTAGTATTATCTCTGTATGCACAATATATAATATAAACACATGCATCTATGTGCATACATACATATATATGTATTTTTATGTGGAATCACAGTTTATGTCAGCATGTAATGAATATGGATTGTTTTATTATACTCATCTGACACCAATTTCTTCCTTTCCAATCACTTATCCTACCAATGCACTTCCTACTCCTATTTCTCTTTTATTTGTTCTGCCCTTTCCTTTTGTGGCTTAAATCAAACTATAGGAATGAAGCAAACAAACATTTATTAAGAATCAACTATGGTACTTTGATAAGTGCTTTACATATATTATCTCATTTGATTGAGATGCATGATCCTGATGTGATGTTGTTTGTCTGAAGTGTCCAAATTTGTAAAGTGAAGTTTGGTACGAGGCTCTTGTCTCATCCTCTTTTGCCTGTGGTAAATCACATCAAGATGTTAACAGGGAATTCCTTTTAGACTTTTTTTCTTTTGAGACCAAAGGTCCATGTTTTCCATCATGATCTGTCTCCAATTTTCCATTGTTATTTTGTCACTGACTCTAAAGATGGGGCATGGGGAATTAAAAGCCACTTACCCAGATGTTTTCTCAAGTTCTGGTCAGTCTTCAAATAATATTTTCTGTCTCATTTTTTTTCCTTTCCTCAAGTTAAAAGGCAATCATTTTGATTTATTAATGTGTAAAGGAGATTGTCTTCCCTCAAAATTTTGTTCCTGCTCTCCTGATTTTTCCCCTCATATATTTGTTTCCTTATATTATTTAGCCATTAGATACTTTCTTTGCCTTCTTGACTATTCTCAGAAAACGTGTCTTTAAAAAAACTGAAAATCAAACTATCAAAAACCTTCCCCCACCTAACATTCCTGGTCTTGTTTAGCTCTAGTTCTATGAAAACATGTTTTTGTTTGTTTGTTTCTTAGTCTTTGGTGACTATTTAAAAGAGTGTGATCATCTTCTCACCTCTGGTTTCTTTGCAAGTATTAATTTTAGGCTCTCCCCCTTTCCTGAACTTCTGATTATTGTCTTTGCTTTACAGGATTTTCAGCTTTACAGGATATTCAGCTTTACAGGGTTTTATTTTGAGGTGTCAACTGATCTTTTTTCTTTTGATTTCTTACTAATAGGAAATAATTCTATTTTTATTCTGCTTGATTTTTCTTGGAATGAAAGATACTTTCCTTGCTACTTGAAAATATTATTAAAAATTGTAATTCTTAAATTTGATTGGTATGTTTTTTGTCAAGTTAAGGCTGGAATTTCTTTTTGTTAATGCTCAATGAATTTTCTTAGTTCTCACCTTCTCTCATTACTTCCAAAATGTTTAGGAATTTTTTGCATGACTTCTTGAAGCATGACATTGTTTCTTCAAGTTCAATGTTCTTTTTTTTAAGTTGTCTTTTTCCCCTGTCTTAATGCCTTTTGGGTTTGTTCAATTCTTTTTTCTTCTGCTTCTGTATATTTATGTTACAATTCTGTTCTTTTCTTCCCCCAGAGGATCTATTATTTTTAGTGTTTCTTTTTATTTTGAAACACTCTTCTCTCATTTTAAATTTGCTGATTTCTTCCTTTTGTTTTGATTATCTTTGCTAGTCGATGTTTGTAGCTTTTTTGAACCCTCCTACAGATTATTGTGTTCAAATGTGGTCTCAGACACTTATTAACTGTGTGACTCTGGGTAAGTCACTTAAACCTCTTTGCTTCAGTTCCTCGTCTGTAAAATTGGGCTGGTAAAGGAAATGGCAAAACATTCCAGTATATTTGCCAATAAAATCTCAACATGAGGTCATGAAGAGTCTGCCACATATGAAATGACTGAACAAGGACAATGACAACAGATTATTAAAGATTTTCCATTGTTCTTTTAGGGTACCTGGAAAAATTTTGATTTGATTTCCTTGTAAAAAAAATATTCACTGAGTTGGTTCTATTCTTCAAATGTTCATTTTTTGTGCTTAATAAATTCTTGTCTCTATCCATTTTTCTGCTGATTTTTCTGATGTCTTTCCTATATATATATATTTTATTATTATTGATCTTTTTTCTTCAAGAAGTCATTTCTGTTTCTCTTTGTGCTGCCAGTTTGCTGGCAGCACAAACCGTTTGGGGTAGGAGATCTATAATTTTTAAGGGGTAAAGATAATCTTTGGGACATTGCTGCTGGTAACTGTGAGAGGTCACTGTATTTTGAACTGTTTTCTATACATGATAGACATTGTCTTCTTTGATACATAGGGAGGAGTTCCTATGAATTACTTGCTTCAGTCCCTAAATTGAGCTGAGATGACTGGTCATGAAAGGATTGGCAGATGGTCACTGAAGATAAACTTAGTGAAGCCTTTGCACTTGGGCCTCTTTTCTACCTTTCTCTTACTCCTCCTGGTACTGCCTGTTTTCTCCTTTATAAATTATATAATCATGATCAGAACCTAACATTTGGGCCTATATTTCCTTTCTTCAGTCTTCTCTCTAGGATTATGTCATCTTCTGTGGCTGACTCCTTTCCCTTGAGATTTAGGAATGGTCTGATTCATATATCTTCACTTATTCAAAGAGAAGATATACCTGCTGAGACACTGTCCAGGGATCAACTCCAAAAACTGGTGTCTAAAACATGAGGGACAAAGCACAGGACAGCTTGGGTTGGAATAGTCAAGAGCTATGGGAGATAGGAAGGCAGGTCAGCGACAAAAAATCAGGAATGAAGGGCTGAAAAGTAAGTCTGAAGCTATTTTTTTTTTGTAAAAATTACCTAGTAACAAGGTCTTTCAGTATTTTCTGTCATCATTGTTATAATAGTTCTATTTATTTATTAGTTCATTTGGAATATTGGAAAGGGATCTATAGGCGAGACTCTCTCTTAAATAGAGTACTATACTTGTAGTGGAAAGACTTGAGTTTGAATCCTACTGTAGACATTTAATAGCTATATGACCTCTAGCAGTTAGTCTCTCTGAGTCTCAGTTTCCTTATTTGTAAAGTGAGGATCTGAATTAACTGAACTCTAGGGTTTCATCTAGCTCTAAATCAATTGTAAAGCTTCTAGGCAGTGCAGATCAAGTTCTGATTGTGAAGTCAGGAAGACCTGAGTACAAATCTGGGTTCAGATACCTATGCATAATCTGTGTGACCCTTAGTAAGTTATATAAAATCTATTTGCCTCAGCTTCTTTAAATGTAAGATGAGAATAATTATAGTACCTCCCTTCCTTGCTTGTTATAAGGATCAGATGAGATATTACTTGTAAAACATTTAGCACTGTACCTAGCACAGAGTAGGTGCTATGTAACTGTTGATTCGAACCTTGCATTTTAGAGAATATATACTTGCATTAGGCAAAGCAAAGTTTCTACATTTGGCAAGTCAGGAAATATTGATGATTTCATGTGTTTAACTTCCTGTACCTTCTGGAAGAGGGGTAGCCTAGGAACATATACATCCCAATCCCTGTGTGGGCTGTTAAGTTTTTTTCTGGATTTACTAGCAAAGCTGGCATAGAGATTTGCTGATGGCACCAGAATGCAAAACTATTATAGATAAGGGAGTTGTAATTAATTACTGCTCTTGGCATAGCAAGAAGTCTTGTCCATGATGAATTAGGTGTGAGAAGAAGGAAATTATCTAGGAGAAAGACATCTTTGGGAAACATTGGTTTGTCAGGGGTTGGGTTACCAGATGTCCTCTATTTCCCCCTCCTATCTCTGTCTGACTAGGATATAAGACTTACTGTACTCGATACCATCTTGCTTTTTGCTTAAGAAAAAAAAGATCAATTTACTTATTAAATTATTTAAAACCTTATTGTTAACCCCTTAAGAATTACCCAAGGCAGTGTGATGTAGTGATCTTGCAGTCAGGAAAACCTAAGTTCTCAGCCTTTCTCTGGCATGTTATGACCATAGGCAATTATTTACTTAACCTTTCAGTTCTCTCAGGTAACTCTCTAAGCTTATAAAATGCTGAAATAACAAGTCCTAGTCAAAACTTTATAGTATTAATTTTCATAATTACATAATATTCTATGTTTCCATGTGTAATTTTTATTTTTGGAGAGAATGTAAATTTTGTGATTATTTAAAATATTGCTCCTGCTTTGGGTGGTATATAGGTGGCATAGGAGATTGATTGTTGGAAAATCCAAGTTCAAATCCTGCCTCAGACATTTTCTAGATGTATGAAATGGATAAGTCACTTATCCTTGTGCTTCCATTTCCTCAGCTGTAAAATAAGAGTGAAATTTGTTTTTGTTTGTTTGTTTGTTTTTTTATATAAATTTATTTTATTAAAAAATTTTTTTTGAGTTACATATTTTCTCCCTGTCTTTCCCCCGCCCACCACCCCAAAACAGCCATCCCAGTGTTTCCCCCCTCCCCCAGTCTATTCTCTCCTATGTCACTTTTTGGTAGGGCAGGATGGATCTT
>CM053582.1:415975139-415999322 GCA_028627135.1 Pseudochirops cupreus
AAAGATGCTTTCTAAGTTCTGTTTTTGATCATGGCTTTCTGGTAGTCCAATAATTTTTAAGTTGTCTCTCCTGGATCTGTTTTCCAGATCAGTGGTTTTTTTCAAGGAGATATTTCACATTGCCCTCTATTTTTTCATTTGTTTGGATATGTTTGATAGTATCTTGATTTCTCATGAAATCATTTGCTTCCATTTGCTCCACTCTAATTTTGACAGAATTATTCTCTTCAGAGTGCTTTTGAGATTCTTTCTCCATCTGGCAAAGGTGACTTTTTAAGGCATTCTTCTCCTCGTTGGCTTTTTGAGCCTCTTTTGTCATTTGAGTTAATCTATTTTTTGGGGTGTTGATTTCTTCAGTCATATTGCTGACTCTCTTTTCATGATTTTCTTGCAACATTCTTATTTCTCTTCCCAATTTTTCTTCCACTTCTCTTATTTGGTCTTCAAAGTCCTTCTTCAGCTCATCTGTAGCTTTAAGGCATTCTTCATGTTTATTGGAGGCCCCTGGTGGGGGACTTCTGACTGAACTCTCCTTCTCCCTCTCTTTGCCATGATTTTTCTTTTCCCCAAAGAAGGAATCTAGGGTTTAGTTGCTGTTCTTACTTTGCTTCTTATGCTTATTCTTACTCATGGTTGGTCAGTCTGTGATTTTTTTTTTTATCTCTGTGGGGCTCTGCTTCCAGAAGGGAAAGCTCTGTCCCAAATCACTGGGTTTCTCCTGGCTGCCAAGGCTCTCAAGAAGGTGCTGGGTCCCTTTCCTACTTACTTCCGGCTCACTGGATAATGAAGACTCCAGGACCGAGGCCCAAGACTGTGATCTGGATCCAGGCCGCTCAACGCAACAGCACTTGGCCTCTGAACTATTGCTTAGTCCCCCTGTTGTCTGCAGGCCGCGGGCACGGAAGCTGCAATGTGGAGGTGGTGCAAAACCTCTACCTTTCGCTTTCCAGTCCTGGAGGCCTTTCGAGCAGACCACTTTTCTTCCCCAATTTCGCAAGCTTCACTGACCTAGTTCTGAACACTGCTTGAAGCTGCTGCTAATCTGAGGCTCCAAGGCTCCTCCCGTCCAGTTGCCCCTAGGGCTCAGCCAGGGCTTCAGGCCAGGCTGGTTTGGGTTTGCAGTGCTGATATGGTTCCTTGTAGCCAAGCTGACTTTAGTGGAAAGTATATTTGTGTGCGTTTTGGAGTTATAGGACTAGTTTAGAGTCATATTTTATGGGTATTTTGGGGTGGCTATGTGAGAGCTGTGATATGTTGCTGCTCCTACGCTGCCATCTTGGCTCTTCCCCCTGGAATTTCTAAGAATGTGTGAAGATGTGGCTTATGAATAAAAATCATTTCCTATTGTACATTGTTGAAAGATATAGTAGCAAGCTAGTTTGCTATGGCATGCCAAAATGTCATATACTCTTATCAAGATGAGACTATAGATAACAATTTTTACTGCAATGTGATTTGGGGAATCATTCTAAAAAGAGATCTCACTTTGCAAATATTTGAAAACATGATAGAAAAAGGGAAGTCAATGTAGGAGCTGAGTGTTTTTTTTTTAATGATCTAATAAGATATTCCCCATCTCCCCCCCACCCACCCAATCTTGAAGATATTGGAGAGAATAGAGGCAAGAGGGTAGGTTGGTGAAGAGGAATCTATTTATCCAGATTATCTAAAGAGAACCAGATGTAAGGAAGCTAAAGTATACTATAATCCAAAAGGAAGTAGATTATACATCTGCTCAAAATATTCCATGAATGCAATCATTTCAAGGATAAGAAAAGCAGATGACTCTATTTTCATTTTTTTGTGAATTTTTTTGTATTGTTGTTTTAAAATGATGGGAAATATTCCCATGCTTACCTGATGCAATGGTATGCTTTTCCCTAAAAAAGGGAAATTGATTGATATATTCATTTAACAAATATTTATCAGCTGACCTAATTCTGTGTGTAGTAGTGGGCTGAATGCTATTAAAATAAATGACAGACTTCAACTTCAACCCAGACTTTCCAAGACTAACTCTAGTATCATCTTTTCCTTTGTACCATGCTACACCTTCAAGTGGATTACTTCTATGGGAATTTAGAAGATGGAAAGATAATGGGAAATTTTCTACTTTGTCTTTTGCCCTGTATCCTTCTTTACTATTTCATTGGTCATAGAATCCTAAACTCGTAAAGTTGGAAAGGACCTCAGAGGCCATTTACATTAGCCCAGACTTGAGTAAGATCTCTTTCTGCAGTATTGCAGATGAGTAGAGAATTCTCTGTCTCTTTACTTCTATGAAACAATGACTTGTTCTCCTTTTTGGTTTTCTATGCCAGTGGCCTCCTCCAGTGACATAATCATTCAAAGTCTGTTAAAGGCACAAAGCACCAAATGTGTCCTAAATCTATCTACGTTAGGAACTGTGATTCCTTATCCACACTTGCTGAGACTGTCAGAGTAACAGCGTGCTCATTCAATTCTTTAATAATAGACAGACAGCTTGTGTTGCCTTCCATACCCCTCAGTAAAAGTCTCACTTTTTTTGAACTTTACTGTTTTTGCAAGACATTTTTGTTTCTTACAAAGACCATTTAGAATCTTTTTACCCGGAATTTCACTTCCCAGAAAGTGTAAGTGTTACTGACTCTACCTTAAGGGAGGCAGCATATCTCCTCTGAAAAACCATCTTGTATGCATTATCATCAGCTTTCTATTTTCTACATGTAAATTCTCTTTTTAATGGTAGCATATTGTAATGGATAGAAAAACTGGCCACGAAGTCAGAAAGACTCATGTTCAAGTACTATGTCTGACAAACACTGAATGTGTGACCTTAGGCAAGTCACTACCCTTTCAGAGTTCTAGGCAACTCTCTAAGACAATGGTTCTCAAATATTTTGGTTTCATTGTTGAGGTACAGGCTCTGGGAATCCCCTTGAACTCTGACTGAATCTTCCCATTCGATGAGACATTTGCCTGAGGTCTTAAGCCTTGGATTATCCTAAGCCTATATCTCTGTTACTCTTAACCTAACCTAGCCCTCTACTGTCTACCTACTTCCCACCCTTGATCCTATCAAAATATCTATAGTGAATCTTTTACCCTTAAACTAGCCTAATCTTCCATTGTCTGTCATCTCCATGTAGCCTTCAGCTATTTCCCACCTTTAAGCCCGTTATTCTCCTTAGACTCCTCCTCAAGACCCTTCCAAAACTCCTCCTATAGACCTACCCCTAAATCTTCCCACAATCTTTCTGTATATAAGATCCATCTTGACTCCATGAAGGGGCTGAAAATTCAATATAGTGCAGACTCAGATTATTCTGGCCTGCTTGTCCAATAGAAACGTCACAGATACTTAGGCTCCTTAAGAATCTACCCATTATGATGAATCCTTAATCAACTTAGCTTTACTGTGGCTGAGAGAAGATGAGTCAAATGCATTAGGCAGGACCAGCAGTGTTGATATATTGGGGTCTTGAGCACCCCTAAACCCTAAACTTCAACATCAGCACTCTTTTATACTTTTAAAAGTTATTAGAATTCCATCTCATCCTCCTAACGGGAGAATGAATGATGTGAAGTATAAAAACTGGGTTCCAATTTTTCTGGTTATATTTGAGTTTCTCAGATATATCAATATTACAATTAGTCATCATAAAAATGCTAAGTTCCCTGGTCTAAAAGTTTCCAAATTTGATTGTATAGCGACATAAGGGTAGAGTTAACTGTCATTATTTGACCTGGTTATTGGCAAAGTAATTTAAAATGGTGTTAAGACCAATTTTGTAGGAGATTTTTAACAAAGAAAAATGATCTCTACAAGTGACCTGAGTCAAAGAAGACAGTCATCTGGAAATTGCTTAGACCACACTCAGACTAGAGAACTTTATCAGATGATGTCCAGAGAACCAGATAGTTGTATGAAATGAAACTTCTGAGCCTTAAATGGACAATTTTATTCACTGTTTACTTTTTGCCTTTGGGTCTTTTATCTGTAAAGTCTGCTTACAGAGGGACTGATCCCCTTTGGTTTTGTTAATGCTTCTATCAATTTCTCCCCTATCCATCATAAGTCCCCAAAACCTTCAAGTGTTGGCCATATCAGTTACTGATTCATTGAGGAGGTTATGCCTCTCATTAGAATCAGATGGGGGAATATGAAAAATGATTATTAATAACCAACATTATGGTGATTCAGAGCTTTCCCCAGGTGCATCTTCTTCCAACATCCAGACTTTAGGTTCAGTTTTTCTTTAGAAGGACATTACTGATAATGAGATTGAATTGATTCTCCTTATCCTAGTCAGTCCCTACCCAAGTTTGCAAGTAATTTAATCCAACATAGGGAAGCCCATTTTGTTCTACCCAAGCTTGGATGGGGACAGATTCTTTTGTCTAGATTACCCAAATGCAGAGGGTGGTCTGATAAAAGAAGTATTCATTTGTTCAGTAGTAAAATGATGATGTGGTGACATTAGCCCCTGTTGAAAGAGTATATAAACTGTGCACCCTAATCCCAAAGTAAGGTCAGTTCCAGATTGGCTCCCATGCATGGATGCCTACTTTGAAAGAAACAAATACAGATACAACCTACAAAAAAAATCAGAATTCTAAAAAGCCTTTATTTTTATATCTATTCATATTTATCAAAATAAAAATTAAATTACAAGTTAAAATGTGTATTAATTCATTAAAATAACAACAAACTATCACATGTTAATAGAATAACATGTTGCTATGAAAAATAATTGTATTTTCCAAAATAAAAAAATAAAAAGAGTGACTATTTTACATATTATTTTTTCAGATTTCTCTAAGGTCTTCTTTAACAAAAGATGGAATATCAATGAAATCTCAGATCCACTCCATATTTCCAAATTTTATTTATGTCTTTATTTTTCTTTCTGTTCTTTTCATCTTTCTCCACTTCCTGGTCCTCTGTTCCCTTTATTCTTCTCTCTGTTCCAACAAACCTCCCCACACCCAATACACATCCACATTCTCACTAAAACATCCTTTTGCCTTGCTGTGTTGTTTTTCAACCTTTCACATATTTATCATTCCACAAACCTGATGCTGATTTTCTTTCATACTTGATTTAATTTATTATGTGAGTTTGTGCTCAATTTATGGATTTTGAGATAAATCTCTCTCATTGGTTCTTTACACTATGGAATGCATAAACCTGATTTATAAAAGTTCACTTTGTTTTGATGTAAAAATAAAATATAATATTTGATTTTGTCACAGTTGCGTGGGATTATTAAGGAGGGCAGAAAGATTTTTACACTCACAGAATTAGCTCCCTTTGATCATTTAGTCACAGTAAAGAAGAGGGAAATTGACATTTGCCTGAGCTTGATATTTAAGCTCACAATGAACTTTGATTATTTCTGTTTGGGGGAAATATTTACATTGGTCTGTGGACTCTCTAAACAGCCTGCTGCGTGTAAATTTTGAGCAAATCAGCAACCCTAGCACACCCCACTATGCTTAGACTGTAACATTCTTTATGCAGTACTTTTTAAACTTTTCATTATCATCATTATTATTATTTGCCTCTCTTTGCCCAAGACTATGGTTAAATCACTTAACCATTTTAATCATTGAAATTCTAGTTACTTTCTAAGTTTTGGCTTTGAAAAAAAAATCATATCCTATTTCAGGTTCCCTTCTTAGGTATGCAGATTTAATCATAGAGTTGAAAGAGACTTTAGTCATCATCTTGTCCAACACTCTTACCTGAAGCAAGAATTTCCTTTATGACATCCCTGATTAAAGTAGTCACCCAGCCTTCATTTGAGTATTCCCAGTGGCAGGCATCTCACTAACCCTAGGGCAACGCACTTTCATTTTTTGGATAGCTCTAATTATCGGGAGATTTTCCCTTATATTGTGCCTAAATCTGCCTATATTTCATTTCTTTTTGTTGGTAATAGTTCTTTCCTTTGAGGCCAGGTAGAATATGTTGAATCCTTCCCCTTGACCAATGAAATCACCATTTTCAGTTCTCTCTTCCTCAATTATTTTGTATTTATTTTTCAATCTAGTTATATTCTCTTTCCCAGACAATATAACTTCCTTGAGTGCCAAGAATATTTTAAATTTAATTTCCATTTTGTATTTCTATTACCTAGCATAGTGTATTGAATATAGTAAATGCTTAGTGCATTTTGTTTAATTGACTTGACTTGAATTTCTACACATAACTCTTCAAATATTTGAAAACAGCCATCTTTCTTTTGTCTTTTTCTCCCTGCTTTAGTTTTTTTTTTTGTTTCTTTAATCAATACCTCTTTGCTATATTCAGGTTCAATCATGTCACTCTACTATCCAATAAGTTCCAGAGGCTTCATATTGTCTTCAAGAATAAATGCAAAATTTTCTGTTAGACATTCAAAGCCCTTCATAACTTAGTCCCCTCCTGCCTTTCCAGTCTTCTTTCACCTTACTCCTTTATATGTGCCCTACAATCCATTGACACTGGCCTCCTGGAATTACTTGAATTGGATGTTCCATCTCTTGGCTCTGGGTATCTTCTCTGAATGTCTCTTATGCAGGGAATATTCTTCCTTTGTCTCAACTAGTGATCTTTCTGAATTTCTTTAAATCCCAACTATAATCCTACCTTTTATGGGAAACAGCATTTTTAAATTCCAGTGCCTAACATCTGTTAATTATTTCCTATTTACCTGCTCTCTCTCATATTTATGTATGTATGTATGTAGATATGTACACTTTTGTCTCCCCCATTTAATTGTAAATTACTTGAAGGTAAGAACTGGTTTTTGCCTCTTTTATATCCCCAACACTTAGTACAGTGCCTGGCACATATGAATTAATGTTTATTGACTGATTGGTTTTTAACTACCCTGTTCATCCTTTTCTGACCTGCTTTAGTTTCTGAATGTTCCCTTAAGAAAGTACTTTCTAGAGCTAACAACACTACTCCAGAAGTAGTCCAAGTCACAGTAGTGTTGAGACTATTACTTTCTTCACTCTGAACATTATTCTCAGTCAAGAAACATTTACTAAGTGACTATTAATATTCCGTACTATGCTAAGCACTGGGCATACAAGTACAAATAAAGACAATTCCTAGTCTCAAGGAGTTTACAGACTAATGGGAGACAACTACACACAAAAGAAAGCTGAAAAGGGGGGGGCAGTACCTAACATGGGGCTGTGATGAAGAGTTCCAAAGACATCCAAAAACAATGTAGCCAGTGAGAAATGAGGAGTAAAACCAAACTGAGTCCCCTCCTTACATAGAGAAACAGGGAGGCCATTGGCTTTCCCCTCCTGATGAGGTATGAGTGCCAGGTAGACCTTATTCTTATGGACCTTTTTCACTCTATATATAGATAGTCCTTATGAACTTGAAACCAGAATTTTGTTATTGTTCCTTTTAGTCAAAACTGACTTCATGACCCCATTTAGGAATATCTTGGTAAAGATGTTGAAGTGATTTACCGTTTAATTCTCTAGCTCATAATTTTACAGATGTGGTGCTTTGGCAAACAGGGTTAAGTAACTTCCCCAGGGTCATGCAACTCATAAGTGTCTGAGACCAGATTTGAACTCATTAAAATGAGTCTTTCTTATTTTCTTCCTTATCTTTCTTAGGCCTAACTCTCTATCTACTGTGCCACCTAGTGGCCCCTTGAAACCCAGAATACCTGAGTTTGAGTCCTGGCTCTGCAATGTGCTTGTGAAAAAATCACAACCACTCTGAGTTTTAGTTTCTAGCCATACCACATTTTCCCCATCTACTCAGCAGAAGACCTTGCTTCATACTTTACTCAGAAAACAGAAGCTATTTACCGTGAGTTTTTTCTTCCTACTCTACACCTCAAAAGCTCTTGAAACTATCTCCTATTTTCTCTTCCTTTAGTCTCTCAGTAAATCTCTTTTTATCAAGGCTTTACCTTTATCCCCTCCCATTTCCTAGGGAAGATTGGCCCCACAATCACTCCTCCCTCAGTTTTTAAACTCTTCCCATCTATTGTCTCCTTCCCTACTGCCTATGTAGTTGGGTCTCCCCCATCCTCTAAAAAATAAACAAATAAAACCCACTTATCTCTATCTTTAATTCTATTATCTTTTTAAGCTATCTTCCTGTTTCTTCTTTCTTTAGGGTCAAACTCCTAGAAAAAACTGTCTGCAATCATTGATACTACTTCTTCTTCTGTCATTCCTCAACCCCTTAATACCTCTGTTTTGCACAATACTTGCATTAGACAAACTTGAAGAAACTCCTTTCTCCAAAGTTACCACAGACTCTTTAACTACCCACTCCAATGGCCTTAACTCAGTTCTCATATTTCTCAATTCCTTATGGTATTTAACACTGATAATCACTTGTTCCTCCCACATAAGTTTCCTTTCTTGGTTTTCATGACATGGTTCTCTCATGATTCTCTACTATCTGTCTGACTACCTCTGTACAGTCTCCTCAAGCCTGGAATGCACTATTTATTTACCCCTACTATTTATAATCCCTAGCTTCTTTCAAAGCAGAACTCTAATTCTCCAACATGAAGTCTTTCCTTTTTGCATTTCCATTGCCTACTATGCCCACCTGAAACACAGTAGGTGCTTAAAAAAATGTTTATTTATTAATGGGTTGAACTGGGATGTGTAAAAAGGCTTTATAAGTATAATGGCTTACAGAAATGTAAATTATTGTCATTACTACCTGTGAAAATTGTGAAAATAGAATGATTAATGACCTTTCTAACTATCTTGATCTGCTTGAGCTTCCTTACTATTCAAAGGAGGCTGAACTGACCTGGGAATCAGAACCAGCCAGTTAGGAGGCAAATTGAGTATCCCTTACGCTCAACATATCTGTGTTCCTTGAATTGTTTGTTTGCTGAAACTAGAAATCCCTCCAAAGTACTATAATAAACTGATTATTAATAACCAATATTTTGGGGGACATTTCGAGCCTCCCCCCACCAAAGTCTTGACTTTAAATTCGGTTTTTCTTCAGAAGGACATTACTGATAATGAGATAGATTGAGCTCCTGACCCAAGCTTGCCAGAAATTTAATCTAAAGTAGGGAAGCCCATTGTGTTATTCGCAAACTTGGGTGGAGACAGATTCTTTTGTGTAGATAAACCAGGGTTGGGAGTAGTCTGGTGAAGCTGCTGCGGGATGGTCTGGTATAGATGTATGTTTTCTATATGGGGGTGAAATGATGAGGGAGTGACATCAGCCCTTGTTGGGAGGGTATATAAACTATACAACCTTACCCCAAAGGGAACTCTTTTTTTTTTTTACTGTAGCTCTGCATGCATGCTCTACCTCTTTTGAGAGAAATAAACACACAACCCAATAGACCAAACTCTGAAGGCTGACATACTCATTAATGCATCCTAAAATTAGATGAACTTCATTAGGCTTTCATATCACACTATTGGCTTGAAGTCCAACAAAATCCTGAGGCATTTACTTTTATTTTATTTTTATGTGAACTACAACTTAGTCATCTCTTTCATATCTTGTACTTCTTTCATTGATGTTTTGAACTTAAGTAAATGTCATTCTGATTGTATCATGAATTGCACTAGCTCTCCTCCTCAGACTCATGATATCTGAAAATTTAATAAACATGCTGACGCTTCATCTAGGTTATTATTTAAAATGTTGAAAGAACAAGATTGAAGACAAATCCCTGAGAGATTCCACTACAGAAGTGGCTCTAGCTTAAGGTTAGAGCATCAAACAACACTTGCGAATGTATACTCTGAACCTGAACTAGGTAGCAGGATTAACAAGTAGATCTCATCTTGACTTAGATATTTAAAGTGGTAGGGAAGTTTATAATAAAGATATTTCTTTCCTAATTCTAAAGTTGTAAAGGGAAACTAAACTTCAGATCTTCTCCTGGCATCTTATATTTAGACTAGTTTTTTTCAGCTTTGCAACCAATTCATCTGTCAGTGGTGCAGTGATACTTAAGTCCTAATTCTTCAAGATTCAGTATATCTGTGCTCTAATTCACATGCATATTTGCCCCTTCAATGAAGACTCTAACTGATGCCTGTTCATTATGTATTACTCTATTTAGTTTCAGTCAATCAACTAGAATTTATCAAATGTCAGGTACTACACTAAGCACTGATGATACAAAAGAAAAGGAAAAAATAATAGTTCTTGCCCTCAAGGAGCTTACAGTCTAATTGGAGAGACAACATGAACAACTTGTCCATTTCTTCCTATAAGTTTGCTTCTATGCCCTTTCAGTCTGCCCGAGGCCTGACCCTCTTTCAAAAGAAAGAGGGAACCAAAGGAGAAAGCAATAGAAACCAAGAGAAATCAAAGGAGCACTTGTCAGTGGGTCCAACTTCTTAGTCTTTATACATGGCCATTCCACTTTTATTTTTTACTCGTATTTCTTTGCTGTTGTTATCCTTTATACTACTTCTGTTTGTAATATGTGGTAGCCTGCTGACACCTATTACATACTTTTCATTGCTTGGCCAGTGACATTTATTTTCATTTCTATAGAGACTATATTGTTTCACATCTAGCAGTCCTGCAAAAAGAGTAGACAAAAAAAAGTTGGTATTAAAATGGTAGTTTTTTTGTCTCAGTGGTTTAAGGTTCATTTTACTGCAGATGTATCCAAAATGGGAAACTCTCATATCTCTATATCACTCTCTTTTTCTTTCCCTCCTTTTGCTCTATGAACTCCAAGAATGGGATAAAAGGAAGCGGTAGCATTTACGAAGTCATTCTGAAACATGTTAAATGAGTCAGATGCCTTCAGCTTCTGGCTCATTAACTGTCAGGACTCAGTAAAAGTAGTACAGTTTTTACAATGTTCAGTAACAAGCAGACATTCTCCTCTTGCTAGATCCCAAGTGGAAAACAATTAAGCTAGTGAGACATAATCTGCCTCTTTTTCATGTTCTTAGTCCTTGCTAGAGGCTCCTTAGGGACTCAGCCTGTATGACAACACGAACACTTTCTTTCTACTAGGCAACAATTTCACACATTATGCTCCAATCATACTATAATGTCTGATTTGTACTAGGATTGTATTTTCGAACATCCAAAAGGCTATATTCATTCATCTCTTCAGCAAATATTTATTATACTCATTCTATATACAAGGTTCTGTAATAGGTGCTAAGGCTACAAAGTCAAAAATGAAAAAAATAAGCCCTGTTGTCAGGAAGCTTATATTCTATAGACTGGATAAATCATATGCACATTTAAGTAAAAGAAGGTATACACAAAGTTATAATAATTATAAAGCCTTTTAATTTGCAAAGTGTTTTACATACATTATCTAACTTGATACATTTTAATATTATCTCAAGTAATACAATGTAATTTAAGAGCTAGAATATAGTAATGGTTGGCTGGTGGTTGTCCTTTGTTCTTGAAGAGGACCAAAATGATAGCACTATGCTAGAGTCAAGTTACAGTGTGTCTGACTGTGGTAGATCAGACCAATATGAGCTCACAGTACTCTATGAGAGGTTGGGCACAAATTGTCCATGTGAACATTTGGGGAGGATTCTCTAAATTTTCGCATTTCATATTTCTTTTGAGTTACTTTGATTCTGTTCTGCTCATAGAGCATAGTACCTTCTTTGGTGTGGGCACTTTGCCACATCTCCTATGTCACACAATCAGTTCTAAAGTTCTTCAGAGAGACCTTGAACACTTTCTTGTATCACCTCTTCTGACCACTATCTGAGATCTTTCTTTGTATGAGTATTCTGTAAAATGTAGTCTTTTAGGCAAGTATACTTATATTCAAACTACAGGACCAGCCAATTGGTATTGTGCTCTCTGCAGTAGAGTTTGAATGCTTAACAGTTTAGCTCAAGAAAGGACCTCAATGTCTCATGCCTTATCTTACCTGATCATCTTCAGAATCTTCCTAAGACAATTCAAATGGAAGCAACTAATTTTCCTGCCATGGCACTGGTAGACTGTCCAGGTTTCATAGGTGTATAACAATGATGTCATCACAACAGTTCTGTAGACCTTCAGTTTCATAGGCAGTCTAATACCTCTTCTCTTCCACATTTTTCTTCAGAGCTTCCCAAACACTGAGCTAATTCTGGCAATGTGTGTGTCAATCTCATTATCAATGTGTACATCCCTGGAAAGTATACTGCCGAAGTAAGTGAACTTATCCACAATATTAAAAACTTTTCCATTTTTTGTAACTAGTGGTTCCAGGCATGAATGATATGTTGCTGGCTAATGGAGCATCTCTTTTCTTGGGGTTGATTGTTAGGCCAAAATTAGCACAAAGAGTGGAGAATTAATCCATACTTTGTTGCATCTCAGCTTCAGAGGCAGCATTGAGTGCACAATCATCTGCAAAGAAAAAAAATCAGCATGGGTAATCAGAATAATTATGAGTAGACACAAACCTCACTTTGAAGGACAGAAGGGATTTTATTAGGTAGGGGTAAGAAGAGAGTGTACTCAAGATACGTTATCAATTTATGTTGTTGCTTAGTCATTTTCAGTCAAGTCTGATGCTTCACCCCTTTTGGTATTTTCTTAGTAAAGATTCTGGAAGTGTTTGCCACATCCTTTTCTAGCTCATTTTACAAATAAGAAAACTGAGGCAAACAGGGTTAAGTGACTTGCCCAGGGTCATAAAACTAGTAAGTGTATGAGTCCAACTTTAACCTCAAGTCTTCCTGACTCCAGGCCCAGCACTCCACCTAACTGCACCCCCCCCCCCCCAGCCCTTCATTGTAAAAAGGCAAACAATGTATTCTTTCTTAATTGCTTTGCTATTATGCTTTTCACAAAGGCTGTTCTACCTTCTCACTTCTCCCCAAGTCTCCTGTCATATCTCTGTTTCCTACTTTCTTGGCTGAGGACCTTATTTTATACTTCACTAAAAAAAATGGAAACCACTTGCCTGGCATTACCTCTTTTCCCCTTCTCATCTCTTATTACTTGGACATCTTCCCCCACTATGTCTTCCTTCACTCTGATCTCAAATTAAGTAGCAATTCTCTTGCTCCCCTCCCAAAAACAAACAAACAAACAATGAAAGTATTAAATAGCAAATGTAGATCCTTGGGACACTCTACTTGAGACTTCTTTTCAATGATGAATAATTAGTGACTGTTCTTGGTAATCTACCACTCAACCAATTCAAATCCATCTAATTTTACATCTATATATTTCCCCCCATAAGAACAGTGCAAAATACTTTATCAAATAATTTGCTGTTATTTTTGTGAACTATTATCTATACGCCTATAAGTCCCTTTCTGATACTTTATTTAGACATAGAGGAGATTCCTTTATTCTTAAAGACTTTATCAGTAGAACACAAGCCTGCTAGAACATTTTTGACTGTGGTTCTGTTGAGGTTTGGAGTTTAGGGGTGCTCAGGAACCCAAAATACTGACATGCTGGGTCCTGCAGAATGAAATTCAACTCAAGCTTTCTCTCAACCAAAGTAAAACAAAGCCAAAGTAAAACAAAATTTATTAAAGATTAACAATATTATATAGACTCTTAAGGAGCCTAAACATTTGTGATGCTTGTATTGACAAGTGGGCCAGAACAGTCTGACACAAACTGAGTCTGCATTGGATTGAATCTGAGTCACTTTATGGAGGCAAGATGGATTTTATATACAGAAAGATTATGGGAGGGATCTAGGGGTGGCTTGGAGGAGGGGTTTGGGGAGAGTCTGGAGGATGAGTCTAAGGAGGATCTTGATGGGACTGAGGTCAGACTCTAGGAGCCAAGAGGATGGAATTAAAGGTGCACCTGGAGATAACAGACAATGGGAGAGAGGGGACCAGGCTAGTTTAAAGGTAACAGATTTGCAAATAGTGACAATGGAAGCTTTATGGCCTCAAGCTAATGTTAGATCAAGTGGGAAGATTCAAGGGGGTTCCCAGAGCCTATAAACCCTATAAACCATCAGTCCTAGCAACATAGTCTCCTTTTTTAAGGACCATCTTATCTTAGTATGGAGAGGCTCATTATCAGTAGACTGGCCACTTGCTAGGTGATGAATTCTTTAGGTGTAGCAAGCCAAAGTCTATTAGGCCTACTATGTGCCAGGCACTATGCTAAGCACTGAGAATACAAATACAAGCTGAAAGAAAAATGGTAACTGCTCTCAAGGAGCTTACATTCTAATGAGGAAAATATATATATATATACACATATATATATATATATATGTATATGGAGGTAAAAAGTGAGAAAACAGTGGGGGAGTTGATGAGGTGCAGGCTCTCAGCCCCCTTGAGCTCTCCTTGAATCCTCCCACTAAGGCATTTTCATGAGGCCATAAACTTTTCATTGTGGCTCTGCCCAGATGTCTGTTACTAGAATAGCCCTCCATTGTCCATCTACTTCCCACCCTTAAGCCTATCAAAATATCAATCTACCCTTGAACTGGCCTAGCCCACCACTGTCTGTTGGCTCCAGGTAGCCTCCAGCAACTTCCCTCCCTTAATCACTCATTGACCTCATTAACTCCTCCTGAAGACCCTCCCAAAACTCCTCCTCCAGACCATTCCTAGATTCCTTCCACAACCTTTCTGTATATAAGACCCCTTCTTGTCCACATGTGTGTGAAAGCACCATAGAATGACCTAGCACAGACTTACTCTGTTTCAGATGATTCTGGCCCGCTTGCTCAATGCAAGCGTCACAGATACCAAGGCTCCTTACGAGTCTACCCAATATGATGAACTTTAAGTAAACTTTGCTTTTCTTTGGCTGAGAGAAGACTTTAGTCAAATTCATTTGGCAGGACCCAGCATGTTGATATTTTGGGGTCTTGAGCACCCCTAACCTTAAGAAGGAGTCTCATATAAAGAAAGGTTGTGGGAGGAATCTAGGGGTGGTCTGGAGGAGGAGTTGGGGGAGGGTCTTCAGGAGGAATTAATGAGGTCAGACTCCAGTAATGAGTTTGAGGAGGGTCTTCAGGAATAGTTAATGAGATCAATGAGTGATTAAGGGTGGGAAGTTGCTGGAGGCTACCTGGAGCCAACAGACAGTGGTGGGCTAGGCCAGTTCAAGGGTGGATTGATATTTTGATAGGCTCAAGGGTGGGAAGTAGATGGACAACGGAGGGCTATTCTAGTAACAGACATCTGGGCAGAGCCACAATGAAAAGCTTATGGCCTCATGAAAATGCTTTAGTGGGAAGATTTAAGGAGAGCTCAAGGGGGCTCCCAGAGCCTGCACCTCATCATTGTTACCTATGTAAGAATATAGTAGCAAAGCCTGAGGATTCAAAAGAAGATTTAGGAGATCTGGGACTTTCCTTGAGAAACCAGAAACTAATGGGAAATGGGGACCACAGGAGCAGAGAGATATTCTAAAGTGAGACAGTCACAGGGAATGAGGGAAATTCCAGGGTGAGTAGGCAACTGAGGAGTAATGGCAAAATCATGAAACTCATGAAATAGAAAAACAAAGGATGTTAAAAGAAAAAAAAAAGAAGAGAAAATATGGCAGAGAAGTGTAGGATGTCCAGTATGATAAGCCAGCAAAGAGGATAGAGAAAGAGTAGTCAAACAGTTAGGAGGAGAAGCAAGAAAGAGCAGTGTCACATAAACCAAAGGGGAAGCAGGTATATAAGAGAAAGGGGCTGTATTTGACAGCATTAAAAACCATGGGGCCTGAGACCCAAGTAGGTCTGGAAAAGGCCATTGTTTTTGGTAATTAAGAGAAATTTTAAAATTTACATATATTGGAGTATTTAGCTACATGACCCTTTTTTTAGTGAGACCACTATCAGCACTGATAACCAATATGCCTTCCTTTGACATAGGTTATTCTACCCTTTGATAACTTTAGTTTGCCCCAAACTAAAGCAAAATAAAGCAAAGCTATTCCTTTTTTTTTTTTTACCAATGTCTATGCTCAAAATTCCATCTCATATTCATTTGCATATTTATTTGGTTATAGTATCTAAGAAAAAAAGAAACCTTAAGTAGTGTCCTCAATCACCCTGGAATCTCTTGGTTTTCTTATAAGCTCTTTAACGTTGGATTTGAGGAAGAGATCCTCTTATTTTGATGAATGGCTAATCTTCTCTGAACAACATTCATTGATCTCATAGTGGCTCAGCCTAATTGCCATGATAATATGTCCCTAGACAAAGATTTCCTGGGTGGAAGGTCTTGACTATTTCCTGCCCTTCTATCTAGATAAATAAAAAGGATGGATGTTATCACAGAGGCTTTTGGGTAAATACTACATACTCACTGGGTATTCCAATCTTGCCCCTGATCATTAGACAGTTTTCACTAATATAGTCACATAGAAGTGTATATCTATCAGCTTTTTGGCTATATTTAGGAATGGCATATAGATGGATTAGGGGTCTCCTATGAACCCTTTCAAAGATGGACTGCCTTAATTATAGAAAAGTGGAAGGAACCTGAGAACTTATTTCATCCTATCCCTTGTCCAGTTTAGAAACTTCATCTTGAGTGAAGAATACTCAGCGGTAGTGAAGATGGCTCAGGACCAAAAATCCAAGAATCCTATTGCTCAAGTCCAGAGTTAAATGAGGAAGTAATGTTTCCATCCAGTGCCTGCAGTCTGTTCCCTGTAGCCATCATTGAGGGAAGCAATAGCTGCAGAGAAAGGAACTACTATTCTCAGCACCACCACCACCAGTGAATGACCAACTTCCAATGATTTGGCAAGTAAGCCCAGGAGCCCTGAAAGTAGCATGCCATCCAAATCACTGTATTTCCAGAACAGTTCCTATAGTCATTCTACAGGGGTTTGAAGAAGAGGCACTTGATTGTTTTTCCACATCCTTCTCTTTGGTCAACATGATAAGTCTACCATAAATTGATTAAAGATATCTTCCCCTGTGTGGAAGAAGCCTGCCATCTCCTGCATCTGCTAACAAACTACCCCATGCCAAGCAAGTAAGTCAGACTAGCTGAAGCATCAAGATATCATGAGGGAGGAAAGATAGGAGGTACTATATTCTAGATCAATCAAACCACCACCATCATCTTAAACAGTTGCACTGGACCACAGTGGAGACTATCCAGGAATAAGAATAGTAGGAATAGTAGGCCTAGTCAACCTCTTCCCCTCTTCCCCACTGTTAGACCACTGGTCCTGATTCCAGTCCAGCCCCCACAGCCATCATCCAGGGAATCAATCCTCATGGAGACTGAACCTGACAACTGCATAGAGATGCATAGATGCTACAGCCTCTGCTTCCTCAGCAGCCACGTCTTTTTAGGACTCAGAAAATAAAGTTCTTACCCGCAAAGCTTTTGGCACTGTTCAATATCAGTGAAAATAACATTAAAGAAGATACATGGTCATTGTCATCTTTTTTGCTTCAGCACCCTAGTGATCACAGGGTCTTTTCTTCTGATTTATAACTGAAACCTCCTTTATGCATTGTCTCTCCCTGTTAGAAAGCAAGCTTCTTGACAGCAGGTAATGTCCTACTTTTCTATTTGTATTCCCAGTGCTTAGTAGTGTTGTAAGCATAGTAAGTGCTTAGTAAATGTTTTTATATTCATTCTACTTGAACACCCACAATGAATCCATTCTGTCTTTGAGCAGATTTATTGTTAGAAGTTCTTTCTTATTTTGAGGTATAGTTATCCTCCTTGTAAATTTCACTTTTTAGTCCTTGTCCTGCCCTCCAATGCCAAGCAGAATTATTCTAAACTCTTTCACATGATAACTCTTCAAATATTCAAATACAGTGACCTTATCTTCTCTTCCACACTGATTTCAGTTAAATATAGGGGGAAATTGGAACTAAATTTGTCTAGAATTAGAATGATTTTTCTAGAGTTTAATAATTGGAAGGAATGTAGAAGGTTATCTAGTTCAACCTTTATTGGAATCATGAAATTTTTTTTTTCTACAACATCCCAAGCAGGAGGTCATATCTGTCAGTCCAGTAGGGAGAACAGTGCTGAAGTCCAGAGTTAAATGAAGAAGTAATGTTCCTATCAGCACACAGAAGATTTCTCTTGGATGGTCTTATGGTTTAGGGATTGCAATGGCCAGCTCAATCAAATGGAGCCTTAGAGCTTCTGCCAGGTGGTTAGTGATAAGACCTTTATTCAACTCATGGTAGACTTATCATGTTGACCAAAGAGAAGGATGTGGAAAAAAATTAATCAAGTAAGCACAGGAGGGAGAATGGTTGAGTTTAATAAACAAGGTAAAGTTGCAGGAACCTTAATGTTCAAGCCCTGTATTTTTCTTCTTAGTGTTTTCATGGTGGTGAAATGTCCTTATGTTGGCTCATGATTGAGATTCATGATTCAGTGAAGGATACAAAGTATGTGTTAGTGCCTATACCTATAACCCACTGGGGAATGTTTGAATGAGGAAGATTGGGAAAACATTCATTGGCATGGGCTGACGAGGGACAGGTAACAAATGCTCCTGTAATGAAAAAAATAATGAAAATACTTGGAGAATAAGATTGACTCATACAAATCTGAACTTCTTGGTATTCATTGCAGCTAGATGGCATATTGGTTTGAGTGATGGATTTAGAGATAGGAAGACATGAGTTGTAATCTTGTCTCAGACAGGTACTAACTGTGTGACCCTGGGCAAGTCACTTAACCTCTGTCTCAATTTCATCTGTAAAATGGGAATATCAATAGTGTCTACGTGGATTTTGTAAGAATCAAATAATACTTATACAAATATATTGTATGTGCATGCATGCACACGTGTGTGCCCACACTCATGTTGCAAAGCACTGTATAAATGTTAGTTATTATTATATTATTTTTTGGTTAACTAATTTGTAACAGATTTTCTTATTAAAGAATAATAGCTAGCATTTTTGTAATGCTTTAAATTTTGTAGAGATTACAAATAGAATCTCATTCTATCCTCATAACAATGCTGAGAGGTAGGTGTTATTATTATCCCCATTGTACAAGTGAAGAAATTGAGTCAGAACAAGGTTAATTGACTATGGTGTGTCTGAGGTAGGAATAGAACTCATGTCTTCCTGACTCCACTATGCTATCTGTAGATGTTTCTCTGCACAAGCTCTATTCCTTCCTGCCTCCAGTCTTGGTTCTTGGTGCCCTGAAAACACCATGCTAAGAACTTGGTGAGAAAGTTTGGTTTATTCCATGCTCTTCTTAACTCATGTTGCCTCCCAGGTAGGGATTGTCTTTCCCATAACAGTGGATTTTCAAATCCTTAGCTTGTGTTAATCCTCTCTTGAGTGGATGTGACAACCAGACTTGGTTAACAAATGATGATGAAAGCAATGATTAGATCTAGCCTAGGGCTGATTATGTGGATTGTCCTGGATGAGTTTTCTCCTTAGAGATCCCTGGTTGTAAATATTGGGTGCACAGCTTTCTTCTTGAAGCTGTCTAGTAGGAAGAAGCTTACTATGGGGCATATAGAGAATCATTCCTTTAAAAAAAATAACAGCTCTAATTTGTAGTAGACCAGACTTTCATGCTCCCCCTCTTCTATGAGGCAGATATGCAGGAAGAGTATAATCTTGTTGGGTGGATGCTTTCATCGGATCTATGAATGACTAAAGAAAGTACAGGGTAGTTCATTTGCAAGTCTTGTTTGTGACTCCCTGTTTGTTTATGCCTCTGGACATGGTCCTAGGATTAAGTCTTATTGTATAAATAGCTTTAGGCTAGAGTAGGGAGTGGTCAGGACTAAAGGAGTGTCCTTGCATTTCAATTACCTCAGAGTCTCTGCTATAAGGTATATAAACCCTGTGATTTTCTTGTGTCTTGGCTCTGCATGAAATGGTTCTGTAATAAACAGACTATTGAATACATCCCCATCTCTCTTTTATTCAGCTGGTTGCTGGGGCAAATTACTGTACTGGTCACAGCACTAATTCAATTCAGTTCAACAGCTATTAACTAAGATCTATAAAATGGAAAACATTGTATTTTCAGTTGATATTTGACTCTAACTTCTATACATGTTGCCACTTCTAATTTCTGGGGCCAAGAAGAATCATTCAATTAGTCAATTGCAAACATAAGCACCTATTATGTTCTACCAGAGGTGGGGAACCTGTGGCCCTGTGGCCACATGTAGCCTTCTAGGTCCTCAAGTGCAGTCCTTTGACTGACGTCAAACTTCAGAGAACAATCCCTTTCCTCTACATTCAAAGTATGTTTTCTTTGACATTTTTTGCAGGCCACTTGAAATCCTTTGGCAAGGGACAAGCAGCCCAAGGGCCATAAGCTGCCTGCAGGTCCCAGGTTGTGCAGACCTGACCCAAAGGGCCATATGTAGCCTAGAAGCTACAGGTTCCCTACTACTCTTAGGCACTAGAGATACAAAGACATTGATGAGACATTTTCTGTCCTCAAGGAGCTCACATTCTATTTGGGGGATATAAAGGGCATATTAATAGATACAAATCCATAAAAAAATACAGAGATAGTAATTTGGGGGGTAACTGGGGGTAAAGGAAAGTCTCATGTAGGATGTAGACTTTGCATCAATCTTTGAAGGAAATAAGGAATTCTCAAAGGTGAAAGTAAAGAGGGAGCACATTCTAGGTATTGAGGAATAGCCTATGAAAAGACAGAGGTTGGAGATGGATTGGAATGTCTTAAGAAGCATCTAGATGGCCAATGTGGGCAAACCAAAATGGGCATGGAGTAAAATATAGTACAACAGAGTTGGAAGGGTAGATTAGACTCAGGTTGTAAAGGACTTTGAATGCTGCATGGAGGACTGTGTGTTTTATCTTAGACTCAAACATAGGCTTCCAAAGTGGGCAAAACTGGAACATGGGAGGGGATGAAATGATGGAGGGAGTGTGGGGGTAGTAGCCTTAGGTGCAATTGGGGGGCAGTGAATTAAAATAAGGGGGGTGGTGGAAACATAAGGAAAAAAGAGAAGAAAATTTTGAAAAACCATTCATACATGTTTCATTCATTGTATAACAGAGTTAAGATCATAGTGAATATATTGCTTCCTTTTAAAAACAATCATATTTCTGCAGTATTTTCCCCATTTGGGGGGGAGAATGAGGCAACTGGGGCTAAGTGACTTACCCAGGGTCACACAGTCAATAAGTGTCCTGTCTTAAGCCAGATTTGAACTTAAGTCCTCCTGACTCCAGAGCAGGTATTCACTGATTATGGTATATTCCAAATGAACACACAAAATGCAAGTTGTAACTAATCAGTGGTCAAGTCTACCAATAGGTCTTAACAAGCACATGTTGGAAGGTGAGCTTACCATGCATTGTCAGGAAAGCCAGCATGCATTGGCAGTAATATGTGCATATAATGACTTGTTTACAATATAATAATATATGGTTAGATGATGCAATAGTGCATCATCGAAATTTCAATACAGTAACCCCCCCAAATTTATGTTAAATCATGAAATTTAAGATGCATTGTATATATATGCAAAATGATGCGAATTTCCAAAAAAAAAAAAGCTAAAAGGTTAAAGAAAGTAGATTTGGGGGGGATGGAGGAGTAATTTTTTTTTGAAAAGTGTGTAGTAGGCTAAAAAATTTTAGAACCTCTGTCTTAGAGCTAAAGAGGAGCTCATAGAGTTCATTAGTATAGGGTAGTGACATTGTCAGATCTATGCTTTAGGAATGTCACCTTTGCATTTATGTGAAGGACTGACTGGAGAGAGGAAAAACAATATCTGTTGATGATGGTGATGATGATGGTGATGATGAACATGAAGAAGAAAAAAAGCAGCAGCAGCAATTGTAATTGTTCAAGTGTTAGGTAATCCGGGTCCAAAGTACAGTGGTGTTCATGTGAGTAAAGAGAAGGGGATATATGTAAGAGATGATGTGAAGGTAGAATGTCTCCGCGATTCACATGAATGAGGAGAGTGAATAATTTAAGATGACTGCAAGATTGCCAACTGGATGACTAGAAGGATGACGGTTGATTTGACAGAAACAGGGAAATTAAGAAGGGGGATGGTTTCTTTGGTGAAGTAATGAGTTTTGTTTTAGACATATTGGTATTTCAATGACTGTGTGATATCCAGTTTAAAATGTCCAATAGGAAGTTGATGATGTGAGACTACAGCTGCAAAGAGAGTCTAGAGGCTGGATGGAAAAAAACAAACAAATAACAAACAAACATATATATATGTATATATACATGTATGTGTATATATGTATTTGTATACATACACAAACACATGCACACACATATGAGTGTAGAGACAGAAGTGAAGGGCGCAGAGGGACCAAAAGACAACTTTGGGGGATACATTCATAATTAGGGAGCAGCACATGAATAATGAGATAGTAAAGGAAACTGTGAAGATGGGTAGAGAAAAAAGAAATGGGGAGAGAACCAAGAAAAATCACTGTCAAGAAAACCCAGCGAGAAAAGAGTACCTTAGAGGAAATGGAGGTCAGTTATCAGTTATCAGTGCCAAATGCTGTGGAGACATGAAGAAGGATGAGGACTGAAGAAAAGCCCTTTGGTTTTGCCAATTAGATTATTGATATCCTTGGAAAGAGCAGTTATATTTGAGTGATGATTTGGGAAACCAAATTTCAAGAGGCTGAGAAGGGAGAGTGAGAGATGAGGAAGTAGGGGCAACAAATGTACACAGGTTTTTCTAGGAATTTGACCATGAAATAGAGGAATATAGGATGCTAGCTCCAGGGCATGGTAGGGCAGAACAAATCTAATTCTTCTTTCACATGACAATCCTTGAAATACTTGAAGACAACTATCTTATGCCCCATAAATCATCTGTTCTCCAGAACATACTCAATTCATTCATTCAAAACCAAACCAAAATAAAACAAAACAACCTTTTCTATGGCATGGTTTCCAGTTATTTATTATCTTGGTCCCCCATTCTCTATTGCTGCTCCATTGTAAATTATCAACATATTTTCTAACACAGGGCTTATGGCACTAGAAATCAAATGAAATTCATGTGACTTGATTTTAAGTCTCTTTACATTCTAATTGTCTTGCAGTTTGTTAATATCCCAAATGATACTAAGAAGGAGGGGTGGTTTAGATTAGATTCAAGTGGCTAAATCTTTTAGGCAGTATTCAATTCAACCTTGCTCATGTACATGTGATCTCACTGCTGCATATTCCATTTTGTGCCAATATATCTTTACCATTGCTTTTACTTAATAAATAGGAGTAAGTCATCATAGTAACAGTTATGAGTTAGTGGCTGCCTTTTTTTTTTTTTTGCTTTTTTTGTGTTTTTGGAAGGAGGAGGGCAGGTCCATTGGGGTTGAGTGATTTGCCCAAAGTCAATTGTTTAGTATGGTTATTCTGAGGCAGAATTTGAACTCAAGTCCTCCTGACTCCAGGGCTGGTGCTCTATTCACTATGCCATCTACCCACCCCTGTTAGTGACCATCTTAAACATGAAGTGGAAAGCTTTGTTTTTATGCTTCCCTAGACTCTGTCTCGGGAAATAGATTTTCTCCCTCAGAAAATTTAAGTCAATATTCATCCACTTACCACATTGCCATTCTTTGTTGAATAATGGGATCATAGGCTGTGATGGTAGGGATCATAGAGCTCATGTTGTCCAACCCCTTCAGCATACAGATGAAGAAAATTAAAAAGGACTGGAACCCAGGTCTCTTACTTTGCAATCTCATTTTTCCCCCCACCGTATCACTTGGGAAGGAACATTAAATTAAGGAAGTCATTCTGTACATATATTTTCAAATGTTCCTCCATGTTTAGAAAATTCAAAAATGGAAAATGGAAATTGTATTTAAGGAACCAGAGAGAAAACAAACAAAATAAGGTTTGTCTAAGGTTTGCAAAAAATGCTGTTGAAATAGTGAGAAGGCTTACTATTGTAAAGAAAATACTCCCAGGGTAATTGACCTATTTATTAGAAAGGAAGAGGGGAAGCAAGAGCAATGTATAGTTGGAGAGAAATGTATAGGAGGTATTGAGTTTCTCAAGTAACCATATTTAGATCAAAAGGAAAAAATAATCAGGTTTTAGAACTGCCATGAAAAGGAGAATCACATTTTTTTCTCCATTGTTTCTTTTTCTAATCTTAAAAAATAAGAACATACAAAAAGGAATATTTTAGAAGTGACACAGTTTAAAAAAAAAGAATCCAGATGTGGCATACTACCCACCACCGACACAGAGGTAATGAAAAATGCATATATATATATATATATATATATATATATATATATATATATATATATATATATATAT
>CM053582.1:415999822-416025957 GCA_028627135.1 Pseudochirops cupreus
TATATGCTACTATATAAATGTATACTATAATATATACTATATAAGTAAAAACTTATATAATATATATGTATATATGTGTGTGTGTGTATATATATGAGCTAATGCAATAGAAGCCATAATACAGAGAACAAGGTAGGATCCACATGTGTACATACATACATTATATGAATCGAAATAAGTTTGAGGACCTCTGAATTAGATTATTTCTAAGATCCCCTTTCAGTTCTGAAACTATGAACGTATTTTGGGGAGGCAGGAATCCAGATCTATGATTTCACTGATGTAGGCATATACAAATGAGTAAGAAAGCTCTCCCTATTCATGCAGTTGTGCAACTGTTCAGTGATTTACAGTTTCTTAGAGAATTGTCTGAGGCTCTAAAATGTCAGCTGAGAAATCCAGGGTCACACAGTGAGTATGTGTCAGACATAACCAGTCCATGAATTCTCTTCATGTCACAGTGCTTCTCCCAATGCTAGTTATGGCATCAAAATATTTCCAAGGGATAGACTTTAATCCATGGACAATCTTGTGTACTACATTGACACACAGAAACACATACACACCCCTCAATTTATATTTATTTTCTGTTTCCCACCTCTTTAAAAAATGTTTTTCATATCTCCTTCTTCTTGGGAGAGAGATGGACAAATATGGGTGGAAGATGTCATATGACTATCAAATACAGCTTATATATCAGCTGGCTTTGCTTAACTGTTTTCTCTTTTTAAGTGGATGATTAAGAGTGGGGGTGTGTTGGGAAATAAAAGCGGTGAAAGGACAAAAGGCATACATACTTCTTTTTAAATTAAGGATTTTCGAGGGGATGGGAAATAGGCAGTGAAGTATGACCTATTCCTTGTCTACGTGGAGCAACCTGCTCTTTGTCTTAAAGCCAAGGGTTCTGAAATCCACATTATTGTCGGAAGGAAGAGATAGGACACTGCAGCAACCTTGAAGGGGAGGCAAAGAAGAAATAGCATTTTCTCAATATAAGCCTCAGTGATAACACCCAAATGTGAAACTTTATGAATGCTGTTGGAGAGATTCTATTTTTTGATAACTCAGAAATTGCATTTTTGGCAGGGATGTTTCAGGGAAGGAACACTGGGGCTTTGATTTGGTCCTCTGTTTTTATCTGCAACTTTAATCTGTAGACGGGGTAAGGTTTTCTTTGACATTTGTGGTAGCATTTCTGAGATTGATGCTGCCGCCTATTATTATACAGAAGAACATTTGATACTAAAGGTTCCCGGAGCTCCCATCAGCTTTCTATAGGAGGTATGCTCTCCTGACATTTAATGTCCCTTAAGCCTGATATGGTCTGATAACTTCAACATGCCAGGTGCTTTGGGGAGAAATAAAGGAGCTAAGGTATCACTGATTCTTCACAGGGACTGTCGCCACCTACATCACAAGTCACCCATCACCTTTTCCCCTCACTGGGTACAAATTAAAGGGTAGAAAAAGTACGTGTGCTCTTTGGCAGCTAAGCAGACAGAGGGAGCATGCCAAGAAGAGAGCCAGATAAGGGAAAAAGTCATCCCTCTCCTTATGGAGACTACCAGGGCCCACAGGGGGACACAACCAAAGTACTTTGTGTCTGTCACCTTGTTGAGAGGGTTAGCTTGTCTTTCTGAAGCTAACCTTCCAGGGAGTCCAGTTAAAAGGAAATGTTCTCCCATACCTCAGAAATCAATTTCTCAGAATCAGTCCCCAGCTTGGCTACTAGTCTGTTAGTTTCTACGAGGAAAGAGTTTTTTATGTTGCCAGGGAAGAATGAGTGTGCATTGGGTGAAATAAGTGTAAAACCTTTTGCTTTTATTTGAGTTTAGTGTGAAATCTGATAGAATCATTGGGCAGTAAGGGACGTTGAGACATAATTGGTTCTGCCTCCAGGCAGAACCACTGATTTCACTGAAGGCCTTTTAGGAAATTTTGGTATCTTTGTTTCCATAACCTTAAACCACAAAGGCTTATGGAAGTCAAATTCCATGCTTGGTATTATACTGTATACTAACAATAATGATTCTTTTCTGTATTATTCCCATTCACCCACTCTCCATTACAGACATATTGGCCCTCTGGTTTTCCCCTATATATGACATTTCATCTCTTACCACCAGGCCCTTGGATAGGTGGTCCTCTATGTGTTCTCCTTACATCCTCCTTTCAGAGTGTATAGCTTCCTTCAAAACAGCTCAGCTGGGTTGTGGCTTTTGCTGATACCACTCAGTTAAAGAACTCCCTCTAGAAATGGCTTTATACTTATTACATTGCTTATTCTTATATATTTAATTTACTTATATACATGTCATGCTCCCCCAGGAGAATGTAAGCTCCATGAGGACAAGTACTTGGTGTTCTGTTTTTTCTTTTCCATATATATGCCTAGCACTCATTATAGTAGGAGCTTAATAAATCTTTCTTAAATTTAATTGAATACTATGAATTCATATTCATATACTGCTCACTTTACATATTTTATAGATGAGAAACATGCAGTTGGGAGAGTTCAAGTGACTTGCTTATTGTCGTGCTATAAATACCTGAGTAGGAATCTGAATTCAGATTTCTCTCTCCAAATTTGTGGCTTCCTATCTGTTGCTCTCCTAATTCTCACTTAGTATATATCAATACTATTTACCCTATATGTGCTCAATAAATACAGATTAAGTCGTATCTAGGAGAGAGTACAATGACCTTTAAATGATGATGATGCACTTGATTAGTATCAAATATTGCTTTTTGCCTCTATGTGGTGCAGTAAAAAAATCATGTTTAATTTGGGTCAAAGGACACGAATTCAAATTTTGCCTCTGATATTTACTAGCAATGGGAGAGGCAAATCACATATCCTTTCTGAATCCTTGTCTCCTCCTGAGCAAAATGAAGGTTTTAGCCTGGATAACTATGGAACTCTCTTCCAGCTTTAAACTTGTGATCCAAATTGGTGATTGTATCAGAGTACTGTAATGCAGTCCATTGCTCTCAAAAGACATTTTATAGTCATCTCAGAAAACTATTAAGTTTTAATAGAAATACGAGTTTCCAAACCATGGTCAAGGGAGCTCCTGGATACCCCTATATTCTTTCAGGGGGTCTGTAAGATCAAAACTATTTTCATAATAATACCAAGGTTTTTTAATTTCTAATGTGGTAAATTCTAATAGATATGACCCACATAAGCAAAAGCTCTTTAGGGTCCTCATTATTTTTTAAGAGTGTAAACGAGTCTTGAGGGTCTTCCCTTCCCAGATTGATATTTTGTGATGGTAAATTAGGCCATCTTTTGTCTTAATTCTTACGTAGCCCTTAGTCACTGAATGGGCATTGCCTTACAAATAGAGGACTGAGAGAGACCTTAATTTTAAAAGGCCATTGTTGCTCACTGGGCCATCATGGGCCATCCTCGGCCATCACCAGCCATCTCGACTTTTGTCTTGCCACTGGACTTCAAAGATTCTGGAGGGGAGAGTGAGGCTGATGACTTTGTGCAGCAGATCTGCTTCACTTAAACCCAATATCTGCACAAGCCAGAATATCGCCTTGTGATGTCATCGGCTTCACTTAAACCCAATATCTGCACAAGCCAGAATATCGCCTTGAGAATGAAGGACTTAAAACAACACCAGTAATAAATAACGACAACAAATGAAGGGATAGCACATGAACATTTCGATGTCAAGCTCTTGCTGTCATAAAGGGAAGTGTCCTTGTCTGATATTCACCAGTCAAATGAAAAGCAACCTGAGAAATTTAGAAATTCAAGGGAGGGAGAAGGAAGAATTTCCTAACAGGCTTGTTGAACCCTGGGATAGGAAACTGCCTCAATGCTATCAGACCTTCACAAAATAAATTTGTGTTAGAGTTTGTAGAATAGTGCCATAGTGACCTCAAAGAACTGATGCAGAATTATAAGGGTATCTCAATTGTTCTCTAGAAATAACTCATCCATTGAGAAAATTTCGTTCAGCACACTTACTGCCAATGATTTGGTATCATTCTTTTTTGTCTAATTCCCATTGTTGCTTTTTGTTTTTCAGTAGACTTAGTCATGGCCTACTCCTCTGGACTCCAGCTGGGGTTTTCTGGGTAAAGATAGTACAATGGTTTGTCATTTTTCCTCCAGCTCATTTTACAGATGAGGTGACTGAGGGTAAGTGACTTGCCCAGGGTCATACAGCTATTAAGTGTCTGAGACAGATTTGAACTCATAAAGATGATTCTTTCTTTTTCTTTTTTTGTCTTTTTGGAGGGAGGGAAGGCAGGGCAATGGGGGTTAAGTGACTTGTCCAAGGTCACACAGTAAGTGTTAAGTGTCTGAGGCTGAATTTGAACTTAGGTCCTGCTGGACTGCAAGGTTGGTGCTCTATTCACTGTGCTACCTAGCTGCCTCAAGATGAATCTTTTTGACTCCAGATCTGGTACGCTATTTGCTGTGCCACCTAGCTGCCCAATTCCTATCATTAATATTTCCATTTACATCCTGCTTTCATAGAATGTTAGAGCTTGGAGGATATTCAGAGATCATTATTCCAATCCTGTCATTTTGCAGGGGAAAAAAGAGAAATTCCTTTGTTACACAACCAGTTACTATTAGATCCAATTCTTAGTACTCAGGCCTCCTGAGTCCCAATGTTCGTTCTACTATATTATGTTTCCTCCTTGGTTCCTTGTAGGCTTGAGGAGAAAAAGAAAAACACAAAATATAATAACTAGTTCTCAAATTTGCTAATGCAGGTTTCTTAAGTCTTGAAGTTTTGTGGCCTCCTTTAATCCAGCCAGGATTTCTCCTACTCTGCTCTCCGGAAGAGATTCTCTCTGGATATTATAGTTTTTCTTTACTGTTAACCTTTGATTTTTCTCCCTGCAACTTCGAGTTTCAATCTTGACTTGTATTTAATGAGTCGCACACTTGTGTCTTCCTCACTAAAGGGATCTAGGTGGAGCAGAGTGCTGTGCGTGGAATCAGGAAGACCTGAGTTCAAATTTGGCCTCAAACATCCACTACTGTGTGACCCTGGATGATTCACTTAATCGCTATCTACCTGTTTCCTTAGCTGTAAAACGGAGATAATTAACAGCATATACCTCAAAGAGTTGTTGTAAGGATCAAAAGAGATAATGTTTGCAAAATGGCAAATGTTAGGCACTTAATAAAAGCTTATTTCCTTCATTAGTACTCAGTTTTCTCATCTCCAAAACTGAGGGGCCTGAACTAGGTGATCTCGGACATCTCTTCTGGCACTGTGGTAGGTGATAAGGTGGTATCTGCCAAGATCCCCTGAAGTATGGGCTGGGCTAGTTCTTTTCCTTAAAAGGTATTGAAATTGTCTTTGAACCTTGATTGGTTCAATACACTAGGGTTCCAGTCATTGACATTCCCCAAAGCCATGAAGGGCTCCAGGTAGGTCCTGTGGCTTTGAATGGTAGACTGGCAGAGTGATGGAAATTATAAGCTGAGCTATCCTGAATCAACTTGATGTTCTTGTTGAATATCTTTCCCTTGCTATGGAGTATGTCTGTAGATTTAAAAGGACTTTAAATGCCAGCTAGGACAACCTACATTTTCTGGAGGAGGAACCTGAGGCTCAGAGAAGTTGTGACTTGCTCAAGAGTATATAGGTAAATACTCTATAATTCCCCTCTTCTTCTACCTCTTCTCCACTCTTCTCTTCTCCCCTTCTTTCCTGTCCTGTCATGTCTCATGTTCTCCTGTCTTCTTAATCTTTCCAATCTGGTAAAGTCTGGAGGGTGACATAAGTCATCATATGGGAAACATCCAGGGTGCTGGTACATGAATAAGCAATCCAATTATCAGAATTATCAGTAATAACATCCATACATTTGTTCAGGTTACATAATATGGTAGAAAGAACACTGAAAGTATAGTCAGAGGACTGGGTCAGAATCCTGGCTTTCCTACTTATGGACAAGCACATTGACTACCTTGGGCCCCAGTTTTTTATCTCATAAAATAAAGAATTTGGTCTAAATGTGTTTTTTAAGATCCCTTTCAGAATCCCGTGATTCTGAATGTGGTTTCTCTGATCATTTTGAAATGGAAAAATGCTCATTGAATCATCCTGGTGGTTAGGAGAGATGGGGAGGCAATAGACAATGGCAAATAAGCCACTACTGAGTTAGAAAATTGAGGCATCATAAAAAAAAAAACCAAACCCATGTACAAAAGCTGTTTGTGTTGTGTCTGAATTATGTGGGAATTCAGAAAAATGTTAGGACATTTTTGTTTGGTTTCTTTTCTTCTTTTTCTCTGAAATGTATGGATCATTGCCTCGGCTCTCCATTGCTCTTTGCTTGTGGAGACCTGGTGACAGGTTGTAAATGGATAGAAACAGCTAGAGTGGGAGGGAAGGTGGTAGAAAGAAGTATGAGGAAGGAAATTATTGAAAGAAAGCAGTCACTAGTTCTGTCACCATCCCCACACCTGACATATACTTTCTCACTCTAGGACACATAGTAACATGGAACTAGGTGAAATGGCATTCCTGTTCTTTTTCAAAGTAAACAATCCTCTCCTCTCCTCTCCTTTCCCTTTCCTTCCCCTCCCTTCCCTCCCCTGCCTTCTCCTCTTCTCTCCTCCCTTTCCATTCCCTTCCCCTCCCTTACTCTCCCCTACCCTACTTCTGTTTGTCTTCTCTTCTATCTTGTCCTGTCCTGTCCTTCCCTCTCCTCCCCTCCCCTCCCTTGCCCTCCCTCTCATTAATAATAAAAGATCAAGATGTCAAGTGACTTCTCTAATGTCACAGTTGGTAAGTGACTCAGTGATGATTTGACTCTAGGTCCTCAGATTCCAAATTCAGGGCTTATTCCACTTTTCCATGCTGCCATCATCTAGGCAGAAGAATATAACCATACTACTTCTCTTTTTTCCCCTCCTTCAAAGCCTGTCTGCTTTCTCATTTCACCTGTCAGTCTAGAGATGAGATAATGGTAGGCTTCTTAGGGAAAGAAGACTTGGGACAATTTTCTACTCTTTATTCCTATAAAGTTGAGGAAGCCCAGGGGGAAATCAGGTTGGGAAAGGAGAGAGCTGCATTCACCTTGACACTCTTTGGATCAGTTAACTTCCCCTTAACTAGTCAAGATGAATACAGGAAAAGTGTTCCAAGTGATCAGAGTAGATTTCATTTCATATGCTCACTAGGGGGTCTACTCCATCACTGTGCAGGAATTAAATTTCTATGCATCTTAACATTTTTTTCTGTGCCCTTCCTTGAGACAGAGGCAGCATGTTGAAGTGGACAGAACATGGGACTTAGAGTAAGGAAGAGATGGGTTTGAATCTTCCCTTTAATACTTATGCACTCAGTGGGATTTTGGTCAAGTCCCTTAACTTGTATGGACCTCAGGTAATGCTTTAGAATTCATCTAAATAACAGATGGGTAGCAATCTGCATTGCTGCAGAGAACTGTAGCATGTGGAGTGATATGTGCTGATCAAGTCACATTTACAAATCCTGTGTCTAGTGGAGATATTTTTGCCAGTCCTCATACACCTGGGGTTGGGATACATAGGTCAAGTTTTCATATTCTTCTGAATACTCTACTGAGTGGGTCACTGGGACTGCCCTAGGGGATAATTGGGATTTTTTTCTGAGGAGCCTATGTAGGGTGACCTGTGCTTTGTTTGCCTTTCTAACAGGTGGAACCTAGGAAAGGAAGGTCCGCTGGGTAACCTGGAATCGTAGGAACCTGCCCAGCAATCTTTGTGTTGGTTCCCTTACTTTATGCCCTCACCATGGGGATTCCTAGACATAATAGCATTTCACTTTTAAGGTGGTAGATAGGCTGACTGGCAAAGAATCTGCCTCTAGAGAGGATGTACTGCCCTTCCCTTTCCTTTGTCTGCTTTAGGGATCTTTGATTTAGAGCACAGAGCTGCTACAGTTCATTACTGCACGTTTTCAAGTCTAGCTTGACTGTATCAGTGGGTTACCCCCTAAAGTGCTAAACACATTGTGCTAATAGCTAAGGATATTACAGACAGGAGGAGTGCATACTGCCTTTGGAGCCCAACTATTTTCAGTCTTAAGTGATCTCTCAAACAGTAAGGCAGAACTCAAGTTTTTCTTCACAGAGACAGAGTCTCCTCCTCCTGTCAAGGAAGGAGGCAAGGGACACAGAAGGGTTGGGGAGTGGGGGGAGAAAATAGGGGGACTAAGGTTCATGTCTCAGCTCTGATGTTTGTTATCTGGGTTGGCAAAGGCATTTGACTTGACTTCTCTAAGATACTGTCAGTAGTAACCTCACCCGGTTGTTGTGAGGCTCAAGCAATTCAGTTTAAAACCTTTTGTGATTTCTCTCAGCTGTGGGAGCCTTTTTTGAGCCTCAGTTTCCTCATAGATGGAATGAGGCAATTAGGAATTGCAGTGGGTAGAGTGGTAGAATTGGAGGCAGGAAGGTCTGAGTTTGATTCCTGTCTCAGCTGTCTAGATACTTTACCTTGGGCAAGTAACTTAATCTCTCTCAGCCTCAATTTCCTCATCTGTGAAATGGGGTATAATAAAGCACCTCACTCATGCTGGTGTTGTGAACATCAAACGAGATAACACTTGTAAGAAGTGCTTAGTGCAAAGTCTGACACGTAGGTACTATATAAATGATTATTCTTTTCCTCTATCTATGTACATACTTATATATGCACTTGCTGTCTATCTCCCTCCCTACTTCCTCAGCGTGTTAGCTCATTGAGGGCAGAGATTATTTCTTTGTATTCCTAGCACCTAGCCCTGTGTTCAACACAGTAGTGTTTAACAAATGCTCATTGGTTGGTTGGTTGATTGATGTGTGAAGCTCTTCAAAAAGATGAAAGCATCAAATGCCAGCTATTGACTGGGGATGAGGGAGTCAGGTCATCCGTGGTCATTCCCAAGTGATGCTTGATGCCCGAGTCACGGTTTGGCCACCTCTGTGCTAGACTGACAACACAGAGGGCTTTTACAAGAAAGAGCTCCTGACATTCAGTATTTGTTGGGCCTCTGAAACCAGGAAAATCCATTTGAACCACATAGATTAGTGGGAACAAGGCACCGTATCGGTGGATTAAACAGCTACAAGAGAAGCCGCGTGGTCCAGTGGATAAAGTAGAAAGGCAGGAGTCAGGAGATCAAGAGTATTGGTCTTGCCTCAGCCATTGACTTCTTCTGCTTCTTGGTGTGATACCTCTCTGTATTCTGGTGTCATCAGCCAGGAAATAGCTATGCCCCTTTTGGCAGGCTGATGAGACTCCCAGAACTGTGTATCATTCCCCCCCACAGCCCAGGAAGCATCATGGGAAAGTGCCAGGATCCTTATGTTCTAGTCCTCATTCACTCTATGTGCCTCTCTGGGCAAGTCACAAAAACACTGCATTTGCAGTTTGAGAGTCTGAGTTTTAATCTTGGCTCTCTTTCTCACTCTATGTGTGACATGACTTCTCTAAGTTCTTTCTGCCTCCATATTCTTTGATCTTACAAGCCACTTAATTGCTTAGTCCCTTAGTTTTTCCATCTATAAAATGAGACCACCATTTGCTCCATTCTTTTAGATACATACCAACATATAAACATATGTGGATATACACATGCATACAAAGTGTGCAGATAAATGTGATAATTTATAAGGAGTCTCTCTAGGTTCTTGGGAGAACAACATCAGCAATACTTTAACATTTGCTAAATACTTTATCAATATTATGAAAGTAAGATATTTGCAAAGCACTTCAGGAATGTTAACAGAATAAGCAAATATTTATGAAGCACTTCACAGATATTAGCAAAATAAGATCCTCACAACCTTGGGAGGTAAGTTCTGTTATCATTTCCATTTTATCAAAGAGAAAACCGAGACAGGCGGATGTTAAATGACTTGCCTAGTCAGAATTGAATAGCTAGTAAGTGTCTGAGCCTGGATTTATGAGGATCTCAGGTTTTCCTGACTCCAAGTATGGTCTTTCACCCACTGAGCCCCCTAATTGTCCATATACACAAAAGCAGTGGGGTGCAGTAGAAAGGAGCATGGAATTTTAATGAGAGGATGTAGCTTTTAATCTTGGATTTATTCCTTTTTAAAATTAAAAAAAATTATTTCTGTTTTTCTTTTAGGAGGGGGAAGGCAGGGCAATTGGGGTTAAGTGACTCGCCCAAGATCACACAGCTAGTAAGTGTTAAGTGTCTGAGGTCACATTTGGACTCAGGTCCTCCTGACTGCAGGACTGGTGCTCTATTCACTGCATCACCTAGGCTGTCCCTTGGATTTATTCCTTATGGAACTTATGTCAAATCACAACCTTTGTGGATCTCAGTTTACCCCTCTGAGGAATGAGAGTGTTGGACTAGATGAAATCTAAGCTCCCTTCCAGTTCAAAATCTATAGTATGTTTGTTCATGGTTCTTTTTCATCCCTTCTGTGATGCCTAAGGTTATTTTTTTGCTTTCAACTTAATGATCCTTATCATCTCATGTCCCAAATGTGGCAGTAAATAATAAAATACTATCTTCAGGAAATCCCAATCGATCCATTTAGCTTTAACTTGTAGAGTATCTACTCTGTGCCTAGCACTGTGCTAAGTTCTTTACAGAGCTGAGATGAACATTTAGTGCAGAAAATTTATTTATTTTTTCACAGAGAGAGACAGGGCAAGCCATAAATTCTCCAGGAGGCAGTTGGGTATAGTGCCAACTAGGACACTGCTTATTGGGAGATGTGACAATGGTAACCCTGAGCCAAATGCAAATCTGATTTTTAAATTTGAAATTATTATAAATCATAAAAGTTGGAGATAGGGTTGACTTACCTGGCTACCATGTCCTTTCCTTGCCAAGAGCTGAATTGCTCTTCACAGCAGACTTTTTAGTGCTTTGTCCAATCTCATCTTAAAAGTCCTGACTGATGGAATTTTCACAGTTCCTCTTGGGAGTCTATTCCATCATCCAATAGCCCTTTCTATCAAAGAATATTCCCTGTAGCCTCCATGTCTCATTCTTTTATTTCCTTCTATTACTCTTCTTCTTTAAGGCTAAATGATTCCCTTACCTTGATGTTTACACCTTTCAAACTCTTGCCTTGCCTCTCCTAGGCATGGCTTAGCAGAGCTCCATGCATTTAGCTGCTTTATTTTCTCCTCATTTACCCCTTTCCTACTCTCAATTATAGGTATGTCTTTTCTTCATAATACTCATAGAATTTGGTGACCTCTTTTTAAAACTGAAATGTCCTAATTGAAATGCTGCTTTCCAAGGCAACATTCCACACAATATGAACCCTTCTAGTCCTATTCTTTTTCTGCTACTCAACTCTGATCCTTTCCTCCAGTGATATACTATTATGACATTCCATAGGGGAATGTGGGTTCTCAAAGGTAATGTTAGTGATACCTAAATTCTGTAAAGTTTCCTCAAGCTGGAGGGCTTTACATATGAACCAGTGATTATGGACTGAATGATTTTTGTCTATAGACAGTCTTTTTTTATCCCTATGAACTCTAGAAAGAGTTAAGTTTGGAGAGGCCAGTGATTACAATGTTGACCACCAAGTGATTTATGCTTTTTGGCCATGCAACCACTGAAAATAGTCTTCTAAGGAGCAAGGGGTTGTGATTTGTGTTAGTAGAGGGAGTAATTGCACCAGTTAAAGATTTTGCAAATCCCTATCTGAAGGGCTTCAGTTAGACCAAGATATTTTAATGGATACTCATTTTGTTTCCTTGTATTCAGTCTCTTTATCTTGTAATCCTTCCTATATACTGATTTCTTCATGCTGATTTCTGATAAAAAAAAACAAAAACCAACAGCCTAAACTAAACTAAACATCGTCAACAACAACAACATAAAAACCCTTGACTGGTTTTCATTATTAACAGGATTAAGTCAAAACATTTTAATTTGACTTTCAGAGGCTTCCATAATCTAGCCCCAAATTTTCCAATCTCATGTCCCACAATACAAACTCTCTGGACCAATATCATTGACATCCTGGACTTGTGTTCAGGAATGTATCATCATCATCATCATCAGCAGCAGCAGCAGCAGCAACATTTTATAAACATGAGTTCAAATCCTGCCTCAGACACTTATTAACAGTATCACCCTGGGATGATCACTTATCTTCTCTCAATTTCAATTTATCTTTAAAATGCAAATGATAATAGCACCTACCTGGCAGATTTATTGTGAGGATTGAATGACTAGTCTAGGCTCACATAGGTAGTAAGTAATAGAGGCAGAACTCTAACCTAAATTCTCAAAACCCAAATCTAACACCATTCCCAAAATTCCAAGGTACTTAAAAATGAGCTAAATTGAATGGAATGGTTAGCAGTCTCTGGAAGATTAGCTCAAACTCAGATAATCCAAGTGTCCTAAGGCTAGGAAGGTGGTTCTTTTCTTTGTGGGGCAGTGCCATTTAGGAGTGGTGTTAGTGTGATAATATAATAATGAGAGGAAAAATGAGAAAACCTGATTTGGATCTCTCAGGATTTGGGAAATTGGAGTATGCTCTGAGATTATGCTAGCACAACCCTCATCTGCCTAGAATAGTCTTAGTCTGGGCCAGTCTGGTCTTGAGGCAGAGTGCCAGAATGAACTGTCCTGGATACTATCCTTGATGATATGGTCATTTGATTCACCTCCTTTAGTTCTGCCAGTCACTTCATTTTTAATTAACACTAACCCCACTCCTCCCACCTCAAACCTTAGCAGTAGCATATTGAGATCAATTCAACTACCTTTTTTTTTATTCCAGATTCTCATTAATTTTTAAAACAAACCCTCTCCCTAAAATCTGACATATGGAGAAAAAAAAGTAGACATGCTCCCAGATAATATACTAGGATAATTTATTTAGTGATGCAACTAAAACACACTCTCAAGTTTTGGTCATGGTATTGATGAGGTGCAGGCTCTGGGACCCCCCCTTGAGCTCTCCTTGAATCTTTGAGGTACAGACTCTGGAAAACCCCTTGAAGTCTGATTGAATCTTCCCACTTGATGAGGCATTTGCAGAGGCCATAAGTACTTCATTGTGGCCGGCCCAAACCTCTGTTACTAGCCTGGCCCTCCATTGTCCATTTACTTCCCGCCCTTGAGCCTATAAAAATATCAATTCACTCTTGCATTGACCTCATTGACTTCTGCTGAAGACCCTGCCCAAACTCCTCTAGACTACCCCTAGATTTCTCTGTATATAAGAATCCCATCTCCCTTCCATGTAGTGTGAGAGCGCCACAGAAGGCCCTAGCACAGACTTGCTCTGTGTCCAGAGGCAAACTTATAACAAACTTTACTTTTCTTTGGCTGAGAATACTTGAGTCGAATTCTTTTGGCAGCACCTGGCATGTTGGTGTTTTGGGGTCTCAGGCAACCATAATCCTCTTTGGGTAAACCTCTTCAGAATCCTCCCAATTCATCTATCTATCTATTGTTGACAAGATACGTAGGCACCATAGGACCATGCACATGCACCCTTTTATTCACTGGTTAATTTACCAACTGATAAAAATTGATGTTTATTTCTGAATAAGCTATTTTTACTCCCTCATTATCAGCAGGATCTGTTGCACCAAACCTGCTACTATTATGATAAATGTTTTTTAATGCTCATTCTTAGTTTTGTCTATTGGTGACAACTGATAATAGTTAGTTAACCCAGGCCAAATAAATCTGCCTATGTTCATAAGCCACCAAAATGTGAGTAGCCACAAGTATTCCCTTTAAGAATTACAAACATCTGAGACATTCTCCAGGGGGACAGAGGAGTTGTTGATCAAGTTAGGCAGCCAAAGTAATGATTCTTTCTGGATTTACCTGGTTTGGTTATCTACATTGAGTCAGTCTAATGGATAATTGTCAATCATCAATTAAGAAATATTTATTAAGTGCCTACTATATGTCAGGCCCTGCTCTTCATTGGTAGAGGACATTTCCTCACCTGTTAGTTCTCTATACCAATGAAATCACAGGTTACATTCCTAAGCTTTTCCTTATATGCCAGTTACTGTCCTGAGGATAGAATCACAAAAGGGAGACAGTCAAAGCCTCATTTCATCTTCTGTTGTGTTGAATGCAGTCCTAACTAAACAGGAATAACCTTGCCAGGTAACTGTCAACCCTGTTTTGTAATGATTGCTAGTACATCATTACTAGGGTGGTTGTCAGGGGTCAAAATGTACCCTTTTTTTCTGTGTCCTGGTTTATTCAGATATCTTTGCATGGGTGTTGAAATTGAAGCTCCATGCTAAATTCTCATTTCAGTATTCTTATCTGAGAAGACAGACATTCTTCTAGGTAGTAAGCAGGATATATAGATAAGCTACCTACTTGGCAAGGTTTCTTTCATCCAAAATATCTTTGCAATTTTCTCTAGCCCACTGAACAGTTATGATATAAGTGACAGAAAACAGTCATACTTAATGGTTTTGCTTTGTAGAATATAAGATCCTTCAGGGTAGGAATGGTCTTATGCTTGTGGTTGCATTTCTAGTGCCAAACATAGTGCTTTAATAATTATTAGAAACTTCATAAATATTTATTAATTGGTTGAAATTCTCAAATATTAATAATTTAAGTTTGAACCATTATGTATTTTGGTCACTGACAGCATTAGTCAATCAACCAAACAAGAGCTAGGGTTCCTATTCTTGCACTTAATAAATGCTTGTTGATTGATCGATTGATTTTGTGAATAGGGACTCAAAGACCATTCTGAAGTTTTATTGCATTCTTTCCACTGTGCCTCCTCAGAAGGTGACTGCAATAAAAATCATTTTGGGCTCACTTTAGGGAGTTCACAGTGAGCTGGAAGGTCAGGGATTTTATTTCACCAACTAGCATCACAGTTAAAGTTGTGTATTCTACTTCTCCAAACCAAAGAGCAAAAATAGAAGCAAAAGTGGCTAGGTTTTTGGGAAGTTTTGTCCCCTAAGAGCATATATACTTTAAGTCATCAGGATAGGTAATAGTCAATAAGCATTTATTAAGTACCTACCATATACCAGGCCCTATGCTATACATTAGGGATACTGATTTGAAAAGGAGAGACAGTTTCTGTCCTCAAGGAGCTTACAGTCTAATGGGAGAAGAACACACACACACACACACACACACACACACACACACACAGACACACAGAGCTGGAAAGAGGAGGAGGATTCAGTAGAGAAGATACCCAATGTGGGACATGGTGAAGAAGCCAAAGAAATCTAAAATGAATGAAGCCAGATGGGAAATGAGATGTCTCCTCTGTCTGCCCTCCTTAAAGAAAGGTCATAAATTTCATGAATCCACTTTCCAAATAGAGGGGCAGAGGGTACTGAGAGGTATGAGTACTAAGGCTGATAGGATTTTGTAAGATGATGAGATTTCTCAATGATAAGTTTAATGGGGACATGATGGAAAAGTCAAAGAAGTCCAAAATGAGTGCACCTGGAGAAATCAAAGGATGTCCTTAGATGGAAGATGGTCCCTTTTATCTCTACTTCTCTTCCCAGGCCTGGAATGTACTTTCTTCTGCCCTATAGGTGGTGGAGGGGCCACGTCCTGGTTACTAAATACCCTTCAGCCATTTCTCAAGAGCAAGGACTGTTTTGTAACTTTTTTTATTCCCAGTGTTTAGTACAGTGGCTAGCACTCAGAAGGCCCTTAGTAAATATTTATTAACTCACTAATAAATATATCAGCATGCAATAAGCAATAATCAAAAGCTATAAGATTGGGGTCTATTCAGTATAGCATATCTGAATTATGGGTATCTAAGGTGTTTCTGTTTTTCCATTTTGACTGGTAGTGCTAATTACTATGGCTATAAATGTGAGCAAAATGAAAATTAGTACCTACTTTCAATGAGTTTACATTCTACTAGAAGCAAGACACCATGTAAAAGGACCTAAGAAGTAAGGGAGTGGGGAAGGTGGCAAAGTCCAGTGAATAAAATGAAGGATGGTTATTACGGACCTTTCCTCAAAAATGGGAGATCTAGGAACAACTCACCAATGGGAGAATGTTGAGTTTATTAAAAGGTAGAAGTCTAAACAAACAAATGAAACACTTTTGTTATTACCAAAGTAAATGTCAAAGATACATATATAGAAGATGAGAGTGCTGGTAGGAAAAGGGAAAATTTTAAAAAGAGTAAGCAGGATCAGGAGAATAATTTATACAGTAACAAAGACATTAAAAAAGGAACTAAATTTGAAAGAGTTAAGAACTCTGAACAATGCAATGACCATTCACAAATAGAGAGGACAATGGTGAAGAATTATGGTACCCATCTCCTGACAGATGCTATATTCATGGCACAGAATGAGGTGCATATTTTTGGACGTGGCCAATCCATTGGTTTATTCTACTTGACTATCTCTACTTGCTACAAAGTTTTTTTCCCCCAAAATTTTTTTGGGGAAAAATTTGAAGGTGGGAGGAAAAATTAGTGAAAATGAGGAGAAGGAGAAAATGGAGGAGAAGAAACAGAACAACAACTAGAAAAAGAACATGAACAAGAACAACAAGACTAACAAAAAGAACAAGCAGAAGAAGAAGAGGGAAGGGGAGAGGGAGGAGAAAGAAGATAAGGGAGAAGAATTAAAACACTTAAAAAGTACACAGAAGAAAACAGAAGGAAGTTTAGCAGGAAACACAGGTAAGCAGTACAGCTATGAGACATTACAAATGGAGAATAACTTGAGTCTAAAATTGAACAGAATCCCAAACTTTCAAGAGAAACATAGGCCCATCTTTTAAAATTTGAATATTATACAAATATTGTTGTATACCTATAAGTCATAGACCATGAAAAATCTTCAAGGAATTAAAAATGAATGTTATACAGAGCACAATGCAGAGAAGCATGAAGAAGGTGTATAGGCTACAGAATGTCTCAAATAAACAACTTCAAAAAGTAGAGAAAAAGAATGTCATCAGGGAAATAGATGATTGGAAAAGGAGATAGAGATGGTCACATGGCAAGGGCAAATGATAACACTGTGCTCCTTTGGTATCTCTGATTCCAGCAGAAATTGAGGAAAGCCTCAAGTATATCAGAACTCTGTGGAAAAATTGGGGATAATATGGACAAGAGTTATACTGGATGAGCAGGGATACATGAGGTATAAACTTCCTTATTGGAAGGAATTTCGAAACTGATGAGGTTGCATGTCTTTCTGATTATCTAAACATTTGTCAAGCAGAATGACTTTCAGCCTAGGAAGGGCAGAACCCAAATGGCTAACATGGAGTTACATGTAAAATCTAAGCTACGTGAGGTGATAGTGGGAGATTATATCACTCTGTTCAGTGCATTCAAGCCACCAGGCCTTGACAAAACAGCTGGCAGCAATTATAGCTGTGTCACTGTGATCTCTGAGAAATCATGGAGAATCAGAGAGTTTTTATACCAGGGTAGGTAGGACAAATGTTCCAGCTGGAAAAAAAAAAAAAGAAGAAAATGGATTCTTCTAATGAAGGGCAATTGCGTTTGACTGGTAAAATTAATTATACAAAGAGTTGTTTATGAACATTGGTGATCACTTAATGCTAGGATGTACTCCTTATAAACATCTCTTGTCAGATTAACCTCATTTCTTTGATTGACATTTACTAGATTGATAGATCAGTGGTTGGAAGAGATATGCATAGAATGCCTGGATTCTGGCAAACTTTTTTAAAAATATAATTGTGGACAAAACAAAGATGCATTGGATAAATAATAAGAGGTTTATGTCTAGAAATCTAGTTGAAAAACCAGTTTTAAAGAGTAGTGATTATCTGGGGAGAATTGTGTAGTGAGGTGCCCCCCAAATTTGGTCCACAACTCTGATCTTTATGTATTTTAATCACTACCTTATGTAAGGGAGTATTAAAATGTATGCTTCTCAAATTTTCAGATAACACAAAGCTGGGAGGGGTAGACATACTGGACAATAGAATCAGAATCCATATAGAATTTGAGAGGCTAGAACAGCTAATTGAATCTAATAAGGCAAAATATGAATACATTTTTAATGTGTTTTCGTACACTTAGGTTAAAAAAAACAGTTGCATAACTAGAGGATGGGGACTGTGTGGCTAAAGAACTGTGTGTGTGCATGTCTGTGTATGTGTTTAATAAGTGTTTCAGTGTACTTAGAGATCTATGTGGATGAACAGTAAGGCATAATAGTTGAAAAAAGGCAATGCAATCTTAGACTTCATTATTAGAGGTACATGGTCTAGATTAGGGGATCTTAACCTTTTTTGGGTGTGTATCATGGACTCCTTTGGTAGTCTGGTGAAGTCTATTGATCTCTTCTTAGAGTAATAGTTTAAATGCATAAAATAAAATATACAGGATTACAAAAAAAAACCTGAATATATTGAACTATGATTATAAAACTATTTAAAATTATTCTGAACCCATGCACCCTAGGGAAAGAACCCCTTGTTTAGGAGGAGATAGTGTATTACATATCTAAAATCAGGTGTTCAATAGGGCTAAAAACTTCTGTAAATAGACCTGTTGAAGGAACTGGGAATATTTAAACTAGAGAAGAGAGTTCTTGGAGAGTAAGTACATATATACCCATCTTCAGGACTGTCATATGTTAGAAGAATGAAACTTGAATTCCGTTTGGTTGAAGAACGTAGATTTACAATAAACATTAGGAAACTTTGAAGTGGTAGAACTTAAGCTTAATATAAATATAGAATGAAAATTTCATAAAATTTAGAATTGTCCAAAAGTTAAATGTGCTACCCCTAGAGGTAGTGAGTTCCCCATCACTGGAAATCTTCAAAGGGAAGTTGGATATGAGTCATGAAGATTACATATGAGAATTCTTTTGACATATGAATTTAGGTAGATAACTGGAGGTTCCTTCTAATTTTGAAATTTGTTGATTTTAATTTATAACATATCTCAAACCACAAGGGTAATATTGTTTATATATCAAAGAGGTATACTTCAGTTACATATAGAGTTATTTAAAGGAGGTATTTATTCTAAACAGAGATTCAGATATCTAGTACAACCACAAAAATCATGGAGTTTGTTGACAGCCTGAGGGTTTTTAAGTATGAATCCGCTTGACACCAAAGCAATCAGTCAATTCAAGGGAAAAATGCTCCAACAGCAGTCAAACTTATTTTTGAACATTTTGTAGCTACTGTCTGAAATTTCACACGCAAATCGTGTTAGGCTCCAGAAATATCAAATCAGAGAATGAAGGGATAAACCATAATAACAACTTGGTTTCTAAAGATCAACATTTCACTCATAGTCCAGAAGAATTGCTCTTTCTGTCATAAGAGTTTAAATTTAAGTGTTGAAGGCAATAATTGTGCTTGAGTTGTAATTCCCAGTCCCAGTACCATTTGAAGTCTTTCTGCAGATTATTGGCTGAAGGGTGAATCTGAAGAGACCAGAGTTTAGCACTGAGGGGAGTCCATTACCCACTCTTTCTATTGGCTAAAATTGTTTTGCTACCCCTGCTTTATTGTATGAAAATCCACTTTAACACCATAACTTCATGGCAGAGTACCCCAATTTTTCCAATAGACCATGAATTCTCTTTTTAAACCCTGCTTATTTTTTAAGATAACTTTTTACTTTTACTTTATGATTCTGTTCACAGAGCCCATAACAATTTGGTCTGTAGGTGCTACTTTTTCACCAAATTAAATAATAAAAAATGCCATGTATATTCCTGCTGTAAATGACCCCTATGAGCTTTTTGCTAAAATGTTCCAGGCAGGGTGATGTTGGGGTTCTTTAGAAGGAAACTATTCACTGCCTTATACCTATAGGTAAGGGCTCATCCTATAGGGATCAAGTTAAAATAGTCAACTAAGAATTTTTAAAAGTGCCTTAAAAGTTCTACAAGAAATGACTACATTGCTCCCCATTATTTGAAAAATGACTTTTTTTCTCTTAGGGGAAATCCTGATAGGAGTTGTGTAGTGAGAAGGTTTTGTGATATCTAGCAGACCATCTAGTTTTCTTTCATTTTTTTTATAGCAAGGTTTTGTTTATTGTATTTGTTTTTTTTTCCTAAAGTAGAATAGAAAAATAGTTTTTACAAATCATTCCTCTCCGAAAACTGTGTCACACTTTCCCACAAATACCCACAGCATTCATAGAATGAGTGGGTATAATTTTAGACTATTATAAGAGTGTTGCCAATAATTAGGGAACATGGTTCAAGCTCTTTGCTTCTCCAGTCCTGGGAGGTGGCCTCAAAGTCCTTTCTCTCTTCATATAGCCCTCTTTGTAACCCAAACCTTTATTGTAAGGACTAGTTTTCTTGAATCCACAGAGAGCCTAGATAGGAAACAGGGATGAGATAGAAACCCCCTCCTTTCTCACAAGAGTCATTCCTTCTTGGGGCCAGGTTCTTCTTTACTATTGGCTCCTATCAGACCTGCCTTAGGAATGATTGTTAAAGTACCTTTGGCAATCACATCGTGCAGTCAGTAAATGTCATGGATCTTTCCTTTTCAGTAGAAAAAGAAGTGGTCATACTTCCCCCCCCCCCCCCCAGGGGATCCTTGGGTGTGAATACCTTGTTAATAGAGAAATGCAGCTTCATCTCTGATTAATATCAACTACATAGGGGGAACACACTTTCCATTCACTAATAATTGATTAGAAATGGGAATTCTCTAGTAGCTCTTCTCTAGACCTTTTCTGGATTATAGTATGATGAAAAAAAGATAGGAGTAGATAGTCAAAGAGGTTTGGTTGCTGTTTGTTTGTTTTTGTACAAAGGTTTCATTTTTGTTTTCCAACAGTAATCTTGAGGATAGTAACCTTATGGGATAGTGGGGGTGGGGTGGGGTTTTTGGCTAAAAACACAGACTCAGAAAATGAGAACATTAAATTATGGTAGAGCCCATTATCTGATGAGTACGGGTTTTTTTTTTTTTTAGATTCCCACTTGTCCCTGATGGAACTCATTTTCTCTTTTAGCCGATTCACTCAGCTCAATGAAATTTTCCTGCAGTTGACCCCCATCAACTTATATTCTTTCTATTTGGAAGAGCTCCATGCTTGTAGAGGCAGTTAGATTATGTCATTTCTTTGGAAATCTCCCTCTCTGGGCATTGAAAAGAGGAAAAGCATCACATAGACTCTGTCTCCTGTGGGGTTTTTCTGAATACAGGGTCATAGCTCTCACTGCACAGAGCACCGGGAGTCTTTGACTGAAACAAGTCCCATACTATGACCTCCTTATGGAGGGTGAAATCTCCACCTAGTGGATCACTGGGGACAAACTGTTCCACTTTCATCAGAGCTTCAGTCTCAGTTTTGAACAGCAAAGAGTTGATGATGTCAGACTGAGCCTCAGAACTTTTGGGATAATCTAAAAATGCTTGGTCACTAGCACTGGATGTTCTTTGGAAAGGAATGAAGCTTGGGTGTTCACCTTTCATTTTGTCATCCTTTTGAAAAGGAAGAGTCAGATCATGGTCAGAGTCCTAACAGAGAATTCTCCTTGTGAAGAAACTCTCTACGTGGACCCAATTAAAGGGAGCTTCTCATTAAGAATCTAGAGTGAAAAGGCTCTGATGCCTTTCTGGTTGACAATTAAAATGTTTTAAGAGACATAATTTATAATAATTTTATTAACTAGGCCAACACATTATTAATAAAAGAATGGTCATTTCTGTCTTAGACCAAAGACTGATCATAGTTCTCATGATCTCCTTCAAGGTATACAGGGATAGAGCTGCTATCTTGCTTCCTATCACATCTTGACACTACTTCCTGCTATCTATCTCCCTTTGTTTGGAAAGGACAAAATTATCCTCCATTCGCTCTCTGCTTCTTTCAGGTGCATCAAATTTACCTGACGATAGGCCAAATTAGAGGCAGACCCATGATTGTCTTAAGTTCCAGGACCCCATAGAATCTCTCTTATCCTCCAAATAAAGTATTTTCCCAAATATATAACTGAGAGGAAAAAAAAAAAGTCCTTATGATCCTAGATATAAACCCTCAATCTAAACACCTATGGCACCTCAATCCTTAGTCCACATCTCTTTTTGCCTATGTTGGCCTTCTCATTTGGAACTTCCTCATTCTCTTAATTTTCTAAATACTCTTTATCTTTCAAGCTTCAAGGTTTATTATGAAATCTTTTCTGATGATTTTAATATTAAATGACTTCCTATGACTTCCAACATTTATAGAGTCTGTAATTTACAGACTAACACCATCTTGTATAGCATTATCAAAGCATTATTATTGGTGGTAACTTGATTGGCAACAACATTGTAAAGTTCTTGATCCAGGGATTAGGAACTAAATGGTTTTATTTCCCCCCCACAGAATGAACCAAAAAGGCTAATAGTTCTGAGCACACAGAGAAGAGTTAAGTGAATTCTTATAGAATATGTGCAAGATCATAGAATCTCTAAGCTAGAAAGCACTTAATAAATCACCTAATTCAATTCACTTCTTTTATGAATGAAAATATTAAACCTCAGAGAACAAAAGGGAGTGGCCCAAGTTTATATGTCTGGGGAATAAAAAAAAAAAGGACTAGTTACATTCTGAGAGTAAAGGCAGTCAGAGAGTTCAAAGTCTCCTGACTTCTAGTCCAATACTTTTTTTTTCCATTACAGCACGTCATGGGAGTGGTTGCTGTGACAATAACAAAACAAACAAAAACAAAAGCTTTAATCTGTTGTTGTTGTATCTTACTTATGACTGTTGAAATAGAAAATACCATGAATTGCTTCCATTTGTTAAAAGCTAACGTGCGGGTGGTGGATTAGACAGTTCTTAGGACAAGACAAGCAAGAGAGAAACTGGTGGAATGAGGGAGGAAGGCCATCCCTCTCACTTAGACAATAAAATTGGCAAGAGCTGGAGGAAAGGCAGCTGCAGAATGCATCTGTTCATGAGACAAAGAAAAAATAAAAAGAAATGGTTGAAGGCGACTGGAACAGAAGGGAATTAGTTGGAATCTTCTGTGAGGTAGAATAAACTTGGTTTTGGGTGAGTTATTAAGACAAAGGTAGACAATTCTGGTTTGTTAAAGTCTGTGCATAAGACAGAGGCATTAGATGGAGGGTTCCAGAATATGCCTGAAGAAAGTGGAGACTGCATTTTGTATGAATTATTGTTCCCCCCCTCCCCCGCCCCGCAAATGAGTTGGCTATGGTAACACTGATTTATTTTACTTGATAGTTTGTATTCTAGAAAACAATATTAAAATGTAGAGTTTAATTATTTAAATTTTCATGACACAGTTTTATTTCCTATTAATTCTACTTCATATAAATACTTGGAGAGGGAATATGGCATGGTGGGGAGAGCTGTTCAGCAATCTAGATTCAGATCTTGTCTCTGGCATATCTTAGCTGTGTGACCCTGGGCAAGTCACTTAATTATCTCAGTGCTCTAGACAATTCTCTTTGACTGTAATTTACAGAAAATGACTCCTTCTCTTGTGAGGAGTTTCTTTATATGGGAATTTCCAACATCGATGAAATCACAGGTCCATTCACTTGAATATTTGGGAGCCACTCTCCCCCCCCCCCAAATTTGTATCTCTTATTATTGCTTCAGGCACCTTCTATGAGCTAGTCTCTTTGATTATTTCCTGCTTCCCAACTTTTTTTTTTTTACTTTCTTCTGGTTCTGCCTCTGTGTCTCCTATATCCAGACTTCCCCATCCAAATGACAAAATAAAGAAACAGTAACAAAATACCAACCCCTTAAGATATTGTTCTTAATCTCTGTTCTCCTTTATAGTCAAATTTAGGAAAAAATTAGCTATTACTCCTTCCTACATTTTCTCATCTACTCACTTTTCTTAAGACATTATCTGAAAATATGGGGCCCAGAATGAAACAAAATATTTTTGACTGGGGCAGAGTGAAATATTTCAAATGATTCTTATATTCTGGTTATAATTATTTTGAAATACCAAGAATTGCAATAACATAACCATGGACTCAGTCTTATATTTACCTACTCCAGAATTCCTTTACACAAATTGTCTATTCATGTCTTTTTAATATTTTTCTTGTGAAGTTAAATTTATGAACCTAACTACAGAACTTTAAAACACATATGCACTCTAAACTTCATCCTATGTTGTTCAAAACAATGTTTGATTTAGTATCTTTTTTTTTGTATCCTAATTATGTTCTCCATGGGGTTAGCTAATCTTCCTAGCATTGTGTCATCTGAAAACTTGGTAAGCATTCTATTCATTAATAAGTCATCAATAAAATTGTTCAGTAGCAGAAAGTTAAGGACAGATTCCTGGAATATTCTTCTAGACACTTCCCTCTAAAATAAAAATATAGCCATCAGTGACTATTCCTTTTAACTTGTGCTGAATTCACCTAAATTCACTGTCATCGAACTCAAATTTCTCTGCGTTATTTACAAGACTATATGTGAGAATTTATCAAATGCCTTGATGAAGCCCAGAAACTATTTTTCTACATTATTCTTCTGTTCAAGTATAGTTAAGGAGAGAAATATAGACTAGAACTGCAATTCCCTTTACCAACACATGTTGGTACCTTCCTTGTAATTTATAACAATTTCTTAGAATACTGAGAGATTAAATGACTTGACTAGGGTCACCGCCAGTTTGTGTTAGAGGCAAGACTTGAACTCATGTCCTCCTGGTTTTAAAGCAAGCTCTCTGTCTACTACTATTCCTCACTGACCTTATTAATCTGATTACTACATCAAAAAAAGGAAATAGAAACAATTGGGAGGGACTTTCTTTTGATTAATCCATATTTTTTTTATAACTGCAACCTCCCTTTCTACATGTTCACAACTCATTCTTTTTATAAGAAATTATACAATTGTGCTGGGAAACAAATTCAGGCTGATCTGTAGTTTGTAGACTTTCTTTTTCCCTCTTGAATATCAAGACAACTTTCATCTCTCTCTATCCCTGTGGTACCTCGCCTGCTCAACATGATCCCTTCACAATAACCACTGGCAGCTGAGCAATCACTAACCAGTTCTCTCAGATTAGGATGTAACCCACTGAGACTCCATAATAAGAAGCCACCATAGGCTGCAGATTTTCTCCCCTCCTCTCATCCAGTTGAAAGAGTTTCCTCATCGCAAAAGAAAACAGATGCATTCTATTGAGTAATTCTGCATTCTCACCATCATCCATTATCATTATCTCTTTTACCTAATCCACAGTTTGATCCATTTTTTAATTTCCCCTTGGTCCCAACTTAAGTGTTTTTTTAAACATCCTTTTTTTTTTGTCTTTAGCATTTATTTCCAACTTTAGATCATCTAGATATAGCGCTATTTTCAAAGGAAAAAATGTTAGTCTTTTGTATTCATCCTCTGTTACTTTCCTGTACTTTCATTTTCAATATATGTGTTTTTAAAACCTGAGTTGATCAGGGGCAGCTAAGTGGAGCAATGAATAGAGCGCTAGCCTGGAAGTCAGGAGAACCTGAGTCCAAATCTGACCTCAAACACTGAATACTTACTAGCTGTGTGACTTAGGGCATGTCACAACCCCAACTGCCCTGCCTTCCCCCACCAAAAAAAGACTAAAAAATAAAAAATAAAACCTGAATTTATCAGCAAGTTCCTCACTCAGCACCCACATTGGTCTTTTTCAACAGATAACCTTTCCCCGTTCCTATTAGAATCATCTTGATTTTTGTCTTCATAATTTCTTTCTTGAATGCCAGTCTCACATGGATCAACTTCTTTGGTTGAATTATAGGTGAAGATATCCTACCTATTATATCTCCACAACTTTTAAAAATCAGCTTTACCAAAATGTAGTATATATATATTAAGGTACACTTGACTTCTTTTCTGTCACAAATTCTAAGATGAAACAATCTATTCTCATGAAGGTTCTCATGATTTCTACTTCAGCAATAAGTTCTTCCTTTTTGATCAAAATCAAATACAGAGAAGCAGCTTCCTACCCTCTGCTCTACTTTGCAGTTTTCTCTACTTTCTTGAAGAATGAAATTATCATTCTTCTAAAAAGCATGTATCATAAGTAATGTACCACAAGTTATTTCTAATTGATAAATGGTCAAAGGATATGAACAGGCAGTTATCAGTAGAAGAAATCAAAGCTCTCAATAGAAACATGAAAAAATGTTCTAAATAACCACTGATTGAAGAAATGTGAATTATAC
>CM053582.1:416026057-416037650 GCA_028627135.1 Pseudochirops cupreus
CATTGTACGTGGTAATAGCAATATTGTAAAGATGATCAGTTTTGAAAGACTTGGCTATTCTGACCAAAAAAATGATCCAAGACAATTCCAAAGGCTCCATGATGAAATATGCCATCCACTTCCAGAGAGAACTAACGAACTATGAGAAAGAAGTGTACTTTAAAAAAAAAAACTTTATTTTTTTTTTGTGTGTATATGGTTCTTTTGCAACTTGACTAATATGCAAATATATTGCATAACTTCAAAAATAATTTCAGTGGGGAAAAATAATTGATTAGCTTCTTCTGTTTGTGTGTGTGTGTATGTATGTGTGTATGTATGAGAAAAACAGAGACAGAGAGAGAGAGATAGAGAGAAGTACTGTACATGAGATTCTTGGGGGGTAATTGAAGTATCTTATTTTTACCATATAATAACCATATAATCATATGTTTCTCCTTCTTCTATACAAGTTGACTGTAGTGTATTATTACAAAATATTATTTCAATTTTTCCCTTCAGTGATCCTTATGCAAATACCTTCTACCATGTTTCCCCATTTGGGTGTCTGTATTTACCCATAGCTAGGTCCCAATTATTGTGAACAATAAATTCTGTGAAGTAGTCACATCATGTGAATTCTCACTATATGTTTCCACTGGTGCTGGAACCAATGACCATATTTTAAATATAATTATGGCTCCAAATATGGCAAACTCAAATGATGCAACCACTTCATGTGATTTGTTATTTGTGCAAATTGGAACTTATCTGTATAGCTTTTAATATACAATGTCATTAAAGTACTACATTTCCCTATTCTCTTCCTTTTAGATAAAATTTACTTTTTCAGAAACACTCTATTCATGAATTCTATTCCAGTAAGTATTTTGTGATATCTATGAAGTCAAATGATCTTTTTTTTTTTTTGCATTAGGATCTCTACTTCTTCCTGTTGCTTATACATACTGTGTGCGTTTTTATAGAGCTGTCCAAGGACACAGACCTTAATGTTGACTAGTTTTTTTTTGTTTCTTGTGCATTATTTTTGCCACCGTTCTACCTGCATTTTTCTTTTGCTGTCTATATTATCTGACTTTGTGGAAAATGGATGTTTTCTATTTTCTCCTTCAGGACCAAATTTAAAATCCTTTTGATTCACAAAAATTCAGGAAATATATATTTTATTGGCCCTCCTTTGGAGTACTTTATCCCTAATCAAGAGATAAACATTACCATATTTTAAGTCATTTTTAAGAAATTCAAATATTCTTGAACAATTTTAAGTAATTTCCTTTTCTAATAGTCCCTTCTTATTAGAAGCCTCTACCTTCAAATGGCAGCAGAGATGAAAACATTACTTATATCCCTAAGGTCTTCAGTTTTTTGCCCAGGACTACACAATCTTTCACAGCATTTTCTGGATTCCTTTGGGAGGCATTATTTGTGCCTGAATCCATCAGGAGTAGGTAATGGTTGTCAAGTCTGACAAATCTCAGGAGGCTTTTCATCACATGCCATACATAACCCCTGGGAAAACCTCAGATTTTTTTTTTTTATATTTCTTATGACAAGTCAACAAATAGCTCACTTGATACCTCTCAATAGAAAGTCACCAACAACCATTACTTTTCTCAACTTCATTTAACTATTACTTGATTATCTCTCTCCTGGTGGCATCTGTGACTATACATTATCAACCTATGTAGTACATGAAGATGCTTCTTCCTAAAGGGCTCCCTATCTCCTTCTAGAAAGAGCCTCATGCCTACTTCACTCAAATTCATCAGTGGTCTTTCATCCTTTCTCTGTCACATCATTATATCATCCATCCTATAGATATAGATTAGCATTCCCTCTGACTCCTTAGATACTTGTTCTTCTTTATTTTTTCCTTGAGGTACTTCTTCATTCTTTCAAGGAATGCTTCATTCTCCACGATAATTTGAAGAACAGAGAAACATTCTTTTAGTCCATTCACTTCCTCATTCCTGGATGGAGATATTTTTGCACATTTCTATATATGTGGTGGTGGTGGTGGTGGGGAGATGCCTTAAAGGCCTCTTAGACTTTGGCTGGCAACATACCTTGGCGTAGCTGACTGAGTATTGGACATGGGATCAAGAAGACCTGAGTTCAAATCCCACATCAGACAAACTTGCTGGCTATGTGACTCAAGGCTAATCTTATCCTCTCAGACTCAATTTCCCTACCTATAAAACTAGAACAACACTTCACAGAAGATCAGATGAGAACATTTACTTTGCTTTGCAAACCTAGAAGCCTCAATGTAAATGGGAGCTAAGAATGAGATTAAGCAGATGGAAGAGAAAGTGATCTTGCTACCCTTCTTTCACTCCCCATTCATTTCCTTTGTTTCTGTGCATTTTTTTTTCTGCCCACTCATCTACTTGGGAGAACAGAAGCAATTAAAGATCAGAAAACCAGGGAATCTTAGACCTAAGAGTCTTTTGGTAGTTGCTGGGCCAACAACCATTATCTATTTCTTCAGTCTAGCCTTCAGATATTAAATTTATGAGATATATGGAATATTCACCTTAAACCAGTGGTTCTCATCCTGTGGGTTATGTTCAATTTGTAACAATGAAAATACATTCTGCACATCAGATATTTACATTATGATTCATAACAGTAGCAAAATTACAGTCATGAAGTAGCAACAAAAATAATTTTATGGTTGGGGGTCACCACAACATGAGGAACTGTATTAAAGGGTCGTGGCATTAGGAAGGTTGAGAACCATTGCCTTAAACTAAAATGTGCTCCTTTCGCTAACTGGAAGGACTCCTCTCTATTCAAGGGTTTGGTTATTTGATTGAAAATTTCCTTTGGGGATGAGACATTTATCATCTCAAGGTTCTAGAAGGAAAATATGGGAGAATTTGAGGGAAGGATTTTTGTTGGTCCAAAGCAATGTTTCCTGACTTTTCTATAAGCATTGAACAAGGGAAAAAAATCCAATTTTTTTTCGCTAAAAGAATATATGTCAATGCCTATACTTCTCTTGAAGAACAGATATCCCAGAGTTTCAGTTGATGCAGAAACTAGTGACAGAGACAGACATCTAGGAAGGTAGTGTTGCATCAAATACAGCTGAGTCCAGTGAGCAGTAATGGAACAATATAAAATTGAGCTGTGGAACAGAGACTGCAAGACAACAATACTCATTGGGAGCAGCATAATGGCATACCTAAAAGATAACAAGGACCTTGTAATATCTGAGGCAATTACATTCTATGTGAATTCTGGCTACATGTGTTCTTTATGCATGTTCCCTTTCACACCAATGTCCTGCCCATGTGTGGCCCTTGTGCATGCATGCACACCCTTTCACCCAAGTATCTACATTCCACTGACATTGTGGATAGATAGATAGATAGATAGATAGATAGATAGATAGATGGAAGAATGCTCCAGGTTTGTAGGAGAAATATTTTGTTGCTACTTGAAAAAAGAACCAATAACATAAAGAAACCACTTCCCCCAAAAGCCCCCCCCACCCAGATTATTTCATTAATGCCTTTACTTTAAACTGTGACTTTTCATTGACTCTTAAAGTTTAACCTATTGGTAGAGACTTGTAAGCCATATTTTTAGGGGATATGAATTTATAGAATACCTTAAACCTGGTATAGCCGTTCCATGCTATGAGTACGTGTATGGGTGGGTACCACCAGTTGCTTTATATACATTTTTTTATTACTTGGTACCATGGAAAGCACAAATAACATGTTCTCTCAGGACATTGTAAAATTCACCTTGTTGGACACGATTGTGTAAAGCAAGCTTTACAATCCTTTTTTTTTTTTTTTGGTCATTTTTGATATTGAAACCCAGATTTCTAAGTATGGTAGAAGCAATATCCTAACTTCTTAACCTATGCAACTTAATCAGTTTTTTTTTCCCTACTAAGTAACAAAACTATCTTGGAACTTGATTGGTGCAGGGGACTAAGGTTCATGTTAGGTTTCCTAATCTTGGTAGCTTTTCACTTTATTCACATGGTTTCCTGGTCACTTAGGGTCATTAAAAGGCCCATCTATCCAGAGATAATACCTTTCAGACTTGATAGGTGTTGCAAGACCATGCTGGTCATCTCATCTTGCCCTGGCAACCAGACCTTTTTCCATACAGAGACAGGGGGGTGGGGGAAGCACTTCTTCCCAAACTAAATGCTAGAGTATCTCTGTTGAATAACATTTCAATATTATTGCTAAGTAAACTCCTTTTTGTTAAGTTTAATGAGATACAAATGCCTCATTTTGTTTGTTAAAATTAACAGAGTATTGCCTTGAGTTAGGTCAGCCCATCACACCTGGATAGCCCTTGAGGTTAACTGCCTTAGCAAACTGCCTGTTCACCACAATTATTGAGCACTGGAGGCCCAGTAACTGGGACTTCATTAGTGCAACTTTATAGTGGATGAACATTCCACTTTTTTTTTTCACAATATGAAGAAGGTTTATCTAGTAAGCTCTTGATAAGGCCCAATGAAAATAAATTTAGCCTCAGATTCTTTTTTCTGCATCAGGGTCTCAAGCAGGAATCCATTTATTAGGACACTTCTCTTTAATTTTCTGTGTTTTCTTACTGAATTCTGGGTGGCTCCTGGACTTCCCTGCTCTACTCACTCTTTCCCAAACCTGAAACACAAATCTTTTTCACTTTCCATCCCTTGTTCATGCCACTATTCCATACTGTTTCTTTGGAGCAATGAATTCAGTGTGCTAAATTTCCCTCAATTTACACATGAGAAATTTTATAAACTAATGATAGTTATTTAAAAAAAAACATAGAAAGCATCTTGAACTCACCATTAAGAAAAAATGTATTTAAAACATTTGATTGTTGATATTGTTTATCTACCTTTCCTATATATTATTCGAAATATTTCTACAATCTAATTTTTCCTCACTCAAGGGAGAAATGGAGCCCAATGAAATTCAGCTACTTCCTAAAGTTCCCATAATAAATCAAGGTTAGAAGTTTCACTCTGTAATGGTTTTACCCATAATTCCAACCATATATCCTATTGGAAAGGCATGTTGATGACTTTAGCATCCTGAGGCTGTTTACTACAGAGCTTTTAAAACTGAGGTAAGAACCCATTTACTTCAGCAGTGTGAATGTAGGGCCTGAATACTATGCAATGACTTTGAATTGTATCCTTAGTTGGTAATTGAGTGTCACCTACCTCACAATTTAAGTTTCCTCACAAAGAAAACCTATTAAAATTCTAAGTATTCTCTAGTAGAAATAATTCTTTCTATAACTAAAGATGTTCTTTGGTGAACTTAATCACCTGTTTCTGCACACTCATTTGCATTCTAGTGAGTACATTTGGCATACATCTAAACAGATAGCTCAATTGTTTCTGACATATTTACTAGTTGTGTTCTTCATTAATTACATCTACTTAGTATTCAAGAGATTCAGTGTTCAGGGGTAGAATAACTTCAGCACAAAAACTTAATGTGTGTAACTACTATGCTGCAAAGTTTCCTTTTTTTCCTCAAATGGCAATAAAGTTTTAACTCGTTAACTCTGATTCCATGGTTTGCAGTGGCTTATTTTTATCTAAATGTCAACAAAATGAAATCTTCATGAACTTCATATCTCAGACAGAATTTGTTGAAGATGTGTATCAATGGATTATGTGATGTAAATAAAAGATTTGACAGAACTGATGACTTTCAGAGAATCTTTTTTTAAAACACTTTCATCATTAAATACATACCTGAGTATATCAGGAAACTATAATTTCATTGGGATGGGAATTTTCAATGCTGGCAGATCATAACCTACCTTTAATTTATGATATTAGAGAGTTGTCTGAGGCTCAGAAAGGTTAAAAGTCTGACTCATGATCATATAACCAGAAAAGTGGCAGAAGTGGGATCTGAATCTTGGTCTTCAGGACTCTCGACCCAACACTACTGACTATACTGTGCTGTCTAACAACAACAAATAGCTATTCTGAGTATCTGTCAATGGGCATTAGTAGGTAATGACCAGAAAATTCTGCATTCACCCAGTTCAGTTTTATAAGCCTTCCTGGGATGGAAGTATTAAGTACTATTTTCCTTATGGTTATCAGAAAATCATAAAATAGTAAATTTAAATTAATAAAGAGATTCCCAAACTTATTTGTCCTACCACCCCCTTTAAAAAAAATTACTCAGTGCCCCCCTGGAAATCTACTTTCTTTAACTTTAACTTTTAAAAAAAATTGTGTAAATTTGTAGGTTTTTTTCCTCCATTGAAATTTGGATGATGCAATATTGGGCCATGTAACCATATAATATCATATTGTAAACAATCATTACATGCACATATTCCTGACAATGCATGCTGGAATTCCTGACAATGTGCGACACACACCCCTGCTAACACTTGCTTGTTAAGACCTGTCAGCAGACTTGACCACTGATTGGTTATAACTTGCACTTTGTGTGTTTATTTGGAAAATAATGTAATCACTATGACTTTAACTGTTATACAACATGAAACATGTATGAATGGTTTTTCAAAATTTTCTTCTGTTCTTTCCTTATGCTTCCATCACCCCATTATTTTTATTCAGTGGCACCTAATTGCATCTGAGAATACTACCATCCCACCTTGGATTGTTCCAGCACCCCCTGCAGGGGGCAGTACCACCCACTTTGGGAACTTATGAAACCATAGTTTGAACCTTAAACTCTGTCCTGACCTCCAATCTTATATCTCCAACATGTTGATCTGAATGACTCATTTACATTTTAAACTCAACATATATACACAAGTGGAACTCATTATCTGCCCTTCTCTGAGTACCCTGCCCCCATTCTAAATCTAACTTTCCTATTACTGTTGAGGGCATCAGTATCTTCCCAGTCACCCAGACTCAAAACCCAGGTATAATCCTTAACTCCTCATTCTCTCTTCTTAATCATTCAATCACCCCTATATGCAATTGATTGCTAAATATTATAGATTATAGTTTTGCTAACAAATATATGTATATATACTTTTGTATACATATTTGTACACACAACACACATCTGTGTATGTGTGTATATATGTATATGTGTATATATGTGTATTGTGTGTATATATGTATGTATGTATGTTTCTTCTTTCTTCTGACACTGCCAACACTCTGATCACCTACTCACTCTATTTCACATCTTCTACTCTGCCAGATTTCAACTCCATGGAGCAAGATACCCCTCCCAGGATAAACTTATCACTTTTAGTCTCATCATTACACTGTAAATTCAAGCCTTGACTGATACTTCTTCCCTCAGACTCCTTTCACTTCTGATTGGAAGATTGAAGGGTGAAGAACTAAATTCCTCCAAATCCTACCTTTATAGAGGGCAAAAACTGGATTCTTAAATCATTCCAGTTTGCATCTGTTGCTTTGCCTGGCTTCAGACAATGTGCTACTTGTGACTGCCAAGCCAGAAGGCTGTCTTTCATCTCTCCCTGGGTGTGATCAGATGAAGACTGAACAATAGTAATCCATTTTGTATACTTTGATGGATATCACTTCTCTATTTTGGATGACCTCCATCTTGGTTGAGGATAAGTGCCTTGGGATAGGCACAACCAATGGGTTACCAGAGAGAATCAAGAGTTTATATATTAAGTTCATATTATTGCTCATCTTAAGATCTCTTTTTGAGCTCTCAGGACAAGATGGCAATTTTCAGCTGTTGCCACTCTTCTGTGCTTCTCAAAGTCAAACAGACAGATGGGCTTGCATTATTTTCTTGACTTTTTATGTTTGTTGATAATTGTTGTAATTAATTTTTAATCTGAAGGCTTGTAAAACAACACTTGGGGATTTAACATGCCAAACTTGTATTAATGAAGAACAAACAGTCTGAATCTTTTCCCTTATCAACTTTCATTGAACAATGTTAACTCAAACTCACACCTCTTTGAGGGCCAAGGGAATACTGACCTGTGGGATTATTCAGCATGAAGGTCTGTGCAGCATTTTATTCTTACAAGAAGGAAAGAATTTTTGATAGCAAATGCTAATTAAAAATAGTACTAATTCGAAAACATCAAATAGATGGTACTAGTAACTAGAGACAGAGAGGAGCCATTACTGATACCTTTAGTGTAGAATCTGTGGTTGAGCCCTGTGTTATGTGCATTGACCAGTAACTAAGGAGCTCATTGTGAATATATGAAGCCAAGTCCCCCAGTTTCCAAATGCTCAAACCACAGAAAACCTCTGTGACTTTTCTAAGCCATGTGGTGATGAGAGTGGCCTTGGACTCAGGTGGGCCTGGGTTTAAATCCAAGAGCAGAACTTTACTATGAATGTGATAATTAGCAAGTTAAAAAATACTCCTATGCCTTGACTTCCTCTTTTATAAAATCAGGGGGTTGGACTTCATAGCTTCTAAGGTTCCTTCTATCTATAAATCTGAGGCAGTGGATAGAACCCTGGGCCTGGAGTCAGGAAGACTCATATTCCTGAATTCAAATCTGGCTTCAGACATTTGCTCACTGTGTGACTCTGGTGAAGTCACTTAATCTTGTTTGCCTCAATTTCCTCATCTGTAAAAAGAACTGGAGAAGGAAATGGCAAACCACTTCAGTATCTTTGCCAAGAAAACTTCAAATGGGGTCATGAAGTGTTGGACATGCCTGAAAAGCAATTGGACAACAACATTGGTCTGAAAATCTATGATTTCATGTGATGATTGGAATGGAAAGTCTAGTGTCTATATTTCTCAGGTTCTTAATTTGCATTCAAATTCCTGCTTTTCCCTTGGGCTCATGTTAGCATGACTGCGATTTAATGGGTGGTGAAACCCAAAATGTGCTGGGCAGTCTTTGGAGCATAACACAAATACATCCCCTACTTACTGAGCATATCATCTGAATTTGACATGAAATACAAGACACTGCCAAGGAGAAGAAAGGATAGAAATACAAACAGGACAAAGGTGACTGGTAGGAGGTGGGGGTGAGTGGGGATCAGTGTAGCAGGTTCAGCACTATTGAGTTGATTCCTGGGCCGTATGGACAGATTTAGGCCTTAAGGAGACATTCGGAGAATGGAATAGATTCAATTTGTCAGACGGGCAATGAAAGGTTATTCTAGGGCAAAAGGGAAGCCATTCACTCTAACCTTGTTTCAGTTTTCCTTTTTATTTTCTGTCTCTCACTTTTGTCACTGAATTGCCCTCTCTTTTGCCTGCAGGAGTTTTCAACTTCTCATCTACCAAGCCATATTTATTTCCTTATCAAAAAATTTATCTCTAAGCCAACTTCTCCCTCTTTAGTATGAGGCTCTCAGGATAAAGAAGGACTACACACTGATATCGAGTCTCTAAAGTTTCGTTCAGAAATTGCCCTCCAAACTTTTCTCCAATATAATTGGGTACTTTTCTTAAAAAAAAGAAGGAATTTTCATTTGATTAATCTTTTCATTTCATGAAATTCATTCAATAAGTGCTTTTTAAAGTTCTATTATATACAGAAGAAATGCAGAAGCATGGGGAATAGAGTGAGACTTTGCTAGATTCAAGTTAGCCAATCAATGAATGTGTATTTATTAAGCACCTACTAAGTTCCTGACACTGTGCTGAGCAGAAAGAAAGCCAAAATATATACTCTCGAGGAGTTCAGAGTCTAATGGGGGAAAAACATGTAAACAACTAAGTACAAACAAAACATACACAAGATAAATGAGAAATAATGAACAGAGGGAAGATATTAGAATTAAGGGAAATCAGGAAAGGCTTTTTGTAGAAAGTGGGATTTCATCTGTAATTTGAAGGAAGCTATGAAATAGAGATGAGGAGGGAGATTAATTCCAGGCATAGGGAATATTTAGTGAAAATGCTCAGACTCTGCTGAGATGGAAGGCCTCCTGTGAGGAACAGGAACAGGGCCTTTGACATTTATTAGCTGTTTGTCTATGGGTAACTCATTTAATCAATAAGTCAATTTGACAAATCAAAAACATCCATGAAGTGTCTACTATGTACCAGACACTGGGTTAAGTGTTTTAAATATGTATCATGTACCAGGCATAGCTTTAGGTGCTAAGAACACAAAAACTAAAAATTAAAAAAACCTTTGTCTTCAGAAAGCTTATATTCTATTGAGAGAAACAACATGAACACTTAGTTTAGCAGAGAAGGAAACTGAGGCTCAAAGAAGTGATTTGTCTGGTGGTTACACTAAGTTCAGAGGCAGGATTTAAACATCAATCTTCCTAATATTCATAATAATATACAAACTATATTCAAAATAAAATAAATACAACTTAATTTTGGGGGAGAGGAAATAGGAAAGCAGTTATGAGGCTCAGGAAAAGCCTCATGCAAAAGATGCATTTGAGCTGACCTTTGAAGGGAGTGAGATTTTATAAAGAGAGTGTTGGGGAGCAGGGAGAAAGGGGGAGGGGAACAGCCTGTGCAAAGAATCTTAACCTTTCTGAGCTTCAGGCAAATCCTTAATATTATACATTATGGAAGCATTATAATCTGAGATGATGGCAGGAGGTCCCAAAGCAAGGAAATCAGAGTTTTATAATGTTCGTTATATGCAGTATATGAGGCCTTTGTAATTCAGCTTAATATGCATTTAATGAATACCTTCCATGTTTAAGGTGTGCAATGTATTCCTACCCTGAAGTCTCTTGCAGTATGGAGATGTTCCTTGCTTTTTAAAGGCTATTCCAATGAAACACAAGCTCTTGCAAGCTCTCCTACCAAACTGAAAAGAGTCTGCTGGCCAATTATGTGTCATTGAAGAGATAATTTACCCAAATCCAGGGAAATTTATCCCCAGAAGTTTGGTAAGGAGTTGGTGAATTTTTATGGTCATAAAATCTCATGGGAGTAACTTAAATCATGGAAGAGTTACAATCAATATTCCCTTATTAGAATGTATGTTCCTTGAGGGCAGTTTTTGCCTTTGTGTCTCCAATGTCCAGTCCAGTTTCTGATTCACAGTGGTCACTTAATTAGTGCCTTTTGAATGAATGAATTAGTAAACTGTATACGTATGATGAATGCTTCAAATTTTGTAATACTTCAAAGCACTGTGTTACTTAACATGGATAAAAATATGGAAAACAATGTAGTCCCTTAACTTATATGTTTCTTAGAGATGTTTACATTTATAAATAGGATCTTAGAAGACCCAGACCACTATCTTTTCCTGGTTTCTACAGAAGCTAACCTAAGAAAAACTGAGAATTAACCAATCAACATATCTTATTACAGAGAGAAGGGAAATCAAGAAAATGGTTTTGTTTTTTTTTTAAGTCAGATACGTAAGATTTTGTTAAACATTTATTATATGCTTGTCACTGTTCGCAGCCCTGGGCAAAGATAAATCATACAACTCACCTCTTGCCAGAAAGATGATGAACTTAAAATGCAGTGAGAAACACATATTTTCAGGCATGGGCTATATGGAAATTTGTTTTGCTGGACTATATATGTTTAAGAGATATATTTTTTGTCTGTTTTGTTTTTAATGTTTTACTTTTTGGTTCAATGAGGAGATGGAAAGTGAAAAATTACACATAGATTATAAGATATGAAACATTACAGGATAGGTTGTAAGGGTA
>CM053582.1:416038150-416060042 GCA_028627135.1 Pseudochirops cupreus
TTTCATTATTTGGTGCCTGCCTTTTTCTCTACTTGTGTTTGTTGGCTGATTTCTTTTATCTCTCAAAGTCTCTCCCTACTCCCCTCCCCATGCCATCTGTTCTTCTTTCTTAGTTTCTTCTCCATGGGGTAAATGAAGAGTGACCAGATCCCAGTGGAATTTGAGATATATGAGGGAAGGCTGGACATTATTGACATTTTATGACTCTTTGTTTGGGGACTACGTTCAGATGGAATGTTTTTCTAGTTCTATTGGTCTACTTGCCATTAAAAATGTGTGTAGGACTAAATCTGGATGGAGTGTGTATGTGTGTGTGTGTGTGTGTGTGTGTGTTTGTGTGTGTGTGTGTGTGTGTATGTGTGTGTACTATGGAAGTCTCTTTTCTTACTCTGTATCACATTCTGTTATAGCTTCCTAAATGTATTTTCAAAACGTATCCCTCAAACTTTAAAGAATAGAAGTAATCATCTCCCTTAGCACAATAATCCAAATCCTGTCAACAGTCAGTAAGTGTTCGTAAAACATTATGTGTCATGCTACCAAGTGCTGGGCATATAAACAAAGGCAAACACATACATTCAAGGAGATCTTATTCCAAAATTGTCCAAATTAAGAATAATATGTTTTTATAATGAATTGTGATCTGTCTCAGCATCAGTGCCCATCATGGTTCAAAATGTGATATCGTTCAGTGGTTTGGGAACACAGTGAAACTAATCTAACTCCACCTACCCTATCCCAGGGCAATCAGTCTGCCTGCTGCATTTGTAATCCCTGTTTTCATCTGGACAGAACACTCTGTCTCCTGACTTTTTGCATTTTCAGTGGCTCTCCTCTACTCCTGGGACCCTCTTCTTCCTCAATTCTGTCTCTTGACTTCCCTAGCATCCTTCATGTCTCAACTAAAATTGATATTCTGCAAGATGTCTTTCACTTCCCTCTTAGGGATAGTGCTTTCCCTCCAAGATTCCTTCCAATTTACTTGGTTTATGTCTTGTCTGTCTAGGAAGGGAAGACCCTCAGAGTTTCTGGCCAGAACAGAAACATTCGTTTTTTACATGCTTTTAATCACTTAATGGGTGTTGCCTCAGACAAACTGAAACCTACAAAGACTTTAGCTTAGAAGGTTAAGGTCTCCCTTTGTATCAGGGATCATCACCAGTAGTCCTGACCTATGCCTTGTCACTGGACTCCAAAGACTCTGAAGAAAAGAGTGAGGCTTATGACTTTGCCCAGTCCTGCCTTGCTTAAACCCAATTCAGTTGCAAGTCAAGACATCACCCTTCTGATGTCATAGGTTCTATTCAAGAATGAAGTATGAACAGCAACAGCAACACCATATCTCACAAGTACATTTTTGGTTACATCTTGTCTCTCTCATTAGCATGTAAGCTCCTTGAGAATAGGGATGAGTTTTTTTTTTTTTGTTCTTTGTTCCCCAGTGCTTTGTCCAGTTCCAGGCACTTCAAAGACTGTTTATTTGACATGACTTGATATGGAATAGCCTTATATACCCAAGATATGTAGTGTAACAATAATAACAGTAATAACAGCTTGCATTAATAGAGTGCTTACTGGTTTGTGAAACATTTTAAATACACTGTTGTTTTTTATTTTCAAAACAAAATTGTGATGCAGATGCTATTATTATTCCCGTTTTGCATTTCTGGAAACTAAGAATAAGAGAGGTTCAATGACTTACCCATGATCCCACAGTAAGTGTCTGAGGGTGAATCAAAAACCAGGTCTTCCTTCAAGACTTCAATCCAATTTAGATTTCAGATACTGTAGGACTGTGTAGTGGAAGGATTTGGAGTCTGGAAGATAGGTTCAAATTCCATCTCCTGACACTTATTAGCTGTGCGATCATGGGCAAGTCACTGCCCATCTCTAATTCTGAGTTTCTTAATTTGTAAAACAGGGATGATATCTGTAGCACCTATCTGCCGGGGTTGTTATGAGATTAAAATAAGATAACTTAAGGAAAGCACTTCGTAAATTTAAAGTCCCCCCCAAATGTCACTTAACAGCAATAGTAGGAACAGCATCAATATTACTGAAGATTTCTTTTATCTTGGTCTATTCATGAGTTCCTTCTTTTGGGGATAGACCAAAACCAGCCATACTTTATTCCCTTTCTGGTTGTGCTTCTAATTCTTTCCTCTTTGCCAGTATAACTATCCCCCATCCCTCACTCTGGGCACCTTTTTCACACATTTTCAGATCTATTTTATGCATTGTCTTCTGCCATTACAATATGAACTCCATGAAGGCAGGAGCCCTGTCTTTTTTTTTTTGTCTGTCTTTGTATTCCTGGGGTTTAGAAAGTTCTTGACACATATTAGTCACTGAATAAATGCTCGTTTTCAGTCTACTAGCTAGTCAAAAACCTTCAGTGGAATACGGGAAGAGATAGGGTTGAAATTTGGATAGTAAAGGTTCTCTCTGCTCTCCTTTAGATTGCAAGAGAAAGGAGCCACTCAAGAGAGTGCAATATTACAGGAAAGTAGGTGAGATTTTCCTTCTAGGAAGTTTTCTGGACACATGTCTGGATAGTTGGTCATTAATATATCAATATTAATGATTGATACAAAGATTGTGAGTCTGTTTAAAGCTATTCTCTTCAGTGTTATTTTCCTATTGTTCTCATCCAGGGTGAACCATGAGGTCGAAGTTGCAAAAAAGTGTTATAGTTGTCATTGTTTGCATAAATTTTGCCTTATTAGTATAGAATAATAATAGCTAACATTGATATAACACCTCAAGGTTTTCAAGGTGCTTTACAAATAATGTCTCATTTTATCCTTACAGCAATCTTAGATGGTGGGTGCTATTATTATCTCCATTTTACAAATGAAGAAACTGAGGTATCTGGAGGTTAAAATGACTTATCCAGAGTCTCACAGATACTAAATGTCAAAGACAGGATTTGAACTCAGGTTTTCTTCATTCCAGGGCCAACCTTCCATATGCTGTGTCATCAAGTTAACTTCGTGTACATGAATCATAGACTATGTATAGATATATGCATATACATATGTCTATTTATAGACACACCAAATTTTTTCTCATGAGGCAATGTGGTAAAGTGTAGAAAGTGAATAGAGTTAGAAGACTTGAGTTCAGTTCCCAGCATTGATACTTGCTTCCTGAGTAATTCTGGATAAGTCACTGAAATACTTTGTACCATAAAGTTTTCTCATATGTAAAATGAGAACATTAGACTAGATGAGCTTTAAGGTCTCTTGTAACCCTAAATCTATAATTCTACAATTCTATATTACAATGTGTGATGACTAAACAAAGATGCAGGAAGCCAATGCTGTAGAACAGCAGTTCTCAACCTGTGGGTTGCAACCCCTTTGGGGTCGAACAACCCTTTCACAGGGGTCACAGAAGTCACCTAAGACCATGGGAAAACACATATTTCTGATGGTCTTAGGAACCTCCTCTGTCTGGCTCCAGCCGGGTCCGCCCACATGCAGACACGACCACATATAACTATTAAAGGGTCATGGAATTAGGAAGGTTGAGAACCACTGCTGTAGACACACTATTTGTAGACTTTAATTTGCTTATACAATTACAGTAATAGTGAGTTCACATTTAAGTTCAAAGGAATGCTTTCCTTCCAACAAACCTACAAGATAGATGCTTTTGTATTAGAATTACCATTTTAGAGAAAAAGAAACTACGGTCTAATGAGCTTAAATGACTGACAAGTTCATATAGTTAGTATTAGAGAGAGGATTTGAGGCTGCTGGTTCAGCATTCTTTCCATTACATCCCATTCCATTTTGTTGTTCACAGTGCTCTCCCAAACCAGCAACCCACAAGTTGAGAGAACTTTTTGTATATGGTAATTAGTTTTGTTTCCATTCAAACAATTTGTGAGTTTATATTATATTGTTAACAGGGCTGGCCAATGTGTAGAAATATTGCATAGATTATTTAAGGGGAAGCTGAAAGCCCATCTGTCCCCAAATATGTTTCCTCCAAATTGGCTTTGGTTCCTAAAATTTCTAACATTAGAACCATTCTTAAGTTTTAAGGCATCAAGTTTTTAGAAAGTAACCCTTAAAATTCAAATATATGTTCCAGGAACGTTATATCAGATTCTATTAAGACCCACTAAAATATTAGTGAGACTTAGGCCACCAGATTAGTTAGCTATGTATTAGAACAAAGCAATGTCCTAAAAGAATACAGTTTCTAAAAATTTAATAATGGAATGGGGAGAGGTAAGAAAATGGTTCATATTGTGGGATGATTTCTACAGGGCTTTGGTCTTTTGAAGAAGTCTTTACATGTTTTTTCTTTGCAACTAGATAAAAGGGTTGTTATAAGCATACCAACGAGTGTTGAAGTAGGGATCCTGAAGCCAGACCTGTAAATTAAACAACTTTACCCTTATATTTTTCATTCCTTGATTATCTTTTTCCTGTCCCTTCCTCTCTACCATTGTCAGTAGCTCAAATCCTCTACACCATAACTGTCCAACAAAGAACAGTGAAATATTTAGTTTCAGGAGAACTAAGAATCAGGAAAAGTTAAAGGATATGTCTCTCCTGGTAGCTGAAGGCTCATTATGTAGAACAAAGTATGGAGGTCATTGATGGAGAAGTAATGATAATAATAGCATGGTATAGCACACTAAGGTTTGCAAAATTTTCTCCAAATATCTTATCATTTTTAATCCTCCCAATTCTAGGATGCAAGGGCTATTATTGTTTTAATTTTACAAATGAGGAAAATGAGACACATAAAGGTTGTGACCTGCCTGGGGTCATACAGAAATAAATATCTGAGTCTGGATTTGAACTTGGGTTTTCCTGGCTCTGGTGTAGTGCTCGATCCACTGAAGCACCATGGAACCTGCTTGGTATTATAGAAAGAGCATAAAACTGGTGGACTGGTATGATCCAGTTTTGACTCTTGTTTCCATCATTTCTTAGCTAAATGACTTGAGGAGAATCAGTTCATTTCCTTTACCTCAGTCTCATCCATAGAACAGGCATAATAATACCAATATTTCATGAGGAGAAGTATAAAGAATGCAACTCAAGTGCTGAACTTTCAAAAAATTCACAGGAAAGCTCCATGAAGGATTTATGGAAAAACACAGAGAGGAATCCAACAGGAAAAGAAGGCATGGAGGAATTGGGATCTGCATGGGTAGATGGAGTATCTCTACTGGAAAGATCAAAGGCACATTAAAATATTGAATTTTGATAACATCTGCCTTACCTAACTCACAGGGTTTCTGTGAGGAAAGATCTTTGCAAGGCACTACGTAACTATCAATTGTTAGTGTCAATTATTCAAAAGGAATCACTGAGTGTTATGAGATGATTGGAAGCAATGTTTCTTAGAGCTGAGGAAATAGAACAAGGCAGGTTGTCAACTAATGAGAGAATTTTTTTTTTACTAGAGGGATTTTGAAGCCCAGATGAAATAAAGAAAGCCAAATTATTCATTAGCAAGGACAGAGATGCCCAAATTCTGGGTGTCTATGGGAATGTCCTTAGCCAAATCTATCAGGTCCTGAATCTACTTTGAATGTTTGGTAATAACATACTTTCTATCTAATTGATTCTTTTATGAACTATTTGAAATAAGATCAGTGCCTCAGTTTATCATCTGTAAAATGGGGAGAAAAATAGACAACTTTCATAGTCACAGAAGATTAAGGTTATTTATGAAGTCCTCTGAGCAAATTGAAAGAGTTCCATGGAGATTCATTTTGTATTTCATAACATTTCCAATGTTGGTTGACTCAGGTTGGAGAAAAAAATTGTAGAAGAGAAATTAAAAGTTGAACTTTTCCCTGCTAGGTGGGAACTGGAACATGGGGGCGGCAGAAGGGAAGAGATAAGCATTTATTAAGCACCTATTGTGTGCCAGGCACTATGCTAAGTGCTTTGTAAATATCTCACTTAATTCTCACAATAAGCTGGTAAAGTTAGAGTTCTTATTATCCCCATTTCACAGTTGAGGAAACTAAGGTAAGTAAAGGTTAAGTGACTTGTACAGGATCAAAAAGTTAGTAAAGGTCTGAGACCAATTTTGAATTTAAGACAGTCTTCTTGATTTCATGTGCAGTGATCTCTTTATTCTCTGTCCCAACAGCAGTCTTTATGAAATATGGTATATAATATAAAACAGGTTCAGTTGATTTTATTTAAATGTTTTTCTTTGGGGTGGGAGAGGAAGAAGACTCATTAAGAGGAAGCAATTGTGTTATATCAGCAAAAGGCAACAATAAAAGTTGTTGGAATTGTATTCTGAAGAAGAAAAGGAGTAGGGTTTTCTTAATAACTTCCTAAATCCTAAAGTGTCCTAATGAGAATAGTGAAAAGTTGACTTCTCTTCCCTAAAAACATGGTAAGATGGAAGCGTAAAGTGAATTTTAGGTTAAACAAAGAAACAAAATTCCCATCAATGTGGGTTATCAAATACGAGTCAAACATTAAGAATTACTCTTGTGCTTTATGTATAACCTCTATCAAATTGCTTACCATTTTAGGGAGAAGGGAGGAAACGGAGAGAGAAAATCTGGAATCCAAATTTTTTTTAAAATGAATGTTAAAAAATTGTCTTTACATGTAATTGGATAAGCTAAAATGTTCATATAATTGGGAAAATTAAATAAATACATTCAACTATCCAACTAGGAAAAGAATGAAGTTTTATTTTAATGAAAAAAAATGACTTCTGTGTTCTATATATAACCTACATCAAATTGCTTGCCATGTTAGAAAGGATAGAGGGGGAGGAAAGAAGGAAGAAAATTTGGAACTCAATAAAAAATATTTAAAATTGACATATAATTGAGGAAAAAATTGAAAAACACAAAATGTTTTTCAAGTATCCAACTAGGAAAAAAAAAGGAAAATTTATTTCAATGAAAAAAATTTACTGCTATGCTCAATAGGTTGGAGCACTCCATTCCTACTAAAAGACTTTTACTTTGGACATATGCATTGGTCAGAACTGGGTTTTAATTCTGAGGGAACCTGACCTTCAACCAGGGAAGTCAGCCAGTCTCCTTTTTATCACACATTTTGGCTTATTAAATCTTCCAACTCAGTATCCCAGCAGAAAAATGCTTATTATCTCAGATTTTGGTTCGTATCTAAGATCTCCCTAAAGAAGAGGAAAGAATGGTACTTGGTGTAAAGCATGTTAGGTAATACACAGGTATTCTTTTTTTTTTTTTTGAGGAGGGAAGCAAGGCAATTGGGGTTAAGTGACTTGTCCAAGGTCACAGTGTCAAGTGTCTGAGGCTGGATTTGAACTTAGATCTTACTGACTCCAGGGCTGGTGCTCTATTTACTGCACCATATAGCTATCCCCACAGGTATTCTTATATTCATAAAACAAAATTCTGGAGGATGAAGAACAGGACATGCATTTTTGACAGAACAGCTTTAAAAAATAAGACTCAGTTGTTTAACTTATAACTATTGTCATTTTCTCCCAGGAGAATGATACTTGAACCTCATCATAACAAAAAGCAGTTTGTGAGTCTACCAAGCAAACATCCAAGTTTTGCCTCTGCTCTGTACTGCCCAAGTGACACGACACATAGATGTCTTTTGCTAAAATGAACCAAGCTTAGTCCTATCTTCTTGTTGGTGGTTCTATTCCCTAAAAGCATTAGAATGGATCCTGGGACTTCCTGGGCTGCCAGTCAGTTCTAGCCAAAAGGATCCAGAACATTGAGCTCATGAACTCACAAGGTCACTTCTAAACCTAGACATATACATCTTGGGATAGATGATTATTTCCCTAAGATAAAGAAAGAAGAAACATAAAAAGACATCTTCAAACCAAAGCTCAGACTTGTTAGGCAGAATATGTTCTTTAGTTATCATGTCCTCAGGACTACTTGGAACTTAGAGTTGAGGAGAGGGCCAGCTATCCCTCCCATACTCTTTAAAGGCAACTCAAAAAAATCCTGTCACTTTCAGGTAGAAGAGAGCACTGACGCACAGTCACTTCCATTCAAATATCCACTGTCATCAGTTCATTCTGCTCAGCTGCCAATAAAAGGCCTGCTTTGCCCCATCAAAGAGCTAAGCCTCTTCATGCTGAGTAAGGCCTGCTGAAGAAGGGAGGTCAGCTTTAAGCATGTCCTATTCAACCTTCATTACCTCGGAATACATTACAATGATAGATTTTAGATGTTCTTTTCAGAAGATCTTTTAAAAACCATCTGACTTAGAAAGTTTACTGTTTATCCTCTTCAGAAGTCACTGGGCTGGGAGAGATAATATTTTTGATTGCTATGATTCTTTGCTTTTTATACATCTCAATGAAAAATATTATTAATTTTAAACTCTTATTATTAGGTATTATAGATGAGTGAAGTAAGTAAGAGTTGGCCAAATATAAATTTGACTTTGATCTCCAGACTGGTCATAGCTCATCTCATTCTAAATATAAATCAGTCCTAAAAAAAAAAAATCAAAGTGATCTTGACACTTCTGTCTCAACAGAGCACACATTTAGGTCAGAAAGTCTGCTGTTTGTCATGGATGAATGCAAGTAAGTGAGATAGGCATCATCCTGATCAAGTAGCATTGTGCTGCAAAGAAATGTCAATAAAAGAATGTTCCTGGAATCTTCCTGATACTGATGAAAGAATTGAGTGATAAAAGCATTGTGATTATAACTGTAATTTCCTAAAACCAAAAAGATCTTTGGGAAAGTATTTTTTTTTACAACTTTGAAAGTGAGCAGGAAGATTGTAGGAATATAACTGACTTCTGTGACCTTAGAAATCTCTTTCCTGAGTCTCAGTTGCTCCATCTGTGAAAACGAAGGAAAATCTTCCTACCTACCTTAGATTATTGCCCCTGCCCTCAACAACTTCATATTCTACTGGTGGGATAGAGCATGCTCACAGAAAAATTCAGAATATATACAAAATGAATACACAATGATTCACATGGGGGAATTAACAACTAGAGAAATTAGCAAATGGCTCTTAAATGACATAATACTTGATTTGGGCCTTGAAGATTCAGGAACTTCAAGAGACAGAGTAAGGGAGGAAAACATTCCAAGTATTATAGATAGACTCTGCAAAGATATTGGAGAAGACGAAGTATTAATTTTGGGGAGCAAATGCTAGGCCTCTTTGACTAGAGGTTAGCATATGTGAAAGACAATAATGTGGAATCACCCTGGACAGATAGATTGGAGCCAGAGCATGAAGGACTTTAAATGTCAAACAAGGCAATTTGTACTTTATCTTAAACTCAGTGGGGAACCACGGAAGCTTCATAAACAAGTGAGCAACATGGTTAGATCAGAAACTTAGAATTATCAGGTTAGAAGCTGAATGGAGGATAGAGAGAAAAAGGAAGAAATTGAATGTTTGTTGTTGTTCAATCATTTCAGTCATGTCTGGCTCTTCATGACCCCATTGGGGGTTTTCCTGACAGAAATACTGGAGTAGTTTGCCATTTCCTTCTCTAACTCATTTTACAAATGAAGAAACTGAAGCAAACAGGGTTAAGTGACTTGTCTAGGGTCACGTTTGATTTGAACCCAGGAAGATTAGTCTTCCTGACTCCGGGCCTGGCACTCTATTCACTGTGCCACTTAGCTACTCTAAAATTAAATATAGGGGGAACAATAGAGAAGGTATTACATTGTTCTAGATGACAGGTGATGAGGACTGAACTAGGGCTGCTTGTGGGACAAGCAGGGAGTAAAGAAATATGTAGGCAAGGTCCAGGAGCTGTAATTGACAGCACCTGACAACTTCAGTGTCTCAGTTTTTCTCACCTGCAAGAATGAGTTGGACTAGATGGATGACTTCTAAGGACTCTTTCAACTACAAATTTCAAAGGGAGCTGAGGATTATAGTCCAAATATGGAAGGGAAGTTAGAGATGATCTTGTATAACTCTCTCATTCTGGTGATGAGAAGTTGAGGCCTATAGAGAGGTTAAGTGGTCATACAGGTAGCAAATGGCAGAATCGGAATTCAAACCCAGTTCCCATGGCTCCAATTTCAGGGGTCTTTCCACTGCACCAGTCTGCCTGAGTAAGCCAAAACCTGAGTGTATTTCTGAGTTAAAGTAATTCAAATGAAACCAACAAGGAATAGACTTTTAATGAAGGTTTTGTGTATACAGATAGAAAAGAGCAAAATGTCACCCAAACTAGTATGTATTTGGAGAGAATGGGGGAAGGAGGAATTACATTGTTTAGGAGAATTAATTATTTCATTTCAAGAATTATTGTTGTCTTTCATTTTTGAAGAGAACCAATGCCATCATGGGATGTTGTGGACTTGGGCATGAATTGGATTTCAAGAATAATATGATTCAACATGTTAAATAATGTTATCAATCAGGGAATTTATGTTGTTCATGTTTGCCTCCTCGGCAATCATTCTCTCTTTTTCCTCTCCCTGTCTCTCTCTGTGTCTGTCTTTGTCTCTGTATTTCCATTTCTCTGTTTCTGTCTTTGGCTTTGCCTGTTTTTGTCTTATCTCCTGTCTTTCTCTCCCTCCAGATGTCTCTTTGTTGCTCTATATTTCTTTCTTCCTCTATTTTGGTCTCTTTCTGTCTCCCTCTGTCTCTGCTTCTTTCTGTCCCTCTGTCCCTCTGTTTCTGTCTCTCCCATAGTATCAATCAACAAGCATTTATTTATTGAGGGCCTGGCATTTGATAGAGATTTTCCCATACTAGGGATAAAAAGACAAAAATGAAACATTCCCTTCCATCGAGGAGTTTATGTTCTATCAAGAGAGATATGTGTGTGTGTGTGTGTGTGTGTGTGTGTGTGTGTGTGTGTGTGTGTGTGTGTGTGTGTGTGTGTGTGTAGGCAGGGATAGGCTGTAGGATGTCATTGAAATTGGGAGATTATGTGTAAGGAAAGGTCCTTTCCCTATATATATTGGCACCTTTCTTGCCACTTGCCATCTTAAGAGTTACCTAGAGTACTGTTTGCCCAGGATCATGCTGTCAATATATGTCAGAGGCAGGATTTGAACTCAGGTCTTGCAGTCTTTTTTGGCCTTTTCTCTTTCCTCTTAAAATAGAATATTATATTTCCCATCTGTTCCTTGACATTGACTGTCCCAAATGCCTGAGATGCACTTCCTCTTTACCATCACCTCATCAAGCACGTCTCCCTAAATGCCAGTGGAAATAACCCTAAAATAATGTTGTAAAACTATTTTGTCTATTTAACATAATGTTTATTATGCATATGTTTTATATGTACATGTAGTTTATCCCATTAGAATACAAATGATTTGTAAAGATGGGTTGTTTCATTCTTTGTACCGACATTCTCCAGTGTCTAGCACTTAGTAAGTACTTCATCATTGATTGACTGATCCCCAGTCACAGTGCCATCTCTCTGTCTATTCTGTCCAAAATCCCTCTAAACATTATATTACAAAGTCAATTCAAGGTAATTTGAGGTAGACATTAGCAACCTGGGAAGTAGATCAGGAAAGGTTTCATGCAGAATGTGACATTTGAGTTAAATTTTTAAGGAAATAAGGAATTCTAGGAGTCAGAATGAAAGGATTCAAGCTATTGGTGACTTTCACCGCAAAAAAAAAAAAGATTTTTATGTATGGGGAACAGTAAGACCAATATGACTAGATTATAAAGTATGGGAAGAAGAATAATGCACAAAATAACTAGAAAGGTAGATTGGGGCCAGTTCTTAGAATATTTTACATGCCAAGCAGAAGAGTTTATACTTGATCCTACAGGGAGCCATTGGGATTTATTGATGAGAAGAGTGACATATGCTTTAGGAAAATCATCCTAGGAATTCAGTTCAGCCTAAGCTTTAGGAAAAATAACTTTGTCAGTTCTATAGAGAATGCATTATAGAGGGGAGAAACTTGAGACAGAAAGATTAGGAGGTTTCTGCAATAGTCCAGGCTAGAGATGATAATGGTCTAAACCAGATTGGTGGCTTTATGAATTGAAAGAAAGGAGTAGATATAAGACATATTGTAGAGATAGAAAAGACATTATGTGGCAATTTCTTGGATTTATAGGGTAAGGAGAAAGTAAAGAATGAAGGATTAATCTGAAGGTGCAAACCTGGTTGATTAAAATAATGGCAGGACTCTCAAACAGATGTAGGGAAGTTTAGAAGACCATTCCTTGGTCCACAACGTAAAAGCTTTCTACAATCTAGTTTCACCCTTCCTTTTCCATCCTTATTTCATACTACCTTCTTTCATTGATTCTATGTTCCATCAAAGTCTGTCTCAATTTTTTTTCCATATCATCCCATCTTTTTCCCCCAATGCATTTGTACCAGCTCATTCTTTCATATGTAACATATTACTTCAATATCTCCATCTACTAAAATCCTTCTCTTCCTGTAAGAGCCAACTCAGGTGCCATCTCTTTGTGGATGTTTTCCTTACCTCTAGTTAAAAGTTATCTTTTCTTGCCAAATCTTCCTTTTCAAAGTTTCCTAGAGCATTTGGTTTGGCTCTTTTCTGATTTACAACAGTATTAAATATAATAATTATTCATGTAAATATCATTAGATTTTGAGTTCACTTTAAAATTATAAGTTCACTAAGTTAAAATAATTTCATCTATTTTCTCCTCAGTGTCTACCATGGTGTTTCACATATAGAAGCTGCCTTAATAAGCTTTGAATTTAACTATATCTATCTATCTATCTATCTATCTATCTATCTATCTATCTATCTATTATCTATCATCTATCTATCTATCTAAAATTATATATAATTCAAATGTTTTCTATATATATTTTTTACAGAGGCATTATGACGAAGTAGACAGAGAGGTGGCATCATAGCTGGAAATTTATCAAGCAATAATAAAAAACTTACTATGTGTTAGACACTGGGAGATACAGAGATAAAGAATTAAATAATCATTCCTCACAAAGACCTTACATTTTAATAAGGAAAACCAAAATACACACACACACACACACACACACACACACACACATGCACACACACACACACACACACACACACACACACTCAGATAGCTAGCTAGCTAGATGGATGGATGGATGGATGGATAACATAAATATCATGTTAATAAATCAAACATATATACAAAATAGTTGTACAAAGTACTTTGGGGGACTTATCGCTAGCATTGTGCAATAGAGTTGTGCAGAAAATCATGCTTCAGATGGGTCTTTAATCTTTGATTTAGTCTTCTGGAATAATTTCAACAGTAGCAATTTGTTTCTTGATTTTTGATTACTAAAATCAGACAGGATTTTCTATACTTTGGACTCTTGGAAATTGTTCATAGCTCCTATCTATCTCTAAGAAATTTGCTTAGTTTCCAACAGTGTAGAAAATGTTCCCATTTCAAACATATTGTTCTTAACCCTACTTTAGACCTAATGTGAGCAAATTAGATTGGCCTTGGGTTCAGAAAAAAAAAGACTTGTGTTTGTTTATTCAATAATATTTGGTGCCTCTCCTCTGATGGAGTCTGATGTGGGAGTTATTACCTTGGAATCCTGTGATTTCAAAGGCTCCTAGATAACTCATGATTTGGAGGACTTTCAGAAGTAGTCAAGTGGCAAAGTAGATAAGAGTTCTAGATTTGGTGTCAGGAAGACCTGAATTGAAATCCTGCCTGAGATTTCGGTTAGCTGTGTGTCCCTGGGCAAGTCACTTAACCTCTGTCTGTCTCAGTTTCCTCCTCTAAAAATAGGGATAATAATAATACCACCAACCACTCAAGATTGTTGTGAAGATTGAACGGGATAATATTTATAAGGCACTTTGGAAACTTTGGACTTCTGTGCCAAAGTTAGGCACTTAAAACACCATATTAATGCTAGCTATTCTTATGCTTAAGGCAGGTCAAAAAACCAGGATCACTTCAACTATAGGAATTTTGGAGATCAGGAAAGGATACACTTACCTGGGAAGTAGCTCCCTCCATATTCTGCCATGGCAGACAGCCCCAGAGCTAAGGGGATCATCTAATTATTCAGCAGGGGAAAGAAAATCATTTGGCTTAGTTTTTTAAACTATCAGTAAACCAGCTTACTGGCTTAGCAAACAAACGGACCAATTCTTTCTCAGACCTGGGCCTGAGCTATGCTTGGCTTTGGCAAATAGAGGCCAGGTGCTGGCAGTCAGGTTGGCTTTCAGTGGAAAGTCAATAATCTAAGAAAACTGGCTTTGTATTTTCTGCTGCTTCCATCCAAACCCTGGAAATGTTACTGAAAGTCATAATGAAAACTAACCCAGCTGCAACCAAAGTCAGGGCTCCTAGGTTTGGCTGCAAAGCTCAGACACTATGCTTCCACAGCCAACAAGGACTTTAGCATTCCAAACCACTGAACTACATGTTTTGGGTCTTTTTAACATTTCTCAATGAAGTCTGATTTTGGGGGGTGACTGCATCAGCTTCCCTGTAATAAAGAAATAAACCCACATGAGAATGTTTGATTCTAGAACATTACCTTATATATCCAACATCTGCAGAGGAGTTGCACTAAAATGAATTTTCTAGAAAATGAAAAAATCTCTGTGAGTAAAACAAAACTTCATTTTGTAATAAAGACTAACATTTATATAAAACTTTCTGGTTTATGAAAAACAACATGGCACAGTAGAGTTAGCATACTGGAATTTGGAATCAAAAAGATCACTGCTTGAATTCTGCCTCTGACTCCTATAAGTAGGCACTCAAACTTACTGAATCTTGGCTCTCTGAAAGAGTTTACAAAGTATTTTCTTTATGATAACTAAGTGAGGTAGGCAATTCAGTTGTTATGACATAAATTTTATACTGAGACAAAGTGAGTGGTAAAGCAACTTGTTCATGGCTACAAGCAGAATTCAAACTCAGGTTCTTAGACTCTAAATTCAGTGATATTCATACTATACCATATTGAATAAGAAGAAAATTTAAATCTTGCTAAAATGTATTAAATCCTTCTCTATCTTCAGAAACAAAGTATATTGAAAATAAATTTACCTTTCATTGAAGACTCAGAATAATTTTTTTGTGAACATAAGACATTCGATATAGTAGAGACCCCAGAAATTATAAGAAATAAAAACATATATGAATTTTTGCTTTTACAATGAACATCCTCAAATTATCTGTGTAGGAACTACACTTCTTCTTTTTCTAATGTGTATATATAATATTTTATTATATGTCAGAACATTTTAACCTTTTTTAAAATTTTGAGTTCTAAATTATTTCCCTCTTTTCAACACCTCCCCTCTCCTTGAGAAGACAAATCATTTTATGCCAATTATACTGGTGAAGTCATGTTAAACATATTTCTATATTAGCCATGTTATAAAAGAAAACATAGACAAAAAGTCCAAGAAAAATAAAGTAAAAAAATAATATAGTTCAAACTGCATTCATCATTTCTCCTTCTAGAGGTGTGCAGCAGTTTTCATCATTGGTCCTTTGAAATTATCTTGGATCATTGTCTGGATCAGAGTAACTAGGTCTTTCATTATTGATCATTCTTACAATAATGCTGTTTCTATGTATAATGTTCTCTTGGTTCTTCTCACTTTACTCTGCATCAGTTTGTGCAAGTCTTCCCACTAGTCATTTCTTTTTTTTTCTTTTTTTGGAGGGCAGTTGGGGTTAAGTGACTTGCCCAAGGTCACATAGGTAGTATGTGTGTCAAGTATCTGAGGCCAGATTTGAACTCAGGTCCTCCTGACTCCAGGGCCAGTGCTCTATTCACTTCGCCACCTAGCCATCCCCCCCACTTGTCATTTCTTATAGTCCAATAGTATTCCATCACAATCATATACCATAGCATGTACAGTCATTTCCTAATTGATGGATATTCTTTCAAATGCAAATTCTTTCCCACCACAAAAAGAGCTGCTATAGATAAAAAGGTTATTTTTCTTTTTCTTTAACTTCTTTGGGACAGGGAACTATTAGTGGTTGTTTGTCCTTCATTTTCCAAAAGGACCAGCGACAATCACAGGGTGGTGCCTTTATTTGTGTGTGAATTGGATTTAAGTGAGGAAGAATCGTGTAATCATCAGCCTTCTTCTCTCTTCCAGAGCCATTGAAGTCTAGTAGTAAGACAGAAGTTGAGACAACTGGTGATGGCCTGGGAGACAATGAATGGACTTGCCAAATGTCTTCACTGTCTGACTAAGCTATGAGCGCTCCACAGCACCTGCTTTAGCTGCCTTCATGATCATTGGAACAAATTTTTCTCATCTGCCCATATCACTGTGGGAAATCTGCACATGATTAAGGTTGACTTCCACTTAAATCACCAATCCTAGGTTACTCTAACCCTGGTTTAGCATATCTGCCAAGACAGTCTGATGAGAGTGTGGCTCATGGTACAGCTTCTTAGAGTCACAGGTGAGAGTTGGGTGAAAGTAGACATCAAAGGTGGATGAGCAAGTCTGAAAAAAAGTTTAGCAAGTCCTCACAACAGAGGTGCATACAGTTTACAGTTCTAAATTGGTCTCCAGAATGGTTGGACCAGTTCATGAATCTAATAATACAGAACAGTTCATTAGTGTTCCAGTTTTCCATATCACCTCCAGCACTTGTCATTTCCCTTTTCTGTCATGTTAACCAATCTGATAGAGCAGCTAAGTGGCACAGTATTTAGAGCACTGGTCCTGGATTCAGGAAGACCTGAGTCAAATGTCATCACAGACACTTATTGGTTTTGTGACCCTGGTGTAAAGCCAAGCATGAACAGCTTTCCAGAGAACTGCTACTGTAAACAGCTTCCAGGTTCTGATTACACAGTATAGTGAACTCTATTTATTCAGTAACAAATTAAGGCAAAATATTCACAGAAATTGAAGTATAGCATTTATAATGTTGTGGCATAATAATTTATCACTAAAATGGACACATAATTTTCACCAAAGTGGTGATACAGTTTTAAACAAAAGGTAACATTCATTTAGTAACACAATCATTTAGTAAGTCCTTAATTCAATCATCCTTAAGGAGGCAAGCCTCCTTAATTGACACAAAGTACAAAGGTCAGAGTTTTCCACCCCTAGGTCACATTGTCTTAATCTCTTCAATCAAAAAGTTCTCTTTCTTCTTAATTGGTGAGGTCCTCAACTCAATCATGGAAATGTAAAGGTCAGAGTTCTCCACTCCTAGGCTGGAATAAGTCATGATTTTCCCAGTTTTCATTAGATACCCAAGGAAAGGTCTCTTCATCTTGACTCAAGGCAGGCTCTTAGCTTCTGTGGTTACTCTTCCATGGTCCCAGCTCCTGCTCAAATCTATCCAACTGCCACCTGGGTTCAAAGGCAGACAGGTCTCAGTTCTTTGTCCAGCTTCTTGTGCAGTTCCTGTTCCATATTGAAGCTCACAGTGTCTGGTCGACCTCAAGTCCTTCACAGTTTCTGTTCCTGGGAAGACAAAGCAAACAAAGCCACACATTCATACACATTGGCAGCACCCTCATAAATTCACTTTCTGCCTGTGAAATCAAAATAGACACAACAACAAGGTCTGAGGAATCAACAAAAATCATCAGTATAGTCCCAGGAAATCTGAAATTGTCATCAAGACTCTCCTCCAGGATTTCTGTAAACACATAAGAAAATCCTCTTTCAGGGCTTCTGAACCAGCAGCAAGGTCCCAGGGCTTCTGTAACAACAGCACCATACTCTATCAGCAGACAAATCTGACAAAGTAACATCAAAACAGACAGACAAAGTACGGGCACCACAGCCATGCCTCCTCCCAGTTCTCCTCTCTTCTCATTTCTCAGTTCTTCTCAATTCTCAGTTCTGTCCTCAGTTCTCATTTCTCTTCTCAGTTCTCAGTTCAGTTCTTAGTCCTATTGTCTCTCCAGCAGTAGCAGAGTAGCCTCTAGATGCTCACTCCCAGCAGTTCTGGCCCCTCTCATCTTGGGCTTTTCCTTACATATGATATTAGCTCCTCCCTGTTCTGCCCCTTCCTGTTACATCAACAAGTCCATCCCACTGTGGGATTCACAAGTTCTGGGTCTTAATACTTGACACAATCATGAAATTGAAACAAGGTGCTAAGTACCTGTTTGATTGCAAATACAAGGAGCAGGGAAGATCTTCAAATTCCCATTCCCATTAAACCTGGGTAAGTCACTTAACCCTGTTTCCTTATTTGTAAAATGAGATGGAGAAGGAAATGGCAAACCACTCCAGTATCTTTGCCAAGAAAACACCAAATGAGGTCATGAAATGTCAGACAGGACTGAAATAACTCAACAACAACAAAAAGCCAATCTGATAGGTATGAGGTGATATCTCAGTTTTAATCTGCATTTCTCTAAAGAGTAGTGGAATTTTTTCATGTTATCTTTGATATCTTTGATTTCTTCCTCTGAAAACTACCTGCTTATATGATTTGCTTTTCTTATTCAGTCGTTTAATTATGTCTGACTCTTTGTGATCCCATGTACCATAGCATACTAGGTTCATTTATCCTTCAATATGTCTCAAAATCTGTCTAAGTTCATTTTCATTCTTTCCATGACACTATCTATCCATATCATCTTCTGCCATCCCTTTTGATGTTTGCCTTAAATCTTTCCCAAAATCAGGATCTTTTCCAACAAGCCTTATCATTATGTGGCCAAGTAGTTAAGCTTCAGCTTCAGTATTTGATCTTCCAATAACTTTCCAAGAACCAATGTGATGTCCTTGCTTTCCAAGTTTCTCTCAAAAGCCTTCTCCAGCACCACAATTTGAAAGCATTCATTCTGTGGTCCTCAGCTTTCCTTATAGTCCAACTCTCACAGGCATACATTGGCACTGGATAACTTTGACTGTATGGACTTTTGTCAGCAAGATGATGTCTCTGCTTTTTAGTATGCTGTCCAGATTTGTCATAGCTTTCCGTGCAAGGAGCAAGCATCTTTTAATTTCATGGCTTCAGTCACCATCTACAGTGATCTTTGAGCCCAAGAAAATAAAATCTTATACTGCTTCCATTTTTTTCTCCATCTATTTCTCAGGAAATGGTGGGACAAGTTACCATTACCTTAGTTTAGTTTTGTTTTTTTTACTTTTTTTTTTTTGGAGGGGGAAGGTAGGGCAATTGGGCTTAAGTGACCTGCCCAAGGTCACCTACCTAGTTTTGTGTTAAGTGTCTGAGGCCATATTTGAAGTCAGGTTCTCCTGACTCCAGAACTGGTGCTCTATTCACTGCGCCACCTAGCCACCCCACCTTAGTTTTTTTTTTTTAATGTTAAGCTTCAAGCCAGCTTTTATATTCTACTTTTTCACCCTCATCAAGGAGCTTCTTAATTCTCCATCACTTTCTGCCATCAGTGATACTGTCTTCATGTCTGAGATTGTTGATATTTCTTCTGGGAATCTTAATTCTGGCTTTTGATTGGTCCAGCCTGGTGTTTTACATGACATGCTCTCCATATAAGTTAAATAAAACTCATATCCTGAGTTCAAATCCAGCCTCATACACTTCCTACCTGTGTGCACTGGGCAAGTCACTTAACCTCTGATTGCTTGACAAAAGGACCCACTGGATCCAATAAAAGAAGAAATGGCAAACTACTCCAGTATATTTGCCAAGGAAATTCAATTGATACTTATGGACCATAGGGTCACTCAGAGTTGGATATGACTGAATGATTGAACAATAATAAAAAAGTCACTTTAAATGGAATTTCTCTTTCCATCTCTTCTTGCAGATTTTTCTTGGCAGAATATAAAAATGCTTAAGATTTATATGGATTTATTTTATATCCTACAACATTGCTAAAGCTAATTGTTTCAATGAATTTCTTAATTGATTCTCTAAGTTTCTCTAAGTATAGCATCATATCATCTGTAAAGAGCAATAGTTTTGTTTTCTCCTTGCCAGTTTTTTTTCCATTTAATTTATTTTTTCTTTTCTTATTGCCATCACTAGCATTTGTAGTACTATACTGAATGACATTAGTGATTATAGACATCCTTGCTTCACCTCTGATATTATTTGAAAACTCTAAAGTTTATCTCTATTACAGATAATATTTATTTTTGGTTTTGGATAAATGCTACTTATTTTAAGAATGGCTCCATTTATTCCCATGATTTCTAATGTTTTTAAATAGGAATGGATGTTATGTTTTGTCAAATATTTTTTCTACACATATTGCTATAATACAATTTTTGTTGTTTTTGTTATTCTTATGGTCAATTATAATTTTCCCAATATGGAACTATCACTGAATTCTTGGCCTAAATCCCACTTGCTCAAAGCGTATGATGCTGCAATCTCCTTGCTAATATTTCATTTTAAAATTTTACATTGCTCTTTATTAAAGAAATTAATTTGTAATTACCTTTCTCTCTTTTTGCACTCCATGATTTAGATATCAAAACAATATAATTTTTTTTAATAAAAGGAATTTGGCAAGATTCCTTCTTTACCAATTTTCTCAAACAGTTTATAGTATATTGGGATTAATTGTCCATTACGTGTTTGGTAGAAATCACTTGTAAATCCATCTAATTTTGGAGAGTTTTTCTTAGGGAACTCATTTATGGCTTGTTTGACTTCTTTTTCTAAGACAGGGGTATTTAAGTGTTCTATTTCTTTTTATTAATCTGGATAATTTATGTTTTTGTAAATATTCATCCATTTAAAAATGGATAAATAGATTGTCAATTTTACTGGTACATAATTGGGCAAAAATAACTTCTAATAAGTGTTTTAATTTCATCTTCATTGGTGATGAAACCTTTTCCTTTTTGATACTGGCAATTTCATATTCTTTCTTCTTTTTAAATGGAATTAACCAATGGTTTATCTATTTTATAGGTATTTTCATTTAAAAAGACCCCAGTTTTATATATGTTTTTAATTTTTTTCTTTCAATTTTATTATTCTCTTTCCTTTGATGATCAAGATTTACATTTTGGTATTTATTTGGGGATCTTTAATTTGCTTATTTTCTACATTTTTTAGTTGCATGCCCAATTGATTGAGCTGCCCTTTCTCTATTTTATTGAAATATGCATTTAGAGATGTAAATTTTCTCCTAAGTCCAACTTTGGCTGTGTCCAACAGATTTTCGAACATTGTCTTATTGTTGTCATCCTTTTTAATTAAATAATTGATTGCTTCTATTAATTTGTTCATAATCTCATTCTTTAGCATTAGTTTCCTTAGTTTCCAAATTATTTTTAATGTATATTTTTATTACCCTTTGAATATAACTTTTTTGCCGTATGGTCAGAAAAAAAGTAAATTTAATAATTCAATTTTATGCTTTTTTGCATTTGGTGGTGAGATTTTTATGCCCTAAAATGTGGTCAGTTCTTGTGAAGTTTCCAGGTACATCTGAGAAAAAAAAATACATACTCCATTCTATGCCTGTTTAATTTTGTGAAAAAAAAATCTATCATATATTTTCTAAGAGTTGATTAATCTCCTTGACTTCTTTCTCATTTATTTATTTTTTTCTTTCTTTTTTATTACATATTTTAACTTTTATTTATTTTAGTTTACATCATTCATTTCTGTGAGATTTTGAGTTAAAAATTTTTTCCCCATCTTTCACCTACTCACCACCCCAAAACAGCCATCCCATTGTATAACCCCTCCCCCAATCTATTCTCTCCTATGTCCTCCCCCATCACCCCTCTGACTTTCTGGTAGGGCAGGATAGATCTTCCTACCACAGTGCCTGTGTATCTTAAGTCCCAGTTGGATGTAGTTAATAATAATAATAATAATAATTGTATATATATATATCATAATTGTATATATATATATATACATATATATTTTTAATATTTGATTATAGATCTTTAAATTCTAGATTCTTTCTCTTCCTCCCTTGTCACCCACCCCCACTGGAAGGACAAGCAATTAAATACAGGCTGTACATGTGAAATTATGCAGAACCTCTCC
>CM053582.1:416060542-416110004 GCA_028627135.1 Pseudochirops cupreus
GGTTTTTTCATTAAGAATTCTTGTAGATGGCAGAGTAAAAGCAGGAACTTGCCTGAATCCATGCCCCAACCATCTCCAATCCCTGTAAAAAAATGACTTTAAACAAATTTTAGAGATACAGAACCCACAAAATGCCAGAGTAAAACAAATCTCTTGCTGAATGCAGCCTGGCAGACCAACAGGAAGGGTCTATTACACTAGGCTGGGAACAGAGTGCAGTCCCATGTGGGCCATTACAGCACAGACTGGTGGCACAGACTGGCCAGAACAGACCTCAGGGGACTGAATCACTGACAGTAGTGGGTTTTTTTAGACTTCTTTACCCATAAGCACCAAAGAGAAAGTAAAGTCTCACTGGGAAAATTCTGTTGGACCTGGGTGAAAGAAGAGCACTATCTGGCTCCTGCTCCTGGGGTGGTGGAGGTGGAAGGCACTGCAGCTGCTGCTGTAGCAGCTGCTTCCAAAGCTCTAAGTCCATAGATAATGAGGGGATGAAGTGATTGACCAGAGGACAAATGCAAGAAACTCTTTGCTGGCACTGAGGCAGGATTCTCTTGTTTTGCACTGCTTCCATCTGGGCCACAGTCTCGGATGGTTGGTCCTGAGGTGAGGAATGTGGTATGGCAGAGCTTGTTGAGGCTGTGGAAAGGCAGTGTTCCTAACTGAGGTAGATGCCTTAGAAGAAGCTCTGACAACAGATGTTCAAAACCCCAGAAATTTGGGACACAGCACTCTCCAAACTGGAAGCAGAGTTCTACCATGACAAAGAACTCAAAAGTCAAGTGATTGGTTGGCAAGATGAACAAACAGAAGAAGCAACATCAGAATATAGAATCTTTCTTTGGTGACAAAGATGATCAAAATATAGAACCATAAGAGGACAATAAAGTCAAAAGTCTTGCATCAAAAGCCTCCAAGAAAAATATGAACTTGTTGCAGCCTATGGAGAAGCTCAAGAAGGATTTCAAAAATCAGGTAAGAGAAGTAGAGGGAAATTTGGGAAGAGAAATAAGAGTGATGCAGGAAAATCATGAAAAATGAGTCATCAACTTGCTAAAGGAGACCCAAAAAAGTACTGAAGAAAAAAACACCTTAAAAAAATAGATTAACTCAAATGACAAAAGAGGTCCAAAAAGTCAATGAGGAGAAGGTTGCCTTAAAAAGCAGAATTGGTCAGATGGAAAAGGAATTTCAAAAGCTCACTGAAGAAAATAATTCCTTCAAAATTAGGTTGGAGCAAATGGAAGGTAATGACTTTATGAGAAATTAAGATATTATAAAACAGATCCAAAAGAATATAAAAAAAAAGAAGGCAATGTGAAATATCTCACTGGAAATATCATTGACCTAAAAAATAGATCCAGAAGAGATAATGTAAAAATCATTGGACTACCTGAAAGACATGATCAAAAAAAGAACCTAGACATTATCTTTCAAGAAATTATCAAGGAAAATTGCCCTGATATTCCAGTACTAGAGGGTAAAAGAGAAATTGAAAAACTCCACCAAATGCATCTTGAAAAAGACCCCTAAAAGAATACTCCTAGGAATATTATAGCCAAATTCCAGAGTTCCCAGGACAAGGAGAAAACATTATAAGCATTCAGGAAGAAACAATTTGAGCAGTGTGGAAACATAATCAGGGTAACACAAGATCTAGCAGTTTCTACATTAAGGGATAGAAATGCTTGGAATATGATATATCCATGATATTTGAGTTGTTTCTTTCTTCCTGCTTGAAGTATTTTCTCCTTGACATGGGAGCTCTGGAATTTGGTTATAATGTTCTGGGGATTTTTATTTTGGGATGTTTTTCAGTAGATAGATTCCTTTCGTTTCTATTTTAGCTTCTGGTTCTAGGATATCAGAGTAGATTCCCTTGATAATTTGTTGAAAGATGGCATCTAGGCTTTTTCATCAACCATGACTTTCAAGTACTCCAACAATTCTGAAATTATCTCTTTTTGATCTATTTTCCAGATAAGTTGTTTTTCCAATATTTTACATTTCTTCTATTTTTTTCATTCTTTTGACCACTTTGTTTTATTACGACTTGATATCTCATTGTGCTATTACTTTCCATTTACCCAAGTTTAATTTTTAAGGAATTTTTCTTCTTCAGTAAATTCTTGTACTTTTTTTTCCCATTTGGCCAATTCTGTTTTTTAAGGTGTTATTTTCTTCAATTTTTTATGTGCCTCTGTTACCAAACTGATGTTTTTTGTCATTTTTCCTCTTTTACTCTCATTTTTAAATTTATTTTTTGAGTTTGAAAATATATTTTTAACTCTTCCAGTAATTCTAATTGGACTTGTGTTTACTTCACATTTGTTTTTCCTTCGAGCCTTTGTTTGTAACTGTTTTGATTTTATTGTCTTCTGAATTTATGTCTTGCTCATCCCTGTCACCCTAATAGATTTTTATATTCAGGTTTTTTGTTGTTGTTGCTGTTATGTGCTCACTTCCTCACCTAATTTCTTGATGCTGAACTTTCTATTAAAGTTGGGCTCTTTCTCTGGCATGGAGGGGAAGGGCACAGTCTCACTCTTTAGGCTTTTTTGTATTGCTTTTTTCAGAGCTTGTCCTATGGGTTTGGAAGTTTTTGGTGCTTCTAAGGAGGTATGATCTGGGAAGAGATATGGTCACTGTTCTCCTGATTTTCACTCTTGTCCTTAGCCAAGAAGAACTCCTGATCCCTAAGGATTGCAATGAATACTATTCCTTAGGGTCCCTGCTCCATTGTCATCACAAAAGATACTGTTCCTCATGGTTCCTGAACTCATGTCACCATAATTGATACTGCCCCTCAGGGCTCTTGCTCCTTCTTAATTAAAAGTATTCCTCTCTGTCTTTGAACCATGACCCAGGAATGGCTATAACTAATTGATTTAAAAAACAGTGTCTGGTCCAGTATCCATAGCACAGGCATGCCCTCTTATGACCAGTTGCCAGGTCTCCTTATCACTTGTTTAAGAACTTCCAAAACTGCTGCCACTACTTCTGTCACAACCATCTAGCCCTATCACTGGTGTTTCATCCACATGGACACCAGGACGGCCTCTATCCCATGTCCCAGATTTGTCTTTCCAAACTCCTAAATTCTCTTGGGCTGAAATAATGTATCATTATGACCTTTTATTGGCCCTTCCATTCCAGAATTCTATTTGAAGAATTATCTTAAAGTTGTTTGAAGGTGAATATTGGTAGAGCTTGTCTGAGTGCTTCCTCTACTCAGCCATCTTGGCTTCACTGACTTCATTTCTTCTTAACTGAAAAGTTTTTTTTTTTGCCCACAGTTTTAATGCATTGTTCCTGAAAGTAGGGATAATCCTTTCCTGTCAAAGTCCATGAATTTTGGGACAGTTAATTTTCCTGAAGTCAGTTAGGTGTTACAGTGGACATGAGACCTAGAGTCAGAAAGAGTCATCTTCCTGAGTTCAAATATGTCCTCAGACACTTAATAGCTTTGTGAGCCTGGGAAAGTCATCTAACCCTGTTTACCTCAGTTTTCTCACCTGTAAAATGAGCTGGAGAAGGAAATTTCAAACCACTCCAGTTTCTCCATCAAGAAAACCCAAAAAGAGGTCACAAAGAACTGGACATGACTGAATAACAACTCAACAACAACAATTTTCCTGAGGTTGGGAGACATTTTTCACTTTGTTTTCTGGATTGTGAATTTACCAGAAATCTAGCTTCCATAACTTATTTCCCTTCCCAAAACCTGTACTGTTATTTATAAAAGACACTTTTCTAGGTCTTTTAATACCATCTCTATAAGATAATATCATCAACATTTTCTGGAAGCAGACCTGTAATTTTATTTACAGAACTCCTAGTGAAGAAACTCTCTTTGCCAACACAGATCAACACCTGCTCTGCCACTAATAGTTTAGAGAATTCCCTGAAGTGTTGAAAGGTTAAATGATTTGCCCAGGTTCACACAGCTGATAAGTCAGAGGTGTAACTTGAAGCCAAGTCTTGCTGACTTTGAAACTAGCTCTCTATTTTCTATGCCACCAATACCCCAATCATATGCATTTTACATAAAAGAAAAGGATCATTGTCACTATTGGTTAAACTAGATGTTCCAAATGTTCTAGAGTGCTTCCTCATTAAATGGAAGAACATTTAGAAGGCAATGTAGTTGCTCTTATTTTACAGTAGAGGAAACTGAGGACCAGAGAAGTTAAATAATCTACCAGGGCTCACAGAGCTTGCTATTATGTAAGAAAAGTCAACTAGGAATATTTTCACCTGGGGCAAAAACAGTTAAACAGATCTGAGTGTGTAGGAGACATCAGCAATGGTGACTCAGGAGACAAACTGTATGTGTGTGTTCGTGTGTGTGTGTGTGTATGTGTATATATACATGTACACACATATAAATATGTATATATGTTTATATATATGTGTGTGTTTGTACATATGCACACATACAATTTATATGGAGAGAAAAAGAGAGAGAGAGAGAGCACATCTCTTTGTGCGGTGACCAAGAACTGGAAATTGAGGGGATGTCCATCAATTTGGGAAAGTATAAACAAGTTGTGGTATGTGAATGTAATGGAATACTGTTGTGCTATAAGAAATGATGAGCAGACAGACTTCAGAAAAACTTGCAAAGACTTAAATGAGCTATTACTGAGTGAGGGGAGCAGAACTAGTAGCACACTGCACACAGTTACTGCCTCAGTGTGTGATGACTAACTTTGATAGATTTGACTCTTCTCAGCAATGAAAGGTTCTAAGACAACTCCAAAGACTCATGATCTTTCCATCATGATGCTATCCACATCCAGAGAAAGAATTATGGAGTCTGAATGCAGATCAAGGCATGCTATTTGCTCTCAATCTTTTTTTTTTTGTTTCTTTTCTCATAGTTCATCCCATTGGTTCAAATTCTTCTTTGCAACATGACTAATGTGAAAATATGTTTAATGTGAATTTATATAGAGAGCCTATATCAGATTGTATGTTGTGTTGGGGAAGGGTGGAGAGGAGAGTGGAAAGAGGGGGAGAAAATTTGGAAATCAAAAGCATGTGGAACCGAATGTTATGAAGCAAAAATTAATTAATTAAGTGAAAAAAAAAAACTCCAGTTCTTTAGGGTTTGATATAAGGGTGAGACACAGGATAGGGGTACAAGAACTGGTTATCTAGAGGTGGGAATAACCATTCATGATCATGGGAACTGTAAATACTGAAAGGAAGAATACTTGCTTTCTCCATCCTCTGTCAAGCACCCTGAGGCAAATCTGTGTTAGCCTCCTGCTAGTTTTAATTCTGGATTCCTGTTCTGATGATGAAAATAGGGGCATTGACTTTGCTTCCAGCTTTGTTTATGTCAATTATAGTCTCTTTTCTTAAAGATGAAATAGGGAAGAATTAGCTCAAGTCATTTTATGTGTAACTAAGTTAAATTTGTGCAAAGGTTTATTTATTTCCAGTACTTAGCTTTGAAGGGGTGGAGTATGCTTTATACTAGAAGGATAATCCTACTTTCCCTTCAGGCCTCTTCTCTTGACCTCACACTTTCACTTTTTTCATATAAGTATACTACTTCTCTCAACTCCTCCCTTCCTCTCCTCTCCCTTGAGGCTTTTCATCCTGTCTCTGGACCTCTCCTAATCTGGAATTAGATATTGGGAGAGACAGGAAGAGAACATTTTTGTTCCTATTTCCCCTTCTCAGGCTCTGGTGAGTCCCCATTGTGACTTTTATTACTTTTCTCAGATTTGGATGAAGGGCTGGGTAGCAGATACAAATCCAGTTTTCTCAGTTTATTGACCTTCTGTTGAAAATTCAAACAATTTAGCTAACATCTGGACTGTGTTTGCCAAGGCCAAATGTAACCCAAGCCTGGGCTTGAGAAAGAGTTGCTGTATTTGTTAGCTAAGCCATTCAATGGCCTTATGAATGATGGAAAAGGAGCCAAATGCTTATAGACCCATGCAGAAAACTAATGAAAAGATATGTGTTTTGTCTTCCATGTCCAGCACAACTCTGAATTTCACTGTGACCTTGCATAATTCACTTAACTTTTGGTGCCTAATCATTTAAGTAGTAATAGAGTGTAGGCCCAGGGGGTATATATATAACTGGATATTTCTAGTGATCAAGTTATTTCTTGAACATAAGTTAGATGCTCTTGGTAGCTGAATTTTCATGGGCTAAATTCCTATTTATTTACTATTGTTCCCTGACATCCTACCACTATTTTCAGTGAAGAAAAAAGAAATAGGGGTAGGAAATTTTTTGTTTAATGGGGAACTCAGCAGTAACTGGTCTAGATTAAAAAGTAGAGATTGCCTATTATGAATGGTCTCTTGGTCATTTGTCTCATCTTTTTTGTTTATAAGTAAAAACTTAATGGAGTCTGTTGAGCCCCAGCTGTTCCTGTGGATACAATGTCAGCAATAGATGTAAAGCAGCATGGCTGAGAATATCTTAGTATTCTTTTTTAGGTCTTGCTAGATTTGCACAACTTTTTTCTCCCCAAAATGTTATATCTCTCTCTGCTTGGATGCATGTGGTAAACACATACATTTTTCTTTGTTTCTACATATTTTTTTGGACAGACCTATGATTTCTTCTATACAGGAGTGCCCAGTAAAGAACTCTGTATCAATAGATCATCACATGCTCTGAAACTTACAGTCCTAGAATTATTTAGTCAAAAAATATTTAAGTAACCATGTGTCTGGCATTGTGCTAAGTGCTGGGGATACAAAAAGGGTAAGAGAAAACAGAACAGTCTCTGTCTTCACAGAGTTGTCTAGGGGCACTCAGTAAGATTTTTAGTCACCAGGCATTTCTTACATGTTTATTACATGCTGGGCATTGTGCTAAGCACTAGGATAAAAGGAAGGCATTGTTCTTGCCCCCCAAAAGCATACATTCTAATAGTGAAGGTAATAGGTATATAACTAATTATATACAAGTTATGCCAAGAACTGGTATGTTCATGAAAGGATTCTAGCATTGGAATCAGGGAAATTTGAGTTGGGTTCAAGTCCTGTCTTTGACATATCTGGGCTATGTGATTATAGCAAGTCATTTATCTTCTCAGTGCCCTGGTCAATTTTCTGAGCCTAAGTTATAGATAATTTGCTTATCTGAATGGATAGATGTTTCCTCACCTGTGACTTCCCACAATAATGAAAACATAGGTCTGAACCACTTCAGACAACGGATAGATAGATAGATAGAGAGACAGATAGATATAGATATGTGTGTAAGTATACAGTCACATGTATATACACACACATTCATGTGCATGTATCTTTATTTTTTCCAACCTTCCCCATGCTTACTTATTACTTAAATTTCAGAAAAAGCATCCATAAGAATTATGACTTTATCACAATAGCCCATTGTAATAAATTCACCTTGAGATGGAGCCAGGATGGGCATCTTTAAACCTGAAAGAAGGACAAAAGGTCATAGTGGAGGAAAGCAGCTGCTGTTCCTTTTTAACTTGGCTAACAGGACTACTTCAACAAAGAATGCTGAAGGAGGTAGAATTTTAAAAAAATCTCATTTGCAGTTCACTTTCAAGTCTGGAAGGTCAAAATTTCAGGCTAGAGTTTTGCAACGTTAACTAGCTATTAGCTCTTTCCATCAGAATCTCATCAAGTGGTTGTAAAACTGAAAGCCACAGAAGTTCCCCTTGAGAGCCAAATGTTGATTATTTGGCCATTCTGAAGCAGATGACCTTTCCTTTATCTTTTCTTCCTGGTCATCATAAATAGATACAAGCAATTCTATCAAAGTCCCTGTAATTATGGGTTTGATTTTCATCTTTTAAAAAACTTCTTGCTGTAGCAAACTATGAGTCAAAAGGACATACTTCACACAGCAATTGAGTCTGTCTGCATAAGATATATTGTTCAACAGACACTAAATAAATGCTCCCACCATTGTTATTTTGCAATAACAATAGGAATATATTACTGTTATTATTAAGCTCACAAAACTTTTCCCAATGTTATTGGTCCTTCAATTGATTAGCAAAATCTATCCTAGTTCAACTCCATCTTTTCTCTCTTCCTCCTTGGCCTAATTTCTTTGTGTCTGACTGCAAAACACTCCCCTTCCCATATCAGTCTATTCAATTCTATTGAGCCCAAGTGTTGGCTATATAACAATGAATAAACATGCAGTCCAGAGACTTACCATCCACTTATGTCATGAATGCTCCTTCCAATATTGCTTGATATAACAAGAAACAGTGGATAGGGGACAGATCCAAGAAGACACAGTAAAAACATGTACTTGCTTGAGATCTTCCCCAAACCCTTCCAAATGCCTGTAAAAATGACTCTAAACAAGTTCTAGAGCAGCAGAACTGGCAAAATGACAAAGTGAAACACATTTCCAGCCCAAGACAACCTGGAAGGTGAACTGGAAATGTCTGTTTCACAGGTCTGAGAAAAGAGCACAGTCAAGCATGGATCATGTTAGCATAGAATGGGCCCTAGCAAACATGGTGTAGGCCTTAGGAGACTGAATCACTAGCAGCTGTGGCAATTTCCAGACTTCTCAACCCCCAAACACCAAAGAAAACTTAGAAGGTCATTAGGAAAGATCTCTCAGATCTGGGTGAGAGAGGAGCAGGCTTCAGCCCCAGTCCTAGGGTGGAAATAGTGGCAATTACTGGAGTGGCAAAGGCTGCTTTTGGAGCCCTAGGCTCACAGATGGTAGGGGGATCTAGTGACTGATCAGAAGGATCTTACAGGGATCTCTTTGCTCCTATTGAGGCAGGATTCTCTTGCTTTGTCCTGCTTGCATCTGGGTTGCAGTCCTTGATGACAGTCCTTAGGTGAGGAGCAGCACTGGCATGGTGGAACTTGTGGAGGTGGTAGAGAGGGAATCCTCCCCACAGTTCCAAGGCAGAAAAGAGTGCTTAGAATTCCTCACAGATCAGAGCACAGATCAGAGGAGTAGTAAACACCTCTCCTTTCAACAAACAACCTTGGAAGAACTGAAAATTTACAGGTCCATAGAAGTATCTCTGAAAATAGTTACACAAAACCCCTGAAGCTTGGGACAGTACTCCCTCCATGCTGGAATCAGAGACCTACCTAAACAAAGAGCTAAAATGTCAAGTAATTGACTGGGAAATTGAGCAAACAATGGGAAAAATATCAGATTATAGAATCTTACTTTGATGACAAGGAAAATCAAAACATACAATCAGAAGAAGACACCAAAGTCAAAGCTCCTATATCCAAAGCCTGCAAGAAAAATATGAATTGATCTCAGGCCATGGAAGATCTCAAAAGAGATTTTGAAAATCAAGTAAGAGAAGTAAAGGAAAAATTAGGAAGAGAAGTGAAAATGATGCAAGAAAATCATGAAAAATGAGTCAACAGCTTACTAATGGAGATCCAAAAAAAAATTCTGAAGAAAATAGCACCTTAAAAAATAGACTAACACAAATGACAAAAGAAGTCCAAAAGCCAATGGGGAGAAGAATGCCTTAAAAAGCAGAATTTACCAAATTTTTTTGAGGGGAAGAAGGCAAGGCAATTGGTGTTAAGTGACTTCCCCAAGGTCACAAAGCTAGTTAAGTGTGGCAAGTATCTGATACTGGATTTGAATTCAGGTTCTCTTGACTCCAGGACTGCTTCTCTATTCACTGTGCCACCTAGCTGCCTAATAAATTTATTCCTTAATAATTAGAATGGAGCAAATGGAAGCTAATGCCTTTATGAGAAATCAAGAAAACAGAATCAAAAGAATGAAAAAAAAATAGAAGAAAATAGGAAATAGCTCATTGGAAAAACAGTTGACCTGGAAAATAGACAAGGAGAGATAATTTAAAAATTATTGGACTATCTGAAAGACATGATTAAAAATATTCTAGGCATCATCTTTCAAGAGATTATCAAAGAAAACTGCCCTGATATTCTAGAAGCAGAGGGGAAAATAGAAATTGAAAGGATGCACTGATTACCTCCTGAAAGAGATCCCAAAAGAAAAAATATTAGGAATATTATAGCCAAATTCCAGAGTTCCCAGGTCAAGGAGAAAATATTCAAACAGTCAGAAAGAACCAATTCAAGTGTTTTGCAAATATAATCAGAGTAACACAAGATTTAGCAGGTTCTACATTAAGAGATCAGAGGGTTTGGAATATGATTTTCTCAAGTTCAAAGGAGCTGGGATTAAACCAAGAATCACCTACCCAGCAAAATTGACTGTAATACTTGGGGAGGAAAATGAACATTCAATGAAATAGAGGATTTTCAAGCATTCTTGATGAAAAAAACCAGAGCTGAATAGAAAATTTGACTTTCAAATACAAGACTCAAGAGAAGCATGAAAAGATAAACAGGAAAGAGAAATCATAAGGAACTTATTAAAATTCAACTGTTTTCATTCCTAAATGGAGAGATGATATTTGTTACTCATGAGACCTTTCTCAGTATTGTAATTACCTCACATAAAAGAAGGAAGAGCAAGCTTTTACAATGAAGGGGAAGAGAAGGTGAGAGGAAATGAGTGTACTTTACTCTCATAGGATTTGACTTAAGGAGGGAATAAAATACAGACCCAATTCAGTATGAAATCTATCCTACCCTATGGGAAAGTAGGGAAGAAAGGGATAAAAACAAGAGAGAAGACCCAAGCTAACTTTAAAACCACTGCTAGGGAGGCTACCTCTAGAGGAGAAGTAAGTTTTGACTGATTAAGGAAGGAGCTTTTCTTGGGTACGGACACTGGGCAAAGTGGTGGGAAGAAGCACCACATATCAAGTTCTTGGTTTAACTGATTATTCTTTCTATCTCAGAGCAAATATCAGTTGTGTCTATGCTGTTGAAGGAATGCAAGTATTGGAGGCACAATGTATATTTTGGCACTTTGGGTCAAAGCCCCAGTCATGCTTTCAGTTTATAGTTTGGTATAGAACTAATTATCAACATCAAGAAGGCTATGCCTAGAATGAGTTGAGCAATTTATGCCATAACATAAATATCGTTAAAGCAAACAATTTTGAAATTCTTAAGAACTCTGATCAACACACTGTTCAGCCATGATTCCAAAGGACCAATGATGAGGAATGCTGCTCCCATAATGACAGAAAATTGATGGACTAATATAAAGAATGACACATGCTTTTTGAAATTAGTTTTGCTTTTTAAAAATTCATTTTTATTTTATTTTCAGTCCTAATTCTCTCCTTCCCTTTCTACTTTCCTACCTTTTGAGAATTCAAGAAAAATAAAACTCATTACAAACATCTATAGTCATATAAAACAAATTTCTACATCAGCTGTGTTCCCCTTCCCCTCAAAAAAGCAAAAAAAAAAAAAGAACGAAATAAAAGAAAACATGTACTTAGAGTTCATCAGTTCTCTCTCTCTTTGAAATTCGACATGTTTCTTTATGAGTCCTTTGAAATTGTGGCTGCTTATTATGTTGATTAGAGTTACTAATTCTTTCATGACTGATTGTTTTTATAGTATTGCTCTATGTACAATTCCTTGTTTTGCTCACTTCCCTTTGAGTCAGTTCATACAAGTCTTCCCAGATTTTTCTGAAATAATCCTTTTCATCTTTACTTACAGTACAATAGTTTTTCTTCACATCTATATGCCATAACTTACTTAACCATTCCCTAATTAGTATAATTGCCATCAGTTTCCAATTCTTTACCACCACAAAAAGAGCTACGATAAATATTTTTGAATATATGGATTCCCCCCTGCCCCTTCTTTGATCTCTTTGGGAGGAGATCTAGTAGAAGTGTTGCCAGGTCAAAGGATATGCACAGTTTTTAGGCATAGTTCCAAATAATTTTCTAAAATGTTTAGACTAATTCACAACTCTACCAAAACAGCATCAGTATACCTATTTTCTTATATCTTCTCTAGCATTTGTCATTTGCCTTTTTTGCCCTCTTAGCCCATCTGATGGATGTGAGGTTGTACATCATATTTGTTTTAATTTGCATTTCTCCAATTATTAGTGATTTAGAATTTATCATATGGCTATTGATAGCTTTGATTTCTTCTCTGAAAATTTCTTGTCCATAATCTTTGACAGCTTATCAATTGGAGAGTGACTTATTCATGTAAATTGATTCAGTTTTCTATATAGTTGAGAAATGAGACCTTTATTAGAGAAATCTGCTGCAAAGATCTTTATGATTTTTTTAAAAAGATAGACTATATAGAATTTTTTTGCTTGATATCGTTTATTTGTTATGTGTTTTTTTTCCATTCTTTTCCAATTGAGTTTGGGCAAAAGGAAGAAAGTAAATGCTTATAATTGAAAAAAGAACATTTAATATAAAAGAAAGAACTCAAAAATGAAAAAGAATACTTGCACATACAAATATCTATGTTCACTATCCATATACACACATTAATTTTCTATATACACCTACAGTGCCCCAAAGTCTTAGTGAAATTAGTGAACTTTGTTATTAATCTGAACTATTATAACTGTAACTATATATAATACATACTCATATACATACACTATACATATATAGTCATACACTATATAGACATGTATTATCTATATCTTCCCATCACTGTCTTCCTTTTTTGTCTCTATCCATTCATCTATTCTTCCATCTATATTTATCCATCTATCTATCTATCTATCTATCTATCTATCTATCTATCTATTTATCTATCTATCTATCTATATCTGTCTGTCTCTCTGTTTTTGTATCTATATATCCTATCTGAAAGTATTTCCTTAGACAAATAGTTTCCTGATAGGACATAAACTGTTCTAGAGGAAAAACTTGGGGTGCAGAAAAGAAATACAGCTACCTTTATATTTGCAATTTCAAGTAATATACCACTGGAAAATTGATAGCAATTAAGAATTTGGTTCATAAAGAAGAAAAACAAATAAATCATTTGAAGGTACCTCACAGCTGTTTCTTTACATAGAGCAGGAAAAATGAAAGATTGCATTTCTGAAATACTCTTCCCAAGCCTTCCAATTCCAGACTGGTGGTTTCTAAATTCCTAATTTCATGTTTCTTCTAGCCACATTTGTTGACTGTCTAAACTTCATTTCAAATTGGTAATCTCAATCACATTTCTTTGAACTGAACTGAAGGCAAAATAGCTTGCTTTTGGATGTCTCCATGTAATTACAATTTAATTTTGTCTGGTTGATATGCTAAAGATAATGGCTTCTATTTTGCAGAATGTGACAAAGCTCCACGTAACACTACTGCCAAGGCTTATGGCAGGTTCCACAGCCAACCATTCTGCTGTTCCTGTGGAGTTCAGACTTTAGGATTCTGGCACCTTCTCCTTAACTAGGGCTGAGTGAGGATTTTCACTGGCTTGTACAAAGGCTCATCTCTACCAAGCAGATGATATGGAACATAGAGTAGTGATGTTGCCAGCCATGTGCTAGGAGGGAGCTCTGATGCTCATGCAAAAGAACATAACCTTCTTTCCTTTCTGGACTATCATTATTTAATAATATTACTTGGCTTGGAGCATGGGATCACAGGATCATAGAGAGTTAGAGCTGGAAAGTACCTTATAGTCCAGATATTTGAAGTGTCCTAAATTGATTTTTCATTGTTCTTTTTGTAGAGATCCCAGAATCACAAACTTAGAGCTAGAAGGAAACTTAGAAGACTATCTAGTCTCTAATTTTATAAATGAGGAAACTGAGGCTCAGGGGGATGATGTGATTTGCTCACAAGAGACACTGGAATACTCAGGGTTTGTTGAGGGCAATGTATTCACTTTTTGCAACTATTACTCTAGTAATTTTTTAGAGGACAGTATAACTTCATCAAAGTCAAATTTGATATGCTAAAGCTATCCGTCTGGGACATTCATTGATGGACATTTTAACAATAGATAAATCATAGTTCTTTTGTTTTCAAAACTCATATACCTCTTTCTCTTCTGTCTTTAAGAGTTATGCTACCTCAGGAGGCAATCAGACATTTACCTAGAAATATACACTCACCTGTACTTGTTCCCTACCAAATGGATGAAGAGAGGAGTAATGGCTTGCCATCCATAGATTGGCTAATATGCTAAAACCACAGAATGCAATCCCATCAGCTGTAGAGTAAGCAAAGACCCACCATTTAACTCCCTTGTACTTGTTTTATTTTATTCAGTTAACAGACTTTTTATTTTTTTACCATTATCACTTCTCAACAGTGCACCCCTTAAAAAAGGAACCCTCCCTTACAATAAATAACAACAGTAAAGCAAAACTAACCAATGGAATGACCCCAGTGGATAACACATGATGCTTTCTGTACCTGTATTCCTCCTTCTCCTGTACTGAGAAAGATCAATCTTTTTTTCTTAATCATCCATCTTCTGGAATCAAGATTGGTAACTGTGGTTAATTTGAGTTTACTTGCTTTTTGGTGGTGTTTTTGTTTATGTTATTGGAGTGTTATTGTTATTCAGCAGTTTTTCATTCATGTCTGACTCTTCATGACCCCATTTGAGGTTTTCTTGGCAAAGGTACTGGGGTAGTTGACCATTTCCTTCTCCAGCTCATTTTCCATCTAAGGAAACTGAAATAAACAGGGTTAAGTGACTTGCTCAAGGTCACACTGCTAGTAAGTCTGAAGCCAGATTTGAACTCAAGAAAATGAACCTTTCTGACTCCAGGCCTGAAAGTCTATCCACTGTGCCAGCTAACTGCCACTTTATTGTAATTGTGTAATTTTCTCCTAGTTTTTCCTTGCTTCCCTTTGCATCAATTCATAAAGTCTTCTCACGTTTCTCAGAACGCCTCAAATTTGTCATTCCTTACAGTGCAAAACTATCCCATCCTATTTATATATCACAACTTGTTTAATCGATGGTACCCCACTTTGCTTCCATTCTTGCCATACAAATTACTTTTACATTTTTCCCAACTTCATGAAAGAGTTGATTTACATCACTTTTTTTAAAGCTAGGTAACATATCTGTGTGTCTCAAATAAAAGGTCATTAGTTAATAAAAATATGATTTTATCACTATTTACCTGGACCATATGGAGTTTATGATGAAAACTCACTTTCTCATTGCTGTAATTGAATGAGCTCTGGATGTGGAGTCAGGAAACCTGGCTTGAATCCCTGCTCTCACACCTACAAACTATTTGACCATAGAAAAAAGAAAACAAAACAAAAAAAAAAAAAAACCAAATAGCTCTTAATGCTCTTCTACCATGTCTACCATAATGGAGGAAGCATGGCAAAGTGGAAAGAAACTGGTCTTGAAGTTAAATTAACCTGTGTTCAAGTCCTGGCACATACTGTCTACATGACTGTAAGCAAATCTCTTTGCTTCTCAAAATACTAGGTACTTCCCCAAGATTAAAATTTACAGAGAAGGTTTTGGTCTATATCAGGAGAGGGAGATTTGTTTGCCAATTAAATCCCAGTCATAGTTCCTATATTCATCTAATAGTGTGTTGGTAAAATGTTTTTTAAAAAGTAATACAACAAACTTTTTAAAGTTTAATCTGCATTATTAATATTTTCTGTATAATTTTTAAAAATCTTGATAATTAATAAAACCATTAATAATAATAATAATAATAGCTAACATTAACATAGTACTTACCATAGGTGCTGTACTAAATCATATACATTATATATGTATATATATACACACATAAGATATATGTATATGTGTATATATGTATATGCATACACACACAATAGCTAACATTTATAAATCTTACTCTTTGCCAGGCACTTCACAATTGTTTTCTCTTTTCATCCTCCTAACAATCTTGGAAGGAAGGTGATATTATTATCCTCTTTTTACAGATGAGGAAACTGAGGCAAACAGAGTTTAAATGAATTATGTAGTTTCACACAGATAGTTATTTGTCTGAGACTGGATTTGAACTCAGATCTTTCTGACCTTAGACGTGATGCTCTTTATCCACTGTACCACCCAGCAGTGGCTCCAAAGCCTACAGAATCCAGTATTTTCAACCAATCTCTCGTCCAAGTTCTGACTACCTTCTGAGATGAGATAAAATTGGTGTCATTCAGTGAAGTATGGCTGAGGATATAAATCAAGCCCTTCTTATAGTATTTGCCACTTTTCAAAGTATAAAGTGAAAATTTAACAATCTGCTCTCATGGGCAGACTCCAGCATATCTATCTCTTTGATACAATATAAATTCCTTGGGGGAAAGTACTCATTTTAGTCTTGTATCCTCAGAGCCTATCCCAGTGTCCAGCATAGAGTAGGTGCTTAATACATGTTTGCTCAATTGCTGAGTGATCTATTGACTAATTAGGCTGTTGGTAATTGTTAACTGAGTTATCTATCATTATCAGGTGAGGAGAAGAATGAGTTGAGTATGAGGTAGAAGTATCCACAGTGTCTGGAGAATTCTGATTTCCTACCATTGTATAACTGTTGTGTGGCTTTTGCTCAACTTGTGGAAGTGGCATTCAGGCAGTACTAATAACCACTTCAATACAGGACTTCACAATTGTTCATCTCAGAGACCCTACATTACTATAAAGGGGACATGCTAGTGATTAAAGTAATGCCCATGAACTTGACTGATTCTTGATTGTTTCAGTACAGCTTCTGACTAAAGGGTTCATCTTCTACCATAGTAGCAGCTGCAGCAGAGGCTAGGAGGTTCTAACATTAACATGGATTTGGGCAGATATTATAAGCCCTCCTTTCCAGATGGATAAACTGAGGTACAGGGCAAGAAAGTTTACACTGATTACAATCCAAATATGAGGGGTGTTATTGAAATTCTCTAATAAAAATCTAGGTAAGAAGTAACCAACTATAGAGAAAAATATCAATCCATGCAGGTCAGAGAAGATTTATAAAGACCTAGTCTTTTTTGTTCATATCTGTAATTTGATCTGTACAGGGAAATCATGGTGTAGAATCTCCCTTTTCTGATACAGAATAACAATGCATTCATAATTCATAGTCTCAATTTTTTTTTCCTTGAAGGGACTGTGGTCCCATCCATGAGGTCACTTGCTCATGGTTAGTATGTGTCAAAAGGACTAACAAGAACCTAGTTTTTAACTTAAAACCAGTACTTCATCTAATATGTCATACTGCTACTTTCACTGGGGCAGGAGGAGAAGAAGGCATTACAACATATTTCATTTACAATTATAGAAAACTTAGTAGTTTTATTTTTTCTTATTAAAATTTTTAAGATAGTTGGATTAAAAATCCTTTAAAATTTCTTTTGACATTTAATGTTTGGAATCCACATTCAGCATTCTATTCTTATCTTTCTCCTCATAATAAAAGTCTTTAGTTCTTCATTCCTTAAAAATAATGTTTTCATAATGTATCTCTCAAAGTTCACCTTGGCACTTTGAAAGTGCATGAAATGAATCCTTGAGAAAAAAAAATACTCCTTCATCCTTCTTGGAAGCTCTTTTTTTTTTCTGTCCTGCCTAAAACAACCTTTTCAGCCTAAGTAAAGAATGAGGGAAAATGCAAACACATGGCTTGATCTCTTCTCCCCTGTATAGTTTTTAATTTAATGCTCATTTTTTTCCTCCATTTTTCTTTCACTGCTCAACGAGTCTACTGATTTTTCATCATTAACTTTGTCAGGTGCCAGAATGATAAAGGAGGTGAAAATTCAGCCTATGCAATAATTGTTTTAGTCACACCGGCTTGACAAACAATGCAATAAAAATCAGGATGTAAAATTCAGAATGGAACTTGTGAAACATGTTATCAAGTCCTGTATCAAATGCTCGAACATGTTCTTAATTGGCAAAGCTTTAATGTCATTAGGAGTTTTGCATATGCTTCAGCTAGCTTTTGTGCAGTAGAGAATAAATATCGATATCCATCTGGCACTGTGAATAGGGCACATATGGTAACAGAAGACCTTAAAACATGTCAGGTACAGTTTCTATTATTCAAGTCACTGCTGCACCAAAAGGAGTTTGGTACCCTTGATGTAGCTTTTGATTTCAGAAGTAGAAATGTGTAGATTTTACAAATTTAGCTTGCTATTTTGCATGTAACCTTAATAATTTTGCCTGCTTTGCCCTACTGTATTATTAATAGTAGCTGTTGCAAATCCCCTGTTTGGATTCAAGTTCTAATCACAATGGCAACTGCTTTGCTTTCTAGCAAGCATCCTCCTTGGTTGGGTGGGTGACAGGGAGGGGAGTGTTGGCAGGTCTTCTTTGTTCATGCCTTCTGTCCTTTCTGAAAACGCCATAAAAATTAGGTTTGTAGAACTAAATTAAAATTGAGACTTGAAGTGATTATCCACAGAGCTTAATCCAAAAACAAACAAACAACTATTATGATGAAGAGTGGGGGAGGATGAAAAGGAGAGGGAAAAAAAAAGGAATTAAAAATAATGTACCCATGTGTTAAGCGAGTTTTCTAGACCACCGGAGTGGGGCTCCAAAATCCTTCTCATCTTGGCAGATGAACCAGGCTCGATTCTTACAGTATCTTTACAAATTATCAGTTAGTTTAAATGAACATTTATTAAGCACCAACTCTGTTCTGGGCACTGTGAAGCACTGGGAATATAAAAGACAATCCCTGTCCTTTAGGAGCTCACAATCAGTATGGCTCATATTTGCCTCCACCCAGAATTCTCTCTGGGAATAATAATCTGTCTGGTTCCTACTTGTTCCCACATAATAATTCTTCCATATTCTCTTGGGCAATATCCAGTTTTGGTGTGTTTTTAGCTCTCCTCAAAGAATTCCAGTTCCCTCTGTAAATGCAAAGCTCTGTAAAAAAAAAGTCTGCATGTAGAACTTAATTATTATAAAGCATGAGAAGAAGAAAAAATAGATTTACTGGTAGGCCTGAGGAATAAACTTAGTTTCTTCCTGCCACCTCACCTTTGCCTCAATTAATTCTTTATCCCACATTAGGAAAACTCTCAACCAACCAGCCAACAATAATAACAACAAAAAATAAAAGATAACCACAAAATCTCTCACCGCTAAGAGATGAAGTCTGAGTAGCATGAACTGAATTGGAGATTTGGATCAAGAAATGTCAATCTCATTTGGAGTCCTGTTCTCACTGCTCTCACTGCTCTCACTTTGGATTTAGGCCTTCATCTACTCTGGCACTTGGGTTCCCCCTGCATATTTTTATCTCCTCTTCCCATCAGAGTGGTCTCATTCATTGCTTGTGCTCCTAGCTGGTTCTATCTAACTGTACCATGTCCCCTGGAAGTTCCTGTAATCCCAATAGTGCATGACTTTCTTTCTTCTTCCCAGAAACTCCCATGTTTCAGTCCTTAATGTTCATGGAAGATAGATCCTTTCTCATCAGGTATGTCAAACTTAACACATTAGGGGAACTGGAATTATCTAGGATGATAATTCTGTCTCTGTGTCTCTTTCTTTCTCTCTGTGTCTCTGTCTGTCTCTGTTTGGATATCTATATCTGTCTTCCTTCCTTTTTCAACTACACCAACGATACGAATGAATTAACAACATAATTTTTTTTCTGCCTTCATAAACCTGGGTGTACAAGCAGTAAGAGAAACAGGTTGAGCTGGGATATCTATGCCTTTCCATTTGTTGAATCAAAGACATTCAATTAACATTCATTTATTAAGTGTATTCAGGCAGCGTTGTGGTGTTGCGTAGTAGACAGAGAACCAGCCCCTGAGACAAGGAGACTTTGGCTCAAGTTCCATTTCTAAATAAACCATATGACCCTTACTTAATCTCTCAGTGCCCAAGGCAACTCTCTAAGACTATAAATTGCAGAAGACATTTTGATGTGCATTGCTAATGGGGTTTCTCAATGGGTTGTCCCTATGCCAATTAAATCATTGTATTGGACCCTAAAAGTGCCAGCTTCTGTGGAAACAAAAATGAAAATCATCTTTGTCCTTAAGGAGTTTACCTTCTATTGTATCCATGTTCAAGAGTAACAAATGAATGAAAAAATATAGAAGTGGTTGTGTTTGTCCCTGGTTTTCAGAGGACCATGACATCAGGGAAATGATGACATGACTTGAAGTTGACTTTGATTTGAGTAAGGAAGCGTTATGCAAGGTCACCAGCCTCACTTTCTCCTCCAGAGCCATCTGTGTCCAGTGACAGTAGTGGTAATTCAGGGCAGACACTAGGCCTACAATTTCATTGATTAAAAGAACACCCACTGAGTAATTCCTTCCACATGGGTAGGTTTGATAATCTTTGCAACTTACAGCCTTAGTTGCTGCTTAGTGAAAAAAGAGGTTAAGTGATTTGCCCAGGGTCAATCAGTGAATGTCAGAGTCAGGAGCTGAACCCAGGTCTTCCTGGCTTTAAGGCTAGTTCTCTATCCTCTATAAAACAGTGTCTCTGCTACATATGTTCAAAATGGAAGATTCACTCATATCTACTCAGAATTTGATTGTCTATACTTCTGCCACCAGATTGACTTTCCATATAATTATATGCTAGTCTAATATGTCTGTCAGTGGTTTAAGCCATTTATTACTCTTCAATAGTAAGCTCACCATTTTAATTCTTTTGATTTTTCCAAGCCCCAGAGAAAGATATTAGAAAAGCTCAATTTTTCAGATTTGTTAAGCAAATTGAAACAAATTTGGTAAGACATGAAGAATTTATAATATTGTGCTATATTATACCATATGTATGAAAGAATGAAAAATAAAAAGGCCAGAGACTACATGTGTAGAAACGTGATGCTGAAACCATAATGAAATGCCCTGAACATAGTACATGCTTTATATGATTATAGATTTAGACCTGGAAAGGATCTCAAAGGTCATCTAGTACAGCTCCTTCACTTTATGGAGGAGAAAATTGAAGCCAGGTTAGGTTAAGTTATTTACCTAAATCCACATGAGATAATAAACACCAGAGGTCAGATTTGAACCTCAGCTATAGAGTCACTATAATATATTGTCTCCATAAAGGAGATAATTCAACAGACTTAGAGAGACTTGAGCATATGTATCACTCTGATAATTCTGTAATCCATTTTGATTTCCTAGTCAAGTGGTTAGAAATCTTTTAAAATGGCAGGGGAGCCCTAACTGGAGATTCCTTTAAAAAACACTGGTGACCAGGACCTTATGCCTTATCTTCATGTGCTCTCTTTTGGTTTAGTCCCTTTGCTGATGGTTTCCAGTGAGAGATAATGTCATTAAATGGAGAGAAGTTGAGCCTTTTACCCTCTGATGTTAACATGTAACCCAATAAAATGGACTTCAGATATTTGCCTCTGTGTTTTTCATAGTTTCCATGTGTCCCAGTATCTCAGAGTCAAGGTTTTGCAGCTGCTCACCTATGATGAGAAGGACAAAGAATGACCTTTGAGATCTAGCCAGACAGAAAGCTGAGGTGAGGATTCACCTGGTGGCCATGCCATATCTGATGTGAATTTGGTGGGATCAGATTATGTAGAAACTGTGCTGAGTGAGTCCACTATCCCTAGAAACCAAGATAATATGGGAGAGGATATGACCCTAAGGCATCTGTGGTGGTGGTGATGGTGTTGATGAATTTTGGATTTTTGACTTTTTGCTATATTATTTTATGTTTGTACTTGTTATATTTTTTAGTTGCTATAATTTCTATTCCCACTATATCTTTGTAGGTAAGATTCCTTTCTAAAAGCTAATTGATCTTAAATAATTAAATGGAACTGTGGTGTTAGTCATTGGCACCTAGCAGTCGGGGGAAACAAATGGTGGTGTCACAAGCCAACAGATTCAAGAAAAATTTCCTTAGATCCCTAAAATTGTGAGGCGAAAAGGTAGAAATCCTTGCTCTCAGAGAATGATTCATAATGAACTTGCTACATGAAATTGTGTGTGTGTGTGTGTGTGTGTGTGTGTGTGTGAGAGAGAGAGAGACAGAGAGGGGGGAGGGAGAGAGAGAGAGGGAGTGAGAGAGAGAGAAAGAGAGAGGGGGGGGGAGAAACACTCAGAGAGAGAGAGAGAAACACAGAGAGAGAGAGAATTTCTTGGGGAAGGCACTGGGGGAGTTAGGAAAAGAAAATCATAGTTTTAGAGAGCTCTCTCAGGTACTGAGAGGTTTAAGTGACTTGCCTATAGTCACACAGCTTTTCTGTATCAAGAACAAGACATGGACATCAGTCATCTTGTCCCTAAAGCTGACCCTTCATCCCCTATACCTTACTGACTCTGATTCATTCAGATACCAGTAGCATTTTAAGTGCCATGCCATAGAACTTGCAATTTCAGAAAGGTAGATGTGTGCCATAAGCACAACCGCACATCTCTAGGCAAAATCTCCCCACTATATCCCCTGTGTTGGTTTTAATTTCCAGTTTGACCCGGAATGACTTTATTTTAGCAACCCTGATGGGAGTAGACATGCTCGTGCAACGTCACTTTCTTCTGTCTGTCAAGGGACGGTGAAGCAAAGCGAGGTGGGCTAGAGGACTCCCACATTAACATATTTCCTAGACGCTTCATCTTCATGGTCAATCTGTATGGATGCCTTCCAGCTCCCTGTGGAAAAGTGAACCCATCAGGACCAGCAGTAGATTAAAGCTCACACACTTCAAATTGGCGGCTTGCCTGAGCTTGCCAGAAGGGTAAAGAGTTCACTGCAGCGTTAACAGAGAAATCTCTGCAATAGTTCCCCTCCTCCCCCTTTCCTTCCTTGAAAAGAAAAGAAAGAATGAAAGGGAAGGAAAAGAAAATCTAATCATTGGGAAACTTCCTGGTGTTCATGGATGGTTTATTGGCCCCTTTCTTCTGGCCTGGTGCTATTGTTCAGTTTGCTGTCTTATATTACCTGTATTACTCTAATGAATAGGCCTTCTGTGAGGTCTGCATGCTTTAAAAAACGCCATCCCCCTTTTCGCCTCTATTCCCAAGCTGACTTTGCTTCAATGTGCTTGAGTGCAGAAGAATGAACTGTCAGCGACAACTGATTTATAAGACCGATTTACCTTCTGGAGAGTGTAATTATGTTCATAGTTAAGAATTAATCAGGTGAGAGAATTATGGAATAATCATGCTCCGGACTTTGAAGGACAAACTAAATGGAGACCAATCCCTGCATCACACAGCCATGCCAGCAAATGGAGAGAGTTTTTTGCTCTCTAATGGTTGGAGGGTCTGGTTTCGAAGTCAGTTGTCTTTCTTTTTAAAGAAATGAAGTGAGAAAATCTTACTGTGTTTCTTCAGTGGAGTTCTTCTAAGTCAGCCAGATTAAAAGGTAGAGAAAAGGATAATTTTTTTAATTATGAAAGGAAGAATTCCAGAATGATTGAACATACTCTTGGTGGGGGATTTAGCTGTTAATTTCAATTCAGATGACCTATTAGCTACCCAGTTTTCACTTAGCATTGTGAAACATACCCCATTTGAAAAAAGCTTTTCTTTGCTGTTCCTAGGTAATATGTTTCCCCTTCACCTCAGTAATGGGGGTTGATGGCATTTACAATCAGCCCTGTGTTCCCTTCCAGTAGCAGTTTCTTTGCCTTATGGCTAGAAAACTTTCTAGTCAATTATTTTAACCATTTGTTCCCTTTCCAAATTTCACATTTCTTCAGGAAAACAGAAGTGGTTGAATAGTGAAATTTATCTTTATATATTTTCATGCAGTTTTCTTGAGTGATATGGAATTTGCCTTTGATTCTTTATCCTTTGCTATTAAAATTTTGCAGCAAAAACACAGCAACAAAAGAATTGGATAGATCAGATACCACTCCCTGCCCACTGCTGCAGTGTATCACAAACAAAGACAAAAGTGTGAGTTCAGAGACCCTGAACCAGAAGATTGGGATCTACTGACAGAGGTGAAAGTCTTACCCAAGAGGTCTTCTAGCATACACCAGTATCAACCTAATCATCCTTTTCTCAAGTCCTTTTTTCTAAAGGGTTTTTTTTTCTTGGCATTTCCAGAAAGAGGAATATTGCTTGCAGAAAGCAAGACTTGCTCATCAGATAAATTTTAAAAAGAAACTGGGAAGAGGGGGAGAGGGGATTCTTATACAGAAGGATTCACAATAGGATTCAGTTAAAGGATGTGTAACACAATTTTCATCAGGGTTACTGGGGACAAAAGAGCATGTATACTAATAAAACTTATTCAAGGTTCAAATTATTTACAATATACAAATGTATTTGCATGTGTGTATGTGTGTGATGTGTGTGTGCATGTGTCCATATAAACTAGCACCTCTGTTGTTAAAAACTATTGAGGAATTAAGTGTTCTTGATAATTAGGATTTTCCACATAACTGAAACTTGACATTTAAGAAATTGTGGCAAGCAGAAAATCGAATAAGGTGATTAAATCAACTCTATAATCCAATAAGATTGATTTTGGCTACAGATAAATGTTTTTAAAAAATGTTCATTTTCCAATACAGAAGTGGACAAAAGATAAAAACAAACTGTTCTCAAATAATGAATTGTAAACTAGTAGCATCCATATCAAAGAATTAGTGAAACTATTAATAGTACGGGTAATAGAAACCAATAAAAACCCAGAGTTTTCACTGCATATCCACCATATTGGCAAAGATGATAAAAGAAAGAAATAGTGAACATTGGAGGAGCTGTGAAAATATGGACACACTAATGGATTGTTTATGGAACTGGGATTGGTATAACCATTCTGGAAAGCAATTTAGTATTGTAAAACTGACTAAAATGCATTTACCTTTCGACCTAGAGATTTTACTGTTAGGCATATAACAAGGAAGTCATTGACAAAAAGAAAGGTTCTGGTATATATGAAATTATTTAAAGCAGCATTTTTTTCTGGTACCAAAGAACTAGGAACAAATTGATGCTCATTGATAGGGATATGGTTTTTAAAAAGTGTGCTGTATGAATTTAATATTACTATGCTGCAAGAAAGCAGACATATAGAAAATCAGCAGGCAGAGAAATATATAGAAAATGCTAACAATGATGCAAAGAGAAAGAACTAATATACAACATTTGAAAATAAATATTGCAAAATTATAAAAAACAAAATTGTCTACAAGGAAGAGATATAAAAAGCCAACTCTCCCTATGTCTTTTCAGAAGAGAAATTCCACAAATTTCCAATATCAGATAGCAGTTTTTTATGTGTTGATTGATTTCAATATTTTATTCCTCTTTAAAAAATTCTTTAATTTAAGGGTTGACTCTCTGGGAGGAAGAAGAAAAGTGGTATGGGGGAAATATGAAAATTTATAATTATATTATAATATATAACAAATTATAATAAAAACAAAATATGGCAACAAAATCCATTTAAAATTTTAAAAATAGATTATTAAAATAATTTTTTGAGTCTTTAGGAAGGGACTGGAGATCAATGGAGAGGCCCATAGCGGGTATGAAGAGGTTGCAACATATAGCCAATGAAGAGCTCCAAAGAGCAAGAGTAAAATACATAATTAAGGAAATGTATGATAGGAAGAATAGATGAGTTGTCTATATGATCAATGATGGATAACAAGTAGGCAGATAGAGTGATTTACTGATATCCTTCTGATGTCAGTGGAAATCCAAGAAGTCCTAGAATATCGAGTGGGTCTATGTAGAAACTTTATGGGAGGACATGGTTAAGATGGGAAGGAATGGAATAGGGTGGGAAGAACTGAATGAGTTGGGATCTGCATTACTGGACTCAATTTACAAATTGTTAAATCACAGATCCATTTGAGGGAGAAAAGGAAGAAATATCATTATATGAAAAAAATAAGTCAATTAGAACATTAGACTAACTTCATTTAATTTCTGACAGATTAGATCAGGAGAATATCATGAATATACAATTTCTAGATTTAAGGAATATAACAATTTTGACATTTTCCTGTTAGACAAAATGGAGAGATAAAGTTTACTGGATAAGAGTTCAGTTAAGTGAGTTAAAAAATTATGAACGACCAAAAAAAAAAATCAACAAATGTTGACCAAGAAGAATGCCTATAGTGAAGGGCTAAAGAGAGCTGTCATTGACCTAGGACCATTCAACATTTAAGTATAGAGGGTTTGTTTTAAAAATTAATTTTTATTTTTTCAATTGACAAAAGTCTGTCTTTTCCCCCTTCCAACTCTCCCCACACCAAGAATGAAAGAAAAAGAAAACCTTTGTTACAAAATATATAATCAAGCAAAAAAATTCCTTCATTGGCTATGTCCAAAAACAAACAAACAAACAAAAAGTCTCATTCTGTACTCTGAGCCCTTCCACTCTCTATCAAGAGGTAGATAGCATGCTTCATCATGAATCCTCAGGAATGTTGGTTGATCAATATAGAGTCAGTGTTTCCAAGTCTTTCAATTTTTTTAAAACAATATCATTCTTATTATATAACTTGTTCCACTGGTTTTCATTTCATTCTGCATCAGTTCATGTAAGTTTATCAAGATTTCTTCCAAACCATCCCCTTTATCATTTCTAATGGTACAATAGTATTCCATTAAATTTACATACCATAACTGGTTCAACCCCTTTTTCCCTACCAAGTGATGTGTATGCCCTCCATTTCAAATTCTTTGCCACCATAAAAAGAACTACTATACATATATTTGTACACTTTTACTTAGGATTTGTTTTGTCTAGGACTAATCATCCCAAGGACTAATTTACTTCACTCTTATTCCTCTCTCCTTTCTAATGTAAAATGAAGTATAATTCAGTATCCAAAGATCTTTATACGGGTATTCTTTCCTCTTTTATCAGTTCAAAGGAGAGTGAGGTTTGTGTCACTCCTTCCCCCCTCCCACTTTTTCTTTTCTTGTATGTACTAGTGCACCTTCATTACATGAGAAAATTCTTGATATGGTTGCTACTAGTTTACAATTTATTATTTGAAAACAGTCTGTTTTTATCTTTTGTCCACTTCTGTATTGGAAAATGAACATGTTTTAAAAAAATTGACAACAGAATCATTTCCAGACCTTCTCTAATTTGATTCTCTCTCCTTCTATGAATTCTGATGGTGTTAAAGTTCCAAGAGGGTACATATATAATCCCCCAAATTTGCATATAAACAATGTATCTTTGTTTAGTCCCTTATGATTGTTTGCTAATTTTTCTTTTTTATATTTTTCTAGACTCCGGTTTATATTTTGAAGTTTCTATGCGTCTTTGGTCTTTTGATCAGGAATGCTTGGAAACCCTCAATTTCATTAAAGGTCCATTTCTCCCTTGTAGAAATGCTTTATCTTGTTAGATAAGTTATTAATGGTTGTTAGCCAATATCCCTTGTCTTCTGAAATATTGTACTCTAAGTTCTGCTCTTGCTTTTAGTGTTTGATGCCAAGATGTGTGAATATTGTGAATTACTGTGCATCCTAAGTACCCAAACACTCTCTTTGTGTTGCTTACAAAACTTTCTCTGTCATCTAAAAATTCCAGATTTAGGCTACAATGTTCCTGAAATTTTTTAATTTTAAAATTCTTTCAACAGGAAACCAGTGGATTTCTTATATTTCCTCTTTGTCCTCTGCTTCTAGGAGATTGGGACTGTTTTAATTGTTTTTTTTTTTCATAGCCTTTTGGTAATTCAATGATTTTTAAATTATATTTCTGCAAACTATTTCTAAGGCCAGTTGTTTTGCTAAGAAGATGCCTTATTTTAAGTCTAATAGAGTATTATCTCTTATTTGGACCATTCTAATTTTCTTTTTTGTTTTTCGTTCAAAATAATTTCTTCATTTAGTATTTTATTTTCCCCCAGGTACATGTAAAAACAATTTTTTAACATTTGTTTCTAAAACTTTGAGTTCCAACTTCTCTCTCTTCCTCTCTCCCTATTACCATCCCTCCTTGAGAAGGCAAGCAATTCAATATAGGTTATACAGGTGTAATCAAACAAAAAAAAATAGTCACATTGTGAAAGAAAACATAGACCAAAAAAAAAACCCTCAAGAAAAATAATGTGAAAAAAAAAGTATGCTTCAATATGAATTCAGACACCATCAGTTCTTTCTCTGGGGATTGATAGCATTTTTCATCCTAAATCCTTCAGAATTGTCTTGGATCATTGTATTGCTGAGAATAGCTAAGTCATTTACAGCCAATCATCTTAAAATGTTGCTGTTACTTTGTACACAGTGTGCTTCACTTTATATCAGCCCATGCAAGTCTTTCCAGGTTTTTCTGAGAGTATCCTGTTCAGTCTTTTCCCAAGGAATGGGCATCCCTCGAATTTCTAATTCTTTTTTTTTTTTTGCTTTCTGAGGTGGGAAGGCTAGGCAGTTGAGGTTAAGTGACTTGCCCAAGGTCGCAGGGCTAGTAAGTAAGGAACTCAGGTCCTCCTAATTCTAGGGCCAATGCTCTATTCACTACACCACCTGGCCACCCCAAATTTCGAATTCTTTACCCCCTACTGTGACCAGCACAGTTGTATGGCCTAGCAACCAGCTGATTAAAAAGAGAGAGACAGGAGTGTATTCAATAGTCTGTTTATTACTGAACCATTTCATACAGAGCCAAGATATAAGAAAATCCCAGGGTTTATACACCCTATAGCAGAAACTCTTATGTAACCAGAATGCAAGGACCCTCCTTTGGTCCTGACCACTCCCTACCCTAGCCCAAGGCTATTTATTCATTAAGACTTAATCCTAGGTCCATGCCCAGAGGCACAAACAAACAGGGAGTCACAAACAAAACTTGCTAATTAACTACTCTGAATTTTCTTTAGTTATTCATAGGACCAATGGAAGCATCAACAAACAAGGTTATACTCCTCCTGCATATCTGCCTACTGACCTCATAGAAGAGGGGAGCAATTTCCTTAATGGGGCAGAGGGAACCCTGAAAGTCTAGTCTACTACAACCCCCAGAAAAAAGAACATCTATAAATATTTCTTTTTATATAGATCATTTTCCTTTCTTTATTATCTCTTTGGGATACAGATCTAGTAGTGGTATTGCTGGGTCAAAGGGTATGCATGGTTTTATAGCCCTTTGGGCATATTTGGGCAAATTGCTGTACAGAATGGTTGATTCAGTTCACAACTCTGCCAACAATGCATTAATGTTTCATTTTACCCACATCCCCTCCAACATTTGTAATATACCTTTTCTGTCCTATTAGACAATCTAATAGAAATGAGGTAGTACTTAAGAGTTGTTTTAGTTTGTATTTCTCCAATCAATACTTAACTAGAATATTTTTCATATGGCTATTGATAGCTTTGATTACTTCTTCTGAAAACTGATTATATCTTTTGAAAATCTGTTAATTAGGGAATGGCTCTTATTTTTATAGATTTGACTCAGTTCTCTTCATGTTCTCCCCCCAAAAAAATTGAAGCAAATTTCTCTGATAAAGGCCTATATCTGAGAAACTTACTTCAAATATTTTTTCACAGTTACTATTGCGAACTGTATTTTCCTCAATCCTGTTCCCCTTCCCCCATTTATTTTCTTCTCTCTCCTTTTACCCTGTCCCTCCTCAAATGTGTTTTGCTACTGACCACCCCCTCTCCCAATCATCCTCTCTTCTATCATCACCCCGCTTCTCTTATCCCCTTCCCCTCCTACCTTCCTGTAGGGTAAAATACATTTCTATACTCAGTTGTGTGTGTTTCTTATTCCCTATTTGAGACAGTTCTGATAAGAGTTCACTCACTTTCCCACACCTACCCCATTCTACCTCTCCCTTTCTCTTCCTCCTAGTACATTCTTCTCTCACCCTTTAATTTTATTTTTTTAGATATTATTCCTTCATATTCAACTGACACCTGTGCCCTCTGTCTCTGTGTACTTCTTCTGATTACCCTAATAATAAGAAAGGTATCATGAATTACAAATATTATCTTCCTATGTAGGAATGTAAATATTTTAACCTTATTAAGTTCCTTATGATTTCCTTTTCCTGTTCATCTTGTTATTCTTCTCTTGAGTGTTGTATTTGAAAGTCAAATTCTCTTTTCGGCTCTTTTCATCAAGAATGTTTGAAAGTGCTCTGTCTCATTGAAGGTCCATTTTTCCCTTTGAAGAATTATACTCAGTGTTGCTGGGTAGGTGATTTTTGGTTGTAGTCTTAGCTCCTTTGCCCTCCAGAATATCATACTCCAAGCCCTCTGATCCTTTAATATAGAAAATGCTAAATCTTGTGTTATCCTGACTATAACTTCAAAGTACTTGAATTGTTTCTTCCTGGCTGCTTGCAATATTTTCTCCCTGACCTGAGGACTCTGGAATTTTTTATAATATTCCTGGGAGTTTTTGTTTTGGATCTCTTTTAGGAGATGATCAGTGGATTCTTTCTATTTCTATTTTACCCTCTGATTCAAGAATATCAGGGCAGTTTTAGTTAACAGATCTTGTCTAGGCTCTTTTTTGATCATAACTTTCAGGTAATCCAATTATTTTAAAATTCTCTCTCCTGGATCTATTTTCAGGTTAGTTATTTTTCCTTTTATTTTTTTTCTTTCTTTTTTTTATTGCTTCTTGATAATGTCATTACCTTCCATTTGCTCCACTCTAATTTTTAAAGAATTATTTTCTTCAATGATGGTCCCAGGACAAGGAGAAGTATTAGTGTAGTAGAACTTGTGGCCACAGTGGAGGAGGGATCTTGTCTAGGCTCTTTGTCATTTGGCCAATTCTTCTTTTTAAGGTATTCTTCTCTTCATTGCCTTTTTGGATTTTTTTTTCTTTTGCCATTTGGCCTAATCTGTTTTTTTAAGGTATTATTTTCTTCAATATTTTTTTTTGGGAGGGTATCTCCTTTACCAAGCTGTTGACTCTTTTATCATGATTTTCTCGTATTACTCTCATTTCTCTTCTCTATTTTTCCTCCCTCTATCTCTCTTACTTGATTTTCAAAACCTTTTTTGAGCTCTCCCATGACCTGAGACCAATTCATATTTTTCTTAGAGGCTTTGGATGTAGGAGTTTTGACTTTGTTATATTCTTCTGAGTGTATGTTTTGATTTCCTCATCACAATAGCTTGCTATAATCAGTTTTTTCCCATTGTTTGCTCATTTTCCCAGTCTATTACTTGACTTTTAACTGTTTGTTAAAGTAAGGCTCTGCTTTCAGGGTAGATGGTACTGTCTCAAGCTTAAGGGGTTCTGTGCAGCTATTTTCAGAGATACTTCCAGGGACCTGTAAGTTTTCATTTCTTCCAAGGTGGTATGATCTAATGGGAGGTGTTCACTACTTTTCTGGCCTGTGCTCTGGTCTTTGAGTGAACACAAACACTCTCTTCTGCCCTGGAACTGTGAGGAAGATCCCTCCTCCACTGTGGCCACAAGTTCTACTATACTAATACTTCTCCTTCTCCTGGGACCATTACCTAGGATTATGACCCAGATCTGAGTATGGGAAAAGGAACAGACTCCTGCCTCACTTTTAGCCAGAAAGACTCCTATAATCTCCTTCTGAGCAGTTATTCAACCTTCTTCCCATCTGTGAGACAAAAGCTATAGAATTAGCCATTGCCCCTGCTGCTTTTAATTCAGTCACTTCTTAGGTCTACTCTTGATTTACTGGAGCTGGAACTGTGCTGGTGCTGCCTGTGCTGGACTGTGCTTCACTCTCACTCAGGTGCAGCAGACCTTTCCTGCTGACCTTCTAAGTTGCCTTTGGCATCTCTGGGCTAAGTCTGGAAACCACCACTACTGCCAGTGATTCAGTCACCCTGACTCCTGCTTTAGGTTTGCTGGGGCCAGGTCTGCCAGCAGTGGATTGTGCTCCTCTCTCACCCTGGTACAACAGACCTTGCATGCTGACCTTCCAACTTGTCTTGGGCTGGAAATTTGTTCTACATCATTTTTATGAGTTTTGCTGCCCTAGAATTTGTTTAGAGAAATTTTTAAAAGTTATTTTTAGGGGTTGGAGGAAAACTCAGGTCAGCCCCTGCCTTTACTCTGCCATCTTGGCTCCACCTTTGCCATTCTAATGTTCAAGTAATTTGTTGTTTGAGCAAAGTTTTGTACTTCTTACACCAAACTGTTAATTCTTTCCAATTCTTTCTTCCATAGCTCTCTTCCCCCCTCCCCAATACATTTTCCTTTAGCATTTTATTTAATTTATAAAAATGTATCTAAATCTCTTTTTAACTTTTGTTTCATCTCTTCCAGGGATTCAGATTGAACTTGTGCCCAAGCTCTATTTTTCTTTGAGGCTTGGTTTGTTGATGTTTTAGAATCATCCTCTTCTTCTTGGTTTGTGATTTTAGTCTCTACTGCATTTTATGGAGAGTTTTATTTTTTGTTTTCTAATTCTTCCAGCCTAGTTTTTTACTTTGAATGTTATGTTAGTACATATTCTGTGTCCTTCTGAAGGGAGCTCATCCTGCTGCTGCTTTCTTGGGATATTGAGTGTTGTGTCCTTCCAGGATCTAAAGTAGAATTTGGTGCTCTCAGAGTGTCTTATCTAGGGACCTCCTGACCTCCTGTTCTGAACTCTGCAAGTTCCTGAGCTGGGCTTGGGTTTGAACAATATTGATTATGGATTTGCCCTATTTGAAGTTCCAGTAAATTATTGCTAGACTCAGGCACTATCAGCCAGCTGGAAAGCTCTATACCTTCAGTGTGACTGAAGTTTCTTCTTTGGTCTGAGGTTACTATCCTGCCTATTCTGCTTCAGACTTCAGACTGGGTTGTAGATTGGAAATAAAACTCCATTCCAGTCCTGGGCACTGAACCTCATGGTCACTGTTTGCTTCTGAACTTTCTCTTCTCTCACTAAACAGCCTAGGTCCAATGACCACCTCTCATCCTGGAATGCTCCCCCGAGGCATAGATCTGCTTGGCCTTACCTTCATCTGCCTTGGCTTTATGAGACAGAGCTTAATTCTGAGCAACATGGCTTCCAGTTGGCACCTTTTGCTTACCCATACACAAATTTAGGCTTCTTTTCACTGGATACAGGACCTCTTCTTTCCCCAGCTCACAGTCTCTCCTTTGTTTTGAAATGTTCTGCTTCACCATTAATGTCTAAATTGAGTCTCCAATGTCCAGAGATTTCTCTATCTGTCTCCTTGTGCCACCCTGGCTTGGGCAAAAAATGACTCTGGAATTTTTTTTTCTTGGATTTCCTGATTGGGATTTGGTCTAATACATTTTCTCAAGGTCTATTTAAAGGAGTTATGTGAAGGGGAAGGGAAGGGGAAAATTTGCTTCACTTTTTTTCCTGTCATTACCATCTTTGAATTATCTCCATTCCACATTTTCACTAGTGATTTTGTTGCAGACATGCTGAACAAACAAGTAGATGACAAAAAGGATACTTAACACTTTGGATTCTAGGATCAAATGTTCTTGACAGGCTGATGCTCTAGAACAGTGGTTCTCAACCTGTGGGTTATGTTCAATTTAAATACATCCTGCATATTAGATATTTACATTATGATTCATAACAACAGCAAAATTATAGTAATGAAGTAGCAACGAAAATAATCTCATGGTTATGGGTCACCACAACATGAGGAACCGTATTAAAGGTTTGTAGCATTAGGAAGGTTGAGAACCACTGCTCTAGAAGAAAGTTATCAAGGTGAAACTTCAAGTATAAACATAAAACTTTTTAATGAGGCTAAAAAAACCCTGGCTAGGTACAGGATGGTGAAGACAAGGTTAGAAATCAGAATGGGTAGTGTGCTATGCTAGCTATTAAAGTTAATGTAGTAGCAGTAATATAAATATAGTGTACTAGGCAGTTGTGTTATTCTTTTATATTCTGTCAAAATGGACTATTGTGTGCCCCTGCTTCTATACACCATGTTTTAGAAAGTATATTCACAAACTAAAATTTGTCTAAAAGAGAAAATAGTCAAAAGACTAGAGCCTATGTCATATGAGGACTGATTCAATACACTTGAAATATTTAGTCCAGAGGAGAAAAGAAAAAAAAAAGAAAATATATTTAAGGAGAATATGATAACTATTAATATATTTGAAGCAATGTCATGTGGCAGAGGGAAATAACTTCTTTATTTGACTATAAGGACAGAATTAGGAGCAATAGGCAGAATTTATGCGAAGGTAGATTGCAGCTCAGTATGAGGAAGAATTTTTTCTATAATTAGATTTATCTAAAATCAGAATAAATTACTTCAAAAGGTACTTATTACCCAAATCATTGAAAAGTTGAAATGGAGGGCTAAATGATAGAGGATTTTGTACCTTGAGTAGGAATTGGACTATATTAGGAGTTCTTTATATATACACATACACATACACATACACATACACATACATATACATATATACATCTATATCTACATACACATGTATGTCCACGTGTGTGTGTGTGTGTGTGTGTGTGTACACAAACTAAAGTTTGGTGTAATTTTGGTTTAATTTCCAAGCTCATTATCAAGCAAAAAACCAAAAATACCTACCAATCAGTAGTGATTTACTCTCTGTTTAGCTCCTCCTTCCTTTGTCTTTTTTTCTGTAATTACCACAGGGATTTTTGGAATTCTTTTGCAGGGATTCACTGACTGGTCTGGCCACCACCCCAGACCACTAATTATCTGAACTCTTGGCAGGGATCCATCATACTGGCCCCCAGTGTAAGTAACCCAATTGACTAAACTACTACCTATAATCAGTCTGGAGCTCCTTGACCTCTTCTTTTGGTATTGAACTTCTTTCACTGTTTGAGAGGAAGATGCAGGATTCCCTGGGTGGGGAAATTCTGGACCTTACATTGCTATCCTCATGATCTTACAGCTTTATAGAGGTTAAAGTATACATACAAATAATCATAATAGAAAATAAGTCATGAAAAGTACGTACATAAAGTACTTTATGAGGTCCAGATGTTGAACAGTTATTATTGATTTGGTGGAATAAGGGAAAGATTCCTAGGGGAGGAGGAATTAAAACAGAATCTTAAAGGATATGTTAAATCTTAGTCAATAGATGAAGAAAGGGAGAGAGCATACTAGAAATAGGGAATAATGTGAACAAAAATATTTTTGGGACATATAAACAGTATTATGTCAATAACACTTTAAGGGTTATAAAACTTTTTCTCCACCCAAATAGTAGTGCTTCATATTATGCATATTATTATCCCCCTTTCTTAGATGTGGAAATAGAATCCCAGAGAGGCAAAATGACTTGCCTAGGCTTACTCAGATAGCAAAAAATTGAGGTAGTTTCTATATGTAAATATACTTTAAAGAGAAAAGAAAATTTGTCATTATTAATGGGAATCTTTCTGAAATGTATTAAACACCTCCTTGCTGTTGCTGTGCAGAAAATCTTATGATATCGGGAAATTAGTTTTTGTGCATTTGGTAAGTTGTTTGCCCTCCAATCATATTTCTTTCTCCTTCCTGGTATATTCTCCCTTCTGTCCTGTTAATTCTTTGGACCAGTAGTGCTAAACTCAAATAGAAATGGAGATCAAAAAGCCATAATAAGGATCCCTCCGGGTCATTTATAGATTAAGTTTTATAATGTAACTTATAGTTTTGTTTTTTGCTATTTTTACTTCTTTTGTTAAATATTTCCCAGTTACATTTTAAACTGGTTTGGGCCACATTTCATAGTGGTCCTGGCTATATGCTAACTCCCCAGAGCACATGTTTAACATTTCTGTTCTACACCATGCTCCTAGCACCAACTCCATGTGTAATCTCTTATACTTGAAAGCTTCTCATTTTGTAAGTTGTGACATCTGATACAGGAAAATCAATCACACCTACTTGGACATAACTACTTCATTCACTTTAAAATCCCTGAGCTACCTGGATTCCATAGCTACCCTAAAGCACAGAGCAAAGATAGGCTGAAGAGTTATAGTGAAGAGGGGTCAGAACCAAGATATCAGAGAAAAGGCAGGGATTCATCTTAACTCCCTCCTAAATCCCTCTAAACAACTTTAAATAAAGTCTCAAAACATATTCTGGAACATTAGAACCCACAGAAGAATTAGATGAAATAATTTTGTAGCTCAAGACAACTTGTAAGATTAGCAGTAAAGGTCTGTTTCACCAGGGTAAGAGTGGAGTGCAGTCTGAAGCAGCATGGGCCCTGTCCCAGCAAAATAGCAGTAGACCTTGGTGCATACTGCATCAGTTCCTGGACCTCTCAGCCCATAGACAGTAAGGTAGCCATTCAGACAACTGGTCAAAAGAAGATTATGTTGGTCCCTTTGCTGTCAACAGCAACTCTGTTGCATTGCCAATAATCCAATCCAGCTCACAGTCCTGGACCTCAATTCCAGTGCAAGGAAGAGCATTAATATATTTGCAGTTTGTGGTTACAGGAGAACTGGGACCCTGGTCACAGTCCCAGCTCAGAAAAGAGTATTTGTGGTCAATCATGGACCAGAGCACAGGCCAGGACAATGGTAAACATACCTCTCTCTAACTCAGTGGTTCTCAATCTGTGGGTTGTGACCCCTTTTGGGGTCAAACAACCCTTTCACAGGGGTCACAGGGGTCGACTAAGACCATCAGAAAACACATGTTTCTGACAGTCTTAGGAACTGAGACACCGCTCCTCTATCTGTCTCCAGGCAGGTCCGCCTACATGCAGATACATCCACATGTGAGTATTAAAGGGTCATGGCATTAGGAAGGTTGAGAACCACTGCTCTAACTCATACCACCTTGGAAGAATTAAAAAAACAAACAAACAAATAAACAACTTACAAGTCCCCAGAATTATTTCTGAAAACAACTGCACAAAAAATGTGAAGCTTGGGAAAGTGCCTCCTTTACCCCAGAAGCAGAGCCCTACTTCAATATAGAGTTAAATGTCAAGAAATAGGAAAGAAAAAAAAATGAACAAACAGCAACAACAAAAATTCTTACAACAGAAAGTTACTAAAAAGGATAATCAAAACATGTGGTCAAAACTGCTATTTCCAAGGCCTCAAAGAAAAAAAAAAAGTAATTGGTCTCAGGCAGTGGAAGAGTTCAAAAAAGAATTTTAAAAATCAAGTGAGAGAGGTAGAGGAAAAGTTGGAAAGGGAAATGAGAGTGATGCAAGAAAATAATGACAAAAGTATCAGCAGCTTCATAAAGGAGGCCCCAAAAAAGTACTGAAGAAAATAATGCCTTAAAAAAGAGAATAGAGCAAATGTTAAAAGATGCACAAAAATCCAGTTATTAGAAAAATGCCTTGAAAAATTGAATTGGCCAAGTGAAAAGAGATATTAAAAAATTCCCTGAAGAGAAGAGTTCCTTAAAAAGTATAATTAACTAAATGGAAAAGGATGTATAAGAACTCACTAAAGAAAATAATGCCTTAAAAATATGAACTTGAGCAAGTGGAAGATAATGACTTCATGAGACATCAAGAAACATAAAATAAAATCAAAAGAATGAAAAGATAGAGAAAATGTGAAATATCTCATTGGAAAAAACAACTAACCTAGAAAATAGGAGAGATAATTTAAGAATTATTGGATTATCTGAAAGTCCTGATCAAAAAAAGAGCCGAGACATTATCTTCCAAGAAATCATCAAGGTAAACTGACCTGATATTCTAGAACCAGAGAATAAAATTGAAATAGAAAGAATCCATCAATCACTTCCCAAAAGAAGCCAGCAGATTAAAACTCCCAGTAATATTTTAGTCAAATTGCAGAGCTCCTACATCAATGATAAAATACTATAAGCAGTCAAAGCAAAAGAAAATAATTTAAATGTCATGGAAGACACAATTAGGAAAACATAAGATTTAGCAGTTTCTACATTAAAGGATCAGAGGGCTTGAAAAATAATATGTCAGAAGGTACAAAACCTAGAATTACAACCAAGAATCACCTACAGCAAAATTGAATATAATCCTTTAGGAGGAAAAACAGACATACAATGAAATAGAGGAATTTCAAGCATTACTGATGAAAAGATCAGCCCTGAATATAAAATATGACTTTCAAATACAAGATTCAAGAGAAGCATAAAAAGGTAAATGGGAAAGAGTTCTAAAGCATTCAATAAATTTAAAGTGTTTATATTCTTACATAGGAAAATGATACTTGTAACTCCTAAAAACTTTCTCATTATTAGGGCAGTTAGAAGAAGTATATATAGACAGAAGGTGCAGGTATGAATTGAATATAATGGAATTATTATCTAGGGTAATAACATTAAGAATTGAGAAAGAAGAATGCACTGGGAGAAGAGGAAATGGAGGGGTAAAATGGAGTAAATTATTTGACATAAAAGATATGCAAAAGAGCTTTTACAGTGAAAGGAAAGACGGGAGGTGAAGGAGGGGAAATAAATGAACCTTACTCTCATCTCAATTACTCAAAGAAGGAATAACACACACATTTAGTTGAGTATCCAAATCTATCTTATTCTACAAAAAAATAGGTGGGGAAGGGGATAAGAGAAGAGTGGCAGCTGATAAGAGTGGGGAGAAGGTAAAAGACAGAAAACACTTTTAGGAAAGGGACAGAGTGAAAGGAGAGAGAATTGGATAAATGGAGGTGGTGGTGAGGAGGAATAGTAGGGAGGGAAGTAGTAATCATTAATGTAAAAATCTTACAGTTGTTTCTCTTAAAGACCTAATTTCTCAAATATATAGAGAACTGAGCAAAATTTAAAGAAATAAGAGCCATTCCTCAATTTATAGTCAAAGATTATAAACATTTTTCAAAGTAATCAAAATCATCTATAATCATATAAAAATCCTCTAAATCACTATTGATGAGAAAAAGGCAAATAAAATAAAACTCTGACCTATCACTCCACACCCATCAGATTGACTAATATGAAAGGAAAATGACAGATGTTGGAGAAAATGTCAGAAAATTGCGATAATAATGTACTATTGGTGAAGTTGTATAGTGATTCAACATTTTTCTTTTAAAAAATTAATTTATTTTTGGTTTACAACATTCAGTTCCACAAGCTTCTGAGTTTTAAATTTCTCCCCTTCCCTCCCTTCTACCCTCCTCAAGATGGGGTGCAATCTGACAGAGGCTGTACATATACATTCACATCAAACATATTTTTACATTAGTCATGTTGTAAAGAAGAATTAAAACCAATGGAATAAATCACAAGAAAGAAAAAATAAAACAGAACAAAACAAAATGAAAAAGAGAGAAAACAAATAGTATACTTTGATCCACACTCAAAGTCAGTAATTCTTTCTCTGGATGTGGACAGAATTTAATGCCACAATCCTTTTGAAGTTGTCTTAGAACCCTTGAATTGCTGAGAAGAGACAAATCTATCAAAGTTAGTCATCACACAATGTGGCTGTAACTGTGTATAATGTTCTCCTGGTGCTACTCCCCTCACTCAGCATCAGTTCACATAAGTCTTTCCAGGTTTTTTCTGATGTCTGTCTGCTCGTCATTTCTGATAGCACAATAGTATTCCATTACATTCATATACCACAACTTGTTCAACCATTCCCCAGTTGATGGGCATCCCCTCAGTTTCCAATTCTTTGTCATTACAAAAAGAGTTGCTATAAATATTTTGTACATGTGGGTTCTTTTCCCATTTGTATGATCTCTTTGGGATACAGTCCTAGAGGTGATATTGCTGGATTAAAGGGTATACACATTTTCATAACCCTTTGGGCATAGTTCCAAATTGCTCTCCAAAATGGTTGGATCAGTTCACAACTCCAGCAACAGTGCATTGGTGTTACAATTTTCCCACATCTTCTCCAGCATTTATCATTTTCCTGTTTTGTTATGTTAACCAATCTGACTGGTGAGATGTGGTACTTAAGTGTTGTTTTGATTTACATTTCTTTAATCAAGAGTCATGTAGAGAGCATTTTTATATGACTATAGGTATCTTTAATTTCTTCCTCTGAAAACTGAAAATTTTATCAATTGGGGAATGACTTCTATTCTTATAAATTTGACTCAGTTCTTTCTATATTTTAGAAATGAGACCTTTATCAGAGACACTAGTTTTAAAAATTCTTTCCCAATTTTCTGCTCCCCTCCTAATCTTGGTTGCATTGGCTTTGTTCATACAAACCTCTTTAATTTAATTAAATCATAATTATCCATTTTACATTTCATAATTTTATCTATTGCAGAGGTCCACAGGCCAGTGGGACTCTAAACCTGATCACTGAATAAGACCTCTCAGCTAAAGACCCTGCTACCAGGCCCGGATCTGTTCCCCAACCCCGCAAAAGGCTCACAGACATGAGCATCAAGAGAAGTGGAAGAAGTGTGGCATGTACTCCCAGCCTGGGAACAAGGATGCTAGCAGTGTTCTCAGGGAAAAATACCATACTGTTTCAACAGAGTACAAACTAGATAACCAGAAGCCTTGGGATAATGCCATCCTGTTCTAGGGAGATTAGGGAGGTTTGGAACATCCTGCCCAGTACTCACACCCCAATAACAAGGATAGAATGTACAGCCATCATGTATGAGGTGAATAGGAAAAGACAGTGGCTTATGATGACCTATGCAGTTTTGTACTATATATACTGGAGTGTTAGCTGAATAAAATTGACTCTGTTTCCACCATTCTTGGGGTCCTGTCTCATTCATGATGGTCACAACCTCTTGGTAAATAACTTTCCAAGAATCTTTTTTCCACCTAACTTTTCCTTCTCAGTCCTGCTGCTGGTCAGCTGGGCTCCTCTAACACTATCTCAGCAGCTCTGCCAAGGCATGGCAGGGTTCCCCTAAACTTGGCTCCCCACAATCTATCTCTTATTTGGTCATAAATTCTTCCTTCCTCCATAAACCTGATAGGTAAACCAGTCTTTGCTCTCCCAGTTTGCTTATACTATCAGCCTTTATATCTAAATTGTGTACCCATTTTGACTTTATTTTGACATATGGTGCAAGATATTGGTCTGTTCCTAGTTTCTGCCATGTGATTTTTCAGTTTTCCCAGCAGTTTTTGTCAGATAGTGAGTTCTTATCCCAGAAGCTGTAGTCTTTGGGTTTATCAAACAGTAGGTTACTATAGTCATTGACTATTGTGTCTTCTACACCTAATCTATTCCACTGATCCACCACTCTGTTTCTTAGCCAGTAAGTACTAAGTAGCTTTGATGATTGCTGCTTTAAGATCTGGTATAGAAGGTCACCTTCCCTAACATTTATTTTCATTGATTCCATTGCTATTCTGGAACTTTTGTTCTCCTAGGTGAATTTTGTTATTTTTTTCCAGCTCTATAAAATATTTTTTAGTAGTTTGGTATGGCACTGAATAAGTAAATTAATTTAGGTAGAATTGTCATTTTTATTATATTAGCTTGACCTCTGCACAAGCAACTGATGTTTTTCAAATTATTTAAATTGGACTTTATTTGTGGGTAAAGTGTTTTTAGTTGTGTCCATATAGCTTCTGGGTTTGCTTTGGCAGGTAGATTCCCAAATATTTTATATCTATAGTAATTTTAAATGGAATTTCTCTTTCTGTCTCTTGCTGTTGGGTTTTGTTAGTGATATATAGAAATGCTGATCATTTTTGTGGGTTTATTTTGTATCCTGCAACTTTACTAAAATTATTTATTACTTCAAATAGTTTTTCACTTGATTCTCTAAGATTCTCTAAGTATACCATTATATCATTTGCAAAGAGTGATAGCTTTGTTTTTTCTTTGCCTATCCTTATTTCTTCAATTTCTTTTTCTTCTCTTATTGCTAGAGCTAATGTTTCTATTACCATATTGAATAACAGTGGTGATAATGGACATCTTCATTTCACCTCCAATCTTACTGGAAATGCTTCTAGCTTATCTCCATTACATATAATACTTTCTGATGGTTTTAGGTAGATGTCACTTATTTTAAGGAAGACTTCATTTATTCTTATGCACTCTAGCCTTTTTTTTAAAAATAGTAATAGGTGTTGTATTTTGTCAAGAGCTTTTTCTGCATTGCTTGCTCTGCCATCTTGGCTCTGGGAGGTTTAAATAGGTGACTTTCAAACATTCATTCTGTGGACTGAGAGCTCCAGGAGTAGCTGCTGCCACTATAGCAGGCTCAGGACTGTGCTTTTTTCTCACCCAGTTCCAACAGACCCACCTCCTGTGCTGAGAGGTCCGGGAAATCACCACTGCTGCCATTGATTCAGTCATCTTGGGTCTGCTTTGGCTTTGCTACGGTCCAGTCTGATTCAACCTTTCTGTAGAGCAATTGGGAACCATTTCCAAATGGCTATAAAACCATGCAAGTTCTTTGACCAAGCAATACCACAACTAGTTTTATATCCCAAAGACATTTAAAAAAATAATCTACATGTACAAAAATATTTATAGCAGCTTTTAGTGGTAGTGAAAAGAAAGGGATGTCCACCAATGGGGGAATGACTAAGTAAGTTGCTGTGGATGATTGTGATTGAATGCTATTTTAGTACAGATATGATAAGCTGAATTCTCTCATAAAAACCTGGAAAGACTTGCATGAACTGATGTCAAATTAAGTGACCAGAACCGGAGAGCATTGTATACGGGAATAGGAATATTGTATGATGAACAACTGTAAATGACTTTAGTTATTCTCAACAACACAATGATCCAAAATAATTCCTAAGGACTTATGATAAAAATGCTATCACTCTCCAGAGAAAGAACTGATAGAGTCTGAATACAGATTGAAGCATATTTTTTTAAAACTTTAGTTGTCTTTTTTTTTTAAATTTTACTTTGCTTTCACAACATGACTAAGACGGAAGTATCTTTTGCATGACTGCCCATGTATAACATATCAAATTGCTTGCCTTCTCAATGATGGGATGTGGGAAGGGAGAGAATTTGGAACTCCAACTTTTTTTAAATGAATGTTAAAGTTATTTTTTACATGTAATTGAGGAAAAACAAAATATTAAAATTTTTAAAAATTGTTCTAGTGAATAATTGGTGTAACAAGCACTAAGACTTATAAGCATCCTCTAGCAAGATTATCATTTACTCTCTTCGTTACAGTGCTTGAAGACCATCATGATAGAAGTTATTTCATTGTATCTTTTTATTATCCTTCCTTATCCCATTTTGAATATATAAGTGCAATCCCCAGTGTTGGATGTCAGCAGACTCTTCTCGTTTCAAAATGTCAGCAACTGATTCATTGTGGGTAAAAAGTTTATTTCTTGAATGCCCTTTGATTTCTGACTTTATTTTTGCTTCCATATCACCATGAGGGTTTCTGGTTAAACCACATGGCCATGAATTAAAAGTACCAAACAAAAGGGCTTATTACCTTTATTTTACTTTTTTCAATCATCATGATATTTTTTATTCTCTCATTTCTTCCCAAATAATTTTTTAAAAGAAAGAGAAACTCAGGACAGTAGGTGGCACAGTGAATAGAGCACCGGCCCTGCAGTCATGAGGACCTGCATTCAAATCCGAACTCAGAAGCTTGACATGCTAGCCGTGTGACTTTGGGCAAGTCACTTAAATCCAATTGCCCTCTGGGGGGGGGGGGGAAAAAAAGCAAGAAAAACTTTATGATAGTTAAAAAAATCGTGCATGGCCAAGTAAAACAAATTCCTATATTAGTCATGTCCAAACACTGACTGCCCTTTAGTTATTTATGAAACTCTTTTAAGGCCAAGCACTGAACCTCAACTTCTACCTTAGTCAAGAGAGTATATACAAGAGAGCAGCCTTTTCTTGTTCTCTCGTGATAATTATTGTGAACACCAGTAATGTTGCTATGCTAGAATGTAGTGATTTTTAGAAGCCATCTAAATAAGTTAAGATGAACATTTTTTACATTTCTTAATATTTTTACCTCACCATATAAAGTCCTAGCACGTTCCCAAATGTATCCCACCAATAATGCACGTAAATAAAAAGTAAAACAACTTAAAAGAGTGATTATGATTGATAGAATACACTCTTTTAAATTTCCATGCTTTCATTTGTTAAATGAAATGTCGGGTGTAAGGCTGACAAGTGAATACTGTCCATTGGTTTTCATCTGAGTTTAACTACTATTTAAATTCATAATTGTGTACATAGTTTTTAGTAATTGTGTATATTGTTCCTTTAGTTCTGATTTGTTTGCTGTGCGTCACTTCATGAAAAGATTTCTGTATTTCTTTGAATCTTTTATATTCATCATTCTTTGTGACATAGTAATATTCTATTATATTCATATATGATCATGTATTCAATCATTCCCCAATGGTTGGGCATACACTATTTGTTTCTAAGTTTTTGTATCATGAATAACGCTGCTTAGTTAGACATTTGCTTACGTATAACTAATTTCTTATTTTTCATAACCAACTTGGAGTATAAAACCAATGCTGGGGATTGCAGGGTCAAAATGTAGGAAAATTTTTGGAATTTTTCTTACATGATTGTAAACTTTTATTTCAAAAGATTGGACCAATTAACATTTATATTAGGAATGCATTATTGTTGCTATCTTCTATCCTTGCTAACATTCTATTTTTCCAACTTTTACAAAGTTTACCAATTTGATGAGACAGCATCTCAGAAATGTTTAGTTTTCATTGTTCTGATTATTAATAAGTTTGATCACTTTCTAGTTGGCTCCTGAAAGTTTGCTTCTTTCTTATGAGAAAAGTGCTTATCTATTAGCAATGTAACTATCGGGGAATGTTTCTTTTACATATATGTGTCAATTATCTTTGACTCTGAATGATAGATTTTTATTAGGGTTGTTAATGCCAACATTCTCCCATATATAGCTTCCCCCCCTTCTACCTGCATTTGTTTTGTTTATGAACAAACTATTTTACATACTGGAAGGGAAGAGGAGCTGTGGTTCCACTGCTTAGCTCAGTTATTTTAGTTACATAATATAGTCATACATAATGAGGTTTTAATGTGTAAACTCTGCCATATTGTTAGAAATCTAAGTAGCGATTAATTTTCCCTTTTCATTAAATACCCCATAATATTTTGTGGCTCAGCTATTCTGATATCACTCCATTCCTTAATGCCCATAGGGTATATGAAGTGTTTAGAAAAGTTTCCTTCTAAATTCTCAATGAAGGATCTATTATTTCCTCCAATCTGGCTGCCTCTTTTTTCTCCCATAATTTCTTGAAATTCTAATTCATTTAATTTTTCTTTGGCTGCTTTTTTTTTTCCTTTTTTGCTTTTTGGAGGGCAATTGGGGTTAAGTGACTTTGCTCAAAGTCACACGGCTGGTAAGTGTGTCAAGTGTCTGAGGCCGGATTTGAACTCAGGTCCCCCTGACTCCAGGGCCGGTACTCTATTTACTGTGCCATGTAGCCACCCCCATTGGCTGCTCTTCCATAATTCTCACCTCTTCAACTATTTTTATCTAGCTTCTTTGAGTTAACTACCCTTCTTTGTGTAACCTAGGACACAATGGTTGCTAGGGGAAACTGGATTACAAAGAATTATGTATTAAATGAAGTCAAGTACAGTATTTGTCTTCAAAGTATATATATTTATGGACAACTGAGTTTCTTTAAGTTCAAAAATCTTTTCTGTTACTTTCTGTTTCTTCATAGCTATTCTTTAAAGGTTGAAGATGTCAAAAGTCTTATCACTATACAATAAAAAGAGTTCGCATTTCAGTCTATAAAAGTATTGTTAGATTTAATACAGTAAATACACAATGCCCTAAAGTCATAGTATATAATTTGAAAAACCAAGAAAATGAGAAAAACGTTATCAATAATTCTTATTCCTTTTGGATCTTTCCATGATCTTTAACTTCCTAAAAGGCAGTTTGCAGTTAGAGTTGGCAAGCAGGCCAACAACAAGCCTTAATTAAGTGTTTACTGTTTTCTGGGCCCTGTGCTAACCATTGGAAATACAAACACAAGGAAAAGAGAAAGCCAGTCCTTGATCTCATGGAGCTTGTATTTTAATGAGGGAAGACAACACAGAAAAGGGAACTGAAAATCAGGGACTAGGGGTTGGGTGTAAAGTATAAAACATTAAGGATGACTAAGTTGAAGCCTTTCCTCAAAAATGAAATTCTCTCAACCAATGGGAGAAAAAGGCTAGAGGTATATCCCTGTCTGAGAAGGCCCCACATGCTGTGAGAAGGCCCAATATGAGAAGGCAGCTGAACAATGATGACCAATTCTGGAGAGGCTGAGGCAGAGCTGGGAGCAGAAATTGGTTCAGTCCACTGACTTCCTCAGAGATCCATGAATAGTGAAGAGTCTTATTGCTTGATAATCCACCTCTTTAGTACCCCAGCCCTTTTCCCACACTTTAGGTCCTGCTCCCTTTCAGCTTGGTGCAGTAAAGATGCTAACCACATCCAGACACATTTACCTATGAACCAGTGAAAGGAAAGAGAAATGAACCTAGCAACTAACCAAATTAAAAAGAGATGGTTACACAAGCCATTTCCTCCTCCATCCAAATAAATTCTAAGTGACTTTATTTACAAATATTTGACTTACAATCTTCTTAAAAAAAATCTTTGGCACAAAGTGCCATTTATATACATTCTAGTCAATCAATGAAGCAAGGTCCACAATATTGTCACTGAATAATTTGGTACATCAAAGCAAATTGGCTTACCCAGAACCTTCAGTTCTTGTTTTTGCCTTGGGCAGATTGCCTTCAGGACCCCTTTTCTGTTGTTTCCCTGTCCTGTTCCCCCACCCCTCTACAACATCAGTATGAGTTCCTTCCATCATCTAAAACATAAGCAAACCAAACAAAAAAACCAAATCAAAACAAATTTATTCAATGCCTACTTCAGACATGGCCTATTGACACATCTACTTTGAGCCTTGCTGTGACTGATAAGCTGCTATTGGCAGTTCTCTATCTCTGTCTTTTCTTTCTCATTTGCAGTAGTCAGACATTTTCTTTTTAAAGGCTTATTCCTCCTTACTATCTTTTCCATCACTCCATTCATATGCAAATATAATAGGGTATAGTCTTTGGTGTTGTGGTAGATGCAATGTCAGAAAGGGACATTTGCCAACCATTCTAATTCTTCTTGGCTTAAACTAACATATTCCCGTCTAAACTTCTCCCCCCATTTTGACTCCTCAAACTCACATAGTATACTGTTAACTGCTATATGGTTTATTAACACACAATGTAGAGAACTCAAATTAATGATAAGACAATGCTTCAAATAGCAGGCTGCATTGACATGGAAGTGCGTATTGATTTTTTTCCTTTCTCTTAGCATCTTCCTTCCTCTTGGTCTGAGAATAGAAGAAAAAATTACCAGGGCTTGTCTTAAAAAAAAAAATATATAGTAGGACCTTGCTCAGATCCTTTTGAGGTAACTTGGGAAGAAAGAAGCTGTGAACTAGATTTCTACTTGACATCCCTGGAAGCAGCTATTGTTTTGCCTCTATCAGTTTCCAAAAGCTTTCCTCTTTTCATCCACTCTCTGCTTCCTTTCATCTGTTTTCAGTTGATTCCCCATCATGGTTAACAACACTCGTCTGCTCTTGTCTGCCACCTTTCAAGATCTCTCTGCAAAGAGATATGAGTTCTACTTTGTATCCTCTCTTTGTAGGAACAGGGGATGGTACACCTATCTTCCCATCCCTGCTTCACGGCAGGAGAAGTCTGGAGGCCAGGATGACTTTCCCTTCTTCATTTTCCACTTAAGGAAGCAGAACAAAAACAAACAAAAAGAGTCCCAACCACATTGGGAGGAGCCTAAAAAGACAAATGAAACTAGAAACTTAGGATTTTTGGTTGGGGGGAGGGGATAAGTATATGTACACACATTTGCCAGCATCCTGAAGTATCTATGAGTTTGTTTTTCTTCCGTTCCCCTGTATCAGCAAGCACCTTAGCATACCCAGGGTGGCTGCTAGCATAGGTTCTTAGATCTGCTTTTCTAAAGGAAAGCAACTCAAAATGGATTAAAAATCTTAATTTAATCAATCAAACATATATCATTTACTTAGTTCAGGGGGAAAAGTCAACACCCCAAACTTCAGAGAATACAAACAGAATACAAAGAGAACTTACAAGCAGAAGTTACAAGCAGACAAAGAAACAAATCAGCAGACAGGCTTCCAGACATCTGACCATTACATCCATATCTAGTCAGTTACCAGAGAGGGAAGCATCAAAATCTGGATTTTTCAAGCCAGGGGCTGAATGGCTTCCCAGAATCTCATCTGGCCAAATCACACAACTCTTTCCAAAGTGAGCCCCAAAGCAAAACCTCACATCAGGGTATATATAGCCTTCTCCTGGATAGGAGAATGTCACAACCCTCTTGACGTACTGCCCAATCACAAAGTAATAAGGCATGGGCATTCCTGAAGAACAAGTCTCCCGCCACAGGCTCTAAGCGACCATATTCAACCTATTAGGGGGCAGAGTATATTTTCAAATCAGGGAAGGTTCTCAGAATCACTTAATCCTATCAAAAGGCAAAGGAGCAGGGAAGATCTTCAGATTCCCATAACATCCCCTTAAGGTATGCTTTGTTGTCTTGTTCAGTCATTCAGTCATATCCAATTTTTTTTGTGACCCTTGTGTACCATAGCATTCCAGACCCTTCTTCACTATCTCCCAAAGTCTGTTCAATCTTAAGTTTATTGCTTCCATGACACTATCTATCCATCTCATCCTCTGCCAGTTCCTTCTCTTTTTGCCACCTTCCCACTTATATAATCTAAATATACACATGTATACATACATGCATATATGTACATATATACACATAAATATATAATGCTTAACTTGGTATATATATATATAATTCTCATATATATTTCTATGTATATATATATATATATATATATGAATATACATGTTGTATATCTGTATTTCCATCTATTTTGGGGTCCTTTTCAGCCCTAAGATTTTTTAAAAAGTATTTATTTAACATTTTTAGTTTATATCATTCATTTCCACAAGATTTTGAGTTACAAATTTTCTCCCTGTCTTTCCCACACCCAGCACTCCAAAACAGCAATCCCACTGTATACTCCCTCCCCTGATCTGCTCTCTCCTATGTCCATCCCCATCAGCCCTCTGACATTCTGGTGGGGCAAGATGGATCTCCCTACCCCAGTGCCTGTATACCTTATTTCCCAGTAGCATGTTAATAATAATAATAATACATATATATTTTAAACATTTGATTTTAAAACTTTAAATTCTAGATTCTTTCTCTTTCTCCCTCGCCATCCATCTCTACAGCCTCCATCAGCTTTGGCTCACTGGTCACACACCTCAGGACCACCACCCATGACCACAATCCAGATCCAGGTAGGTTAAGGCAAGAGAGCTTAGCCTCTGAGTGGTTGCTTGGCCCCCCTGCAATCTGTAGGTGGGGAGCTCTGAAGCAGCCATGTGGAGGTGGCTGAAGGGCCTCTGCTTCCACTGCTTCTGGCTCTAGAGGCAGAGGGCCAGACCCACTCCCCCATCCCCCCCAAATCCAGCTGAGTTCCACTGACCTTTTACATGATCTTTGGCATTTATGGGATGATAATTCTGGAAATCACCACAACTGCTGGTGATCCACTGTCCCGAATGCTCCAGCTGCTAGTCTTGGACACCCTGGGGCTAAAACTGTGGGTTCATGACAGGATGGACTTGGCTCCCAGTGCTGATGAACCCTTCCTGTCTGCCTGCTGGGCTGCCTTCAGGGGGAGATTTGTTCCTCTGTCACTTTGTGGGTTCTGGAACTCTACAATTTGTTTAGAGTCATATTTTACAGCTAT
>CM053582.1:416118531-416137424 GCA_028627135.1 Pseudochirops cupreus
CTTTTCTGCTCTGGAGGCCTTTTGGCCAGACTGCTTTACTCTCCTAATTTCGCAAGCTCCACTGACCTAGTCCTGAATGCTGCTCACAGCTGCCGCTAATCTGTGCACCAGAGAGGCTCCTCTGCTCCTCCCATCCAGCCGCTCCCGGGGCTCAGCTGTGGCTTCAGGCCAGGCTGGTTTCGGTTCTCAGTGCTGATATGGTTCCTCGTAGCTGAGCTGACTTTAGTGGGAAGTATCTTTGTGTGTGTTTTGGAGTTCTAGGATTGGTTTAGAGTCCTATTTTATGGGTATTTTGGGGTGGTTATGTGAGAGCTGCAATATGTTGCTGCTGCTATGCCGCCATCTTGGCTCCGCCCCCCTGAGTAACTTTCTATGGTTAGAATTTTTTTTGTTTCCTCATTTCTTGACTTCTGACTCTATGCTAAAGCAGAACTCTGCTTCCCAAGTGGAGGGGACACTGTCCCAAGCTTAAGGTTTTGGGTTTGTGTGTGTGTGTGTGTGTGTGTAGCTGTTTTCAGAGGGAATTCTGGGGATGTGTAAGTTTTTGGCTTTTCCATGGTGTTATTATCTAAGGAGGGGTATGTTTGCAACTTTCCTGTACTGTGTACTGGTTTGTGAATGACCGTGAACTCTCTTTTCAACCTTGGAACTGTGACCATTCTCTCCTGTGGCTGTAAGCTCTGCTGTTCTAGTGCTCCTCTTCACACTGGTACTAAGACCCAGGACTGTGACCCAGATCCATATATAGGCAATGCAGCTGAAGTCCTGCTCCTGGTGCCAGCAAAGGCACCATTGTAAATCTGCTTTTGACCCATTGTCCAATCCCCTTGCCATCTGTGGGCTAAAGGGTCTGAAAACTTCCTCTACTGCCATTGATTCAGTCACCCCAGGGCCTACTCTTAGTTTTCTGAGGCCCAGTCTGTACTGGTTAGACCCGCATAGGACTGTGCTTTTCTATCCACCTGGTACAACAGATCTTCCTACCTACCTTCTAAGTTGTCTTAGACTGGAAAATTGTGTCACTTCAACTTTTTGTGGGTTCTGCCGCTCTAAAATTTGTTGAGAGTTATTATTTAAAGGTATTTGCAGGGGTTTTGGGGAGAGCTCAGACAAGTCCCTGCCTTTACTCTACTGGCTCTACCTTCTCATGCAATTGTTAAACTTATCATCAGCAAGTTAAAATAAAAGTTACCTTTCTTTTGTGGCATCTTTTGTATTCATTTTCTCATTTGATCTTAGCTGCTTTAGAATTATTCCTTATCAGAAGAGAGGTTCATCTAATCCAATTCCCTCATTATATAAATGAGGAATTTTAGATTCCCTGAGTTGATATGGTTTGCCCAGATCACGCAGCAGAAGCCTGGCTAGAGGCAGACCCTTCTTCACTCTTCATTTAATGCTCTTTGTAGTACATTCTTCTGTTTCACCATTAACCAAACTGAGTACTGTATCCTAAACCATACCATTTTCCCTGTCACCAACCCAATTTCCAATTTCCATGTCATGTAAAAGCTTCAAAATAATGCTGGCTACATTTGCTTTTGCCATTGAAGCAAAGTGAAATAAACAAGCAAGCAAAAAATTGAACTCTGGGAAGGGAAATGCTTCCTGTGGGGAGACAGCAGAGGATGATAAAGCACTGTGGAGGACGAATGTCATCTGCTTCTATGCCAATCACTTCCTGTGTAGCTTGACTTCATTTCTATGTCTCCAAAATGGATATTGGGAAAACCCTGTTAAATTCAGAGGGTATGGAAGTCACATTGTTAACTTCAGTGAGCCATTTAAACTCAAAGGTAGTGTGGTATGACATATTGCTAAAAAAGACTTGGGTGCAATTAGCATTGTACTCACTAACATGCTTGTGACCTCTGACATAAAAGGAGACAATATGAAGAGAGTGCTGGACTTGGAAACAGTAAGAGAAGTTCCAAACCTTCTTCTGGTGCTTACTAGATATGTGACCCTGGGCAAATCACTTAACTTCTCTGAGCCTCTGTCTCTTCATCTATAATATGGGAATAATAATAGCAACTTTAGGAAATTATTCTAGTGAGAGTCAAATGAGAGGATAATGTATGTAAAGCACTTTCCAGATCTCAGAGTATTAGATAAAAATGAGGTATTATTACATCCTTTTGGGTGTCAGTTTGTTCTATGAAAATGAAGGGTTTACACTGGATGATATTTATTGTCAGTCTTGGTTCTAATATTCTAGGTCTAGGGCTACCTTGTTGTGAAACAAATATGGAAACATATTTGTTAAATGTGTGATTTGAGGATAAAGCACACACACATATATGAAAGCATTGAAATATAGATGTACAATTTGCTTTTTTTTTTAAATGATATGAACTTGGGGCGGCTACGTGGCACAGTGAGTAGAGCACTGGCCCTGGAGTCAGGAGAACCTGAGTTCAAATCTGGCCCCAGACACTCAACATTTACTAGTCCTTTGACTCTGGGCAAGTCACTTAACCCCAATTGACCTACCTTCTGACCTCCAAAAAGCAACAAAAAAAATGATATGAACTTTCGTACAAATTATACTTAGTGAGATTCTTAGCCCTCTGGGCCTCAGTTTCTTATAAAATTGTCACATGAACACCCTGGTTCTCCTAAATTTCTATAAAGAATGCTAATGAAAAGGATTGTTATGTATTTTATAAATCTAAATGCTTAATAATAACCATATCCCCTTTTAATAAAATCACATTGGTTTCTGCAATGTTTGTAGTCTGTGGAAATTAGGGTTTTGGCAATATTCTTTCTCTTGCTTCTGGTGAAGGTTTAGGTAGATCCCACCTTCTGTCTAGGAAAGTTAACTTGCTAATCAATACTTGACAGGCCCAGTTTTTACCTCCTTGAAATGAAAATAAAAATCTTCTTATTTCATGGAGTCTACAATAAGCTGGTAGAAATGTATCTCAGTTCCTTGTTTCTTCATATGCAGCATATAATGCTTAGGCTCATATAAAGTAGGTTCCTTAGAGGCATGAATGCCTATCTCTAGGAAGTACAGTGAACTCAGAGGCAGTTCTCCTATGAATAATAATTCATAAGATCATATAAACCCTCTTGTATGAACTCTGTATTAAACCCCACTTAATATCACACTGCATAGTCATTTGTAGCAAATTGGAGGGGCAGGTATGTGGAATAGCAGTGGTGATTCAGATTTTCATGAAGTCCCTCTCTAGCCAAGAGGAGAGAGGCTTAATGCTATCCATTGTTCCTAAGCTTGTCCCCAAGAGTTGCCAATAACAGCCTGCCAGAAGTCTGAAAGAACTGCATGTTTTACTGGGGAGCTACAACCTAAAAAAAGTAGGCAAGCAGTTGGGGGAGATGAGAAGATAAAACAGGTTATTCCATCTTCGATCAAGCCAGGCTTTTCAGCCACAAAACCTCAAGGTGGATAGGCACTGTGCAAACTGAAAGGCTCAGTTGAGGTGAGATGCAAAATTTGGCAATAGATGAGTACTTTTTTCCTCCATAGTTTTGAGAGATTTTTTTTTAAAGCATTCATACATAGTTCCACAATATTTATTTTTTCAAGATAAAATGGCATGGCAGCTAAAGATAATTCAGCAATAGAAATTAGAGAAGTATGGTTTGCATTGGACTTTTGGCCTTTAAGAACACATCTTTCAGACAGAAAAACATATGTCTTTTATGACTAGCTGTTTTTTGTAAGAAGATCAAGCCATCCCCTAGGTGATGTCATTTTAAGGTATACTGGGAATGCTTTTCAGTCACCAAATAGCACCTCCAAAGCCGTGTCTGAAATTTCAATATTAGAGAAATATTTCTTTGGACTGATCATTAGTCAGATATAAAGATTCCACAGTGAAGAGAAATTTGGTGTGATGAAAACAACACTGGGATTGGAATGAAAAGACCTAAGTTTGAGTTCCAGTGTAAAACTTATTAATTTTAAAACTTTGGGCAAACCACTAAATCTCTTTGAATCATTTTTTTTTTGCTTTAATGGAGAGCAATTGGGGTTAAGTGACTTGGCCAAGATCACACAGCTAGTAAGTGTGTCAAGCCTCTGAGGCCGGATTTGAACTCAGATCTTCCTGACTCCAGGGCCGGTGCTCTATTCACTGCACCAACTAGCCGCCCCAGAATCCTTTTTTTTAAATGTGCAAAATAGGGGAAATGATCATCTCTTTTTCATAGGTTGTTGGGAGGGGGAAATTAAATGAGGAAAATATCATAAAGTTCTTTGTCCCAGGAAAACCATATTCCACAGCATTTAGGCTTCAAAGGATCCTTAGAGATTGCCTTGCCTAAATTATTTATTTTATAGATGAAGAAATGGAAGACCAGAGAGGTGATGATTTGTCTGAAAGTCACACAGATAGAAAGTAATAGAGTCAGGATACAAGTCTAAATTATCTGACCCCAAATAGATTACAAAACTTTCCATGAAACACATCATATGAACTTGGAAAAGTCCTTTCATCCCATGGATACATTTCCTCATAGGAAGGATTTGAGCTAGCAATTTTCTGGGTTCATTTTGGCTCTGTGATTTTCTTAAATACCTTAGGGTGAAATATTTTATAAGCTATATTTGAATGTGAATGTCAGTTCAAAGTACATTGTGATTGGAGGAAAGGGGATCAGATAGGTTTAGAACACATGGTACTTCCATAGGATGGTGAGGTGTCCTCAGCCCTTGGGCTGGTGAATGGGTTAATATAAGGGATAGAGAAAACAGGGAGGATAAGAGGAATAGTGTTATGAGAGGTACTAAAAGAGAAGAGAAAGCCACACAAGCAAATTCCCTTGATTTTCTTCACAATTTTACCTTAGACAAGCCCTCTCCTCTCTCAGATTTTCCACACAGGGCACACATGACTCAGGGATTGTAATCACTCTGGGGCATTGTTCCATTTGGAAATGGCTGGGCCACAGCTGGAAGGCCATCTGCCCTAAGATACTGACACATTTACGGGTCCTATAACTATTTCTGGGACTCCATTACTACAAAAATCTCCTCTAAGGAGAAATGTATTTCATAATACATACATTTTACCCTTTTGCTTCGTAACTATAAAACAAAGCAAAGAAAACCCATCTCCAGAAATCCAAGGAGACAAATCAGTCTTCCTGGCAGAAAGGTGAAATCTTGCTTTCTGAGTCAAACAAACTTCATTTGCCTTTGCTCTCTCATTACACACACACACACACACACACACACACACACACACACACACACACACGTTTGTATGCATATGTGTGTATGTATATATTCCCCAACAGAAGAATGTCTTTTTTTAATTATGTTAAAAAAATCACCTTTATGACTTGAAAAATCATCCATATGTTCTAAAGGAGATAGAGCCATATGACTATTTTTGATGAAGAAATTTTTTGTGATGGATGGGATGCAAGATGCCAGGGAAAAACGTCTTGTATTTACCTACACAGATCCTAAATGTTCCTCATGGGGCTCTTTTTAATTGAATTTCCATCTCTCTCACAGGGATGCTGCCTTCCTGGAACATTAGGGGGAGGGGGACAGGATTAGGGTACAATTCAGATAATTGAGCCTATAATGATAATTTATCATGACTTTGCTTTGTAAAACGACAGCCTGGAATCTCCTACATCGTCTTCTACAATGAATGAGTTTAGAGTATGTTAAGGATGAGGAGAGAAGAGATCAAGGTGCCATTTGCAGTAACTGCTAAGTTTATATTTAAGATCAGTTTTAGATTTATTATGCAGATACAGATAAGCCTGTGAGTTCAATAAACTCACTGCCACTGTGCATATTTATTTTAAGATGATAGGGTGTAGTATTGGGAGTCCCTTTCTGTCCTGGTCAGATAGCATCTGCAAGACTGGGCTTGGTTCTGGGTCCCACAATTGAGGAAGAACATTGATAGGCTAGAGATCATCCAGAGGATAACCAGGATGTGGAAAGACCTCTACTCCAAGCCATTGGAAGATAGGTTGGATGTAATAGGAATGCAAAATCTGGAGAAGAGAAGATGAAGTATGTGCTAGAATTGGAACAAAAGTTGGCATGATATTTGCCTTCGATTATTTGAAGGAATGTCAGGTGGAAGAAGGATTAGATTAATGAGTAATGAGTAATGGTTTGAAATGGTAATAGAGCAAAATCTAGGCTTGATGTCAGGAAAAAAAAATAACAAAAAAAAATATTACCTCAACTACTTGAAGGTCTTCAGGTATAGGGTAAATGATCTGGGAATTGTTGTAGTGGGAATTCTTTTTCTGTATGTTGGACTAGTTACTAGTTATATAGTACTAGTTACCCCATTCAACTGCAAAAGTCGAATACCATTTCTTCTGAGTTTCAGTCATACCTGTTCCCTGAACTGGAATATTCCATTTCCTAGGCTTAGAATGAACTCCCTCCTCATGTCCACCTCTTAACATTTTCTTTTTCTCTTCGACATGCAGCTTAGGAGTCATTTTCCTCCTTCATAATACTTTGCGTCACACTCATATTTGTAAGTACCATGGCCCTCCAAGGCAATGTAAGTTCTTTGGGATCTGGGCCTGTTCCATTTTTGTTTCTGTATCCTTAGCACCTACTGCAGTGCTTTATGTGTGGTAGGTGCTAATAAATAGATTTTTCACCCTTTGAATTAGTCTGGAGAAGAGAAGATGTAAGGGCAACACAATAGTAGCCTTCTAGTATTTGAAGGGCTATCTTTTGGAGCAGATAGTCATAGATTTTGAACTGGAAGGGGTCTTAGAATTCATGAAGTGGAAACTCCTAATTTAATAGATGAGGAAAACTAAAGTCTGGCAAAGTTTAATCATTTGCACAAGGTGACAAAGCAGGTATTTAGCAGAAGAGAGTGGATTCCAGTCTTGTTCTTCTAATTTTCAAATCCACTGTATTCTTTCCACTATGACACCTGGGGGGTTGTGGTTGGCCCATTATCACACAGTTTGTAAGTGTCACATGTGTCAAATTGACTTCTTTCTAATTTCAAGACCACTGTCCACTAGGCAATGTTTCTTTTCTGTATATTGACATTAAAAAGTTTGAAAGACATAATTTCTGGGCAATTAGTCGTTTTATTAATAATGTTAGCATTTTAATAAAAGGTCAGTGGCACTCTTGAATGTCAAAGACAATCATGGCAGTGGGTCACAGCTTATATGTCCTTGGAAGAGGGGTATTCCTGAGAGTGGCAATCAACTCTGATTGGTTAACAACGGAGAATTGATATGATGAAGGTCTGGACCTATTCCAATGAACTTTGATTATGTCATTTACTTCTAAGGCATCCCTAACTTTGGGCAATCTAAACAAAGAATCTGTATCCTGCCTACCCAATCCTGAACAGAAGACATTGGGCAGGGAGTTTTACCTTAAATTCCTTGTAAGGCTGGGTAGGGTCTGACCAAGATTGAGGAGAGTTAATTAAATCTCATTATCAGTAATGTCCTTCTAGGGACTGAATTTTGAAATAAGAAGTATAGAAAAAAGGGTGGGGTGGGGGAGAGACTCTGGATAATCACTGGTTATTAACAATCATTTCTTTCAGTATCAGGGATTAAAATCCTTCAGCTGTGCTCCAGAGGTCAATGGGTAGAAATTGCAGAAAGGAAGATTTTTGTTTAAAGTAAGGTAAAAAACAAAAACCAAACAAAACCTTACTAATAAGTAGAGTTGTTCAAAAGTGGAGTGCTATTTCTTGGGATGTAGAGGCTTCCCCAGCAGGAGATTTTCCATCAGAAGTTGGAGGCTCCATGTTGAGTACACTGTAGAATGATTTTAGATAGTTGTTGAACTAGATGGGCTGTAAGGTCCCTTCTTACTCCTGAATTCTATTATAGTCCAATACTTTTATTTCATGGGCTCATTCAGATTAAGTCACTTACCCCAAGCAATGGAGGGTAGTGTCAGAACGGGTACTCGAAGCTGGATAAGATAGATTTAAATTCTTGAAAATTATTCAGGAAGTCTATGAAAGGGTGAGGGTCTTTGAAGACAGGCAGACTAATAATTTGAGTGGAGCATCCAATTAAGAACAACAAGTTATTCTAGTTTCAATGAGAAATCCTGTGATTCCAGCCAATAATTGCACTGGGGCTTCATGTTTCAGGCTGGGGAATTATTTCCAGTTTATAGTTTACTTAAACCTCTTTCCAAGGATTCCAGATGTTCCATGAGACATTTTGTCATTATTTAGAAGTATGTGAGAAATTTTGGTCCTTTGTCAACATGGAAGCAAGGCAAATGCAGTATAATAGGCTGCTTTCCATACTACATAGGCTGAGCAAATGTCATTTGTTGAAAATAACCCATAGCCCAGCATTTTCTAAATGAATACCATTTTGAATAAAAACAATGTGCATATAGTCACCATTTATTATTTTATAATCCACACCATAATGAAAGGGAATTCCAGTTTTATAACCTTCCCTGTTGCTTCTCGTATATCTCTTATACATGCATGATTACAAATATTTTCTAAGTAAGAGCAGAATTTTTATTTGTCCAAATTTGTCCAGACATTATAATTCTAAAAGCTGTTATCTGAAACAAGAGGAAGAAGAAATTTGGGGGAGAAGGTTACTCTAAGTGGTAGAGGGAAAAAGGGAAAAAAAAAGTGTTATTCAAAGAAAACAAGTAATGATAATGAAAACTATCCAGGTCTATTGCTGCCTCCAACTATCTGTCCAACCTGTTGCTTTTTGTTGGAGAAATGTTTTTCCACTATAATTCTTTTAATTATGCAATCATTCTCTATATGCACCTCTATCTATTTCCAGGCTTCTCTTCTTTTCTTTTCTACTTGATCCTTTCTTGTTATTTCCCTAAAACTCTACTATATATCAATTTCTTTTAACTGCCCCCCCCCATTTCATATCACATTCCTCCATGATTTCAATCATGTTGTCAACTCAAGTTTGAGTAATTGTGTATTTCACAGAATTTTCCATTAGAAGGAATTGGAAAGACTAGAGTCCAACACTTTCCTGCCTGAGAATTTCCTGTACAACCTTTTTCCTCAGCAGTCAACCAACATTCCTTTGAAGACCTCAAGTGAGGAAGAACCTACTATCTCCAAAACTAGTTCATCCTACCATTGTACTCTAGGATAGCTCTACATTTTAGGAATATTTTCCTTACATAAAGATTAAATATACTCACATCCATGACTCCCAGATATTCTCTGTGGAGTATGAAGAACAAATCTGATGCTTCCTTTGGAAAAGTTGGTCATTGAGAGAGTACCTGAAAGAGGTCAATCAGGAGTAATGGAAGCATCTAGGAATATTTAGCATGATATGTTTTGTTTTGTTTTGTTTTTAAACTGGGTAGATTTTACACTATCCTTATTGACTGATAAATTAGGAGATTCTGTCCAATGTTCTATGGTGTTTTAGGATATCTATGTCTATCTCTAGATATAGACATGTTTGTAGTTGTATATGGATCCTGACTGTTACCTAACACATTAGCAATCCTTCCTAGATTTGGTTCATACAAATATTGACAACCATGCCATTTATGCTTTCATCAAAACTCTTCATAAGCAGCACAGAGTTATATTGATATTGATCTATCAGGGACTTTTTGTTCAGTCATTCAACCATTTGTGTTGCAGTCTAGGGGTGCTAGGGACCCTGATATGCAAGATTTTGTATCAAAATAATCTAGCCTTCTTTCAGTCCAAGTAGTGAGTTCATTAAGACACAGGTTAGGTGGGCGAGACTCCTAGTCAGTTCACCATATTTGTGATGCCAATACAAATGGGCTGTATCTTAAGAATCTGTGCATTTGATAGGATAAAATTGGTACTTTTATACAGAAAGATTGTGGGAAGAGCTGGATGGAATTAAGGAGTGGCAAGGAACCTGGGATGGGCTAGATGCCCATTTGAGGGCCACAGTGAAAGGGCAGATAAAAGGACTATTGACTGGGATAGACTGGGTGCCTCAGACAAATGCTGTGTTTCTGGGTCCAGGGGCTGGGTTCTTAAAATTTATGTGAAAATTCATGGGCTTTTCCTTTTAGGGACCCAGCACAAACCCCATGCCCCATCATTTCCAAATACCTACATCCTTCCATCTTGCCTAGAAATTTAGCATAGGAGGTTTTGTCCAAGTCTTTGCTGAAGTCTAAGTAAGCCATATCTATAAGATTTACCCCATTTGCCAGTCTAGTAACCTTGTCCATAAGGTACATCTGATTAGTGTGTCATGATCTGTTTTGTGAAGCTATGTTGACCTATTTGATAACTGTTACCTTTCACTAACTATCCCTTTCATAATATGCTAAATTATATTATAAACACATACATATATGTATATATGATATATGATTTTTTTCCTGAAATATAAATATATCTAGCAAAGTCACATTCAAAGATCTGTAGTATTTTCCCCCAAATAAAGTAACATTTCCCCTTCTCAATGCTATATGTCCCCTTTTCATTCTCCATGCTCTTTCTAAAACCACTAATAATGATTTAATCACATCTGTTAGTTCTTTCAGGATTGTGGGATGTAATTCCCCTGAGAATTGTGATTTGAAGTTGCCAAGGGCAGTTATGTCCTATTTTACTCTTTTCCTCTTTAGTTTAGGGTTCAGCATACTATTAGCCACTTTTGCTCAGTCATTGCCGTTCTAAATAATTTTTTTTGAGGCAAAGAAAACAAAAGCAGCATTAGAATTCAATATTTATTCTTTCTCCATGTGCTTTGTTTTCATCATTCCATCTACCAAGAGGCCCAATTCCTACTTTGATACTGTTTTTTTTTTCCAAAAATAATTTTAAGAAAAGACTTTTGGCTATGTTTAGCATTCCTTACCAGGCTTAGCTCATTTTGAGCATTAGGACTCTTGACATTAACTCTTATCCTCTCCCATTGTCCTACAAAATTCAGATTTTTCTGGAGAATGAAGTCCTTATGCACCTCACATACTACTCATTCCTTTCTTAGATGTCTGAGAACAACAGGCTATGAAGAAAGATGAGCTCGATTCATATTTAATGTGTCTTCAAATTTTGAGCCAAGTGTCCTTTCCTTGTCCTTGTATCTGCTATTATAACATCCTGAAGTATTACTGCTTTTTAATGCATGCAAAAAGGACAGATCACCAGACTCCAGCACTCTGTGATCTGACATCATGTTGACATTCAATTCAAAGGAAGATGTGTACCATCTGGAAGCAAAATAGACTTTTACTACATTTTACAACATGATTGGCTTCAGTTTATAAACTAATTTAATACACAGAATGGCCTTTCCCCCTTTCTGTTCTCTGGGATAGAATGTTCCTGGTATATTATCTGGTTCGATTCTCACTCATGACAATTCACATTAGAATTCTCTGCCTGTGTCTTTTGAAAGAGTGCAGTCACCGATTCTCTAATTCTTTCCATCCCCCTCTGAACAGGAATACATGCTATAATCCTTTTCCTTTGCCCCATTAACCCATCTGGGTGGTTGGAACTTCTCAGTTAGAATAAAAGTTCTCAGTTCCCTACTATTACTCACAACATATGTTTCACAAAGATGCAGCATCATCAAATGAATTCTTCAAAACCTTAGCAACAACATTCCCAAACAAAGCAAAACATCCTGACTTTCTGACTTTGGTACAAAATTCAATATCTGAATTGAACTGAGTTCACCAACTTTATTTTGAGGGAAAGCAGAGAAAAAGGGGTGAAATCAGATGTGAGAAAACTGTAGGCATTTTTCAAAGCAACAGAATCATGTTTCCAAAGAACTTAAGCACTTTCAGTTAGGACTGATCCATCCAAATGGATACCAGTTGACACATGTTACATAGAGTTCATATTCCTCTATGAAAATTTGGAAAGGATTTGTAACTCAGTCAGCACAGGGAACTTGTGGAATGGAAATCCCCTCCACCATTTAAGCATTTTGGCCCATCTGTGATTGAATAGATAAGTCCTGAGGATTTGCCTGAGATACAAGAAAGTAAAGTGACTTTTTCAGCTCTAAATAGTGTCAGAGGTAGGATTTGAATTATGGTTTTCTTGACTCTAAGCCTTGGGCTCTATCCATCATGATACATTCTTTTTATGTTGTGTGTGTATATACATATCTATATCCATATCTTTATTATCTCTATCTATCCATGAACATATATGAACAATAGGGGAATGGTTGTTGGATATTATCCCTGCCCTCTTCCCCTCCTCCCAACATTTCTTAGGGTTTAAGAAAAATATAGCAAGTTCAGGAACAAGTTTATATCTGTTCGCTCTAGTTTAACATCATCCCAAGTTATGTTCTGGAATAGATCTAAAGTTGGAAGGTACAAGGATCGCTGAGTCCATTCTCCTCATAATATGGAGGAGAAAACTCGTCAAGGACAATTTAAGTGACTTGTCCAAGGTCACACAAGTAGTAAATATCAGAGGCAAGATTTGAAACATGTTCTTTTGAGTCTAGAATCAGTTCTTTTCTTATCGTACCATAACCTGGTATTTGGGAGTTAGTGTGATAAACTGCAAGGAACATTATACTTGGAGCTAGAAGACTTAGGTTTGAGTTATGGCCTCATTTTCACTAGCTATATGAACCTCTTTTCTTCATTTCTAAAAAGGGCTACCTCTTTACAGGGTTGTTGTGAGGATTCAATGAAACAGTGGATATGTAGGAGCTTAAAGTGTTCATTAAAATTATCATTATTTATCAGCCTGTGCCTCTTGCTTAAAGCTTGAGCACAAGAAAGGAACTGAATAGATTTGATCTGAAACCAAGAAAAAAATTAAAAGAGTGGATTTTCTAATTGAATTCCTGAGTAGGCTCCAATCAATATACACATGAAAAAGGTTTGGGGCAAAAGGGAATTAATAGTTGCTGTTATTAAGATTTTCTTCTTAAAATTTGGAATGTAAAGAGCAGCTTCTCCTTCAGATGATACAAACGATGTCAAAGATGATGAGAAATTTGCCAGTCATCAGGAGTTTTATTTTTTATTTTTTATTTAGTGCATCCAAAAATTATATAAGATTGGGAAGTGATCTTATGAGTTTTATTCCATATATTTGGCAGCAGGAAAAATCACCAGTTAGCATGAAGGAGCAGGCTATCCAAAAGGATTTCTTAAAGCCTGAGAGTTCATTTGGTATCTTCTTTAAAAACTAATAGTATTGAGTATTTTCCTGGTGTGGAGGTAGGGGATAGGAGGAGGAAGGGTCCAAAAATATAGCTAAAGTAACAATATTAATTCTCTGAAAGATATTGAACAGAAGCAGTTCCCACTTTCCAAAACAATGTAGTATTCCTAGAACTACATGTGATTCTTTCTCACCATTTCCTCTTTAGGATCCACTCCTAGGAATCCTCTAAGGAAAGAATTAGAGACATATGAAACCTCTCTTTTTCTCCATGTCCCGAAGGCAACCAAGTATTTCAAGATGTGATCAGGAGTTGATTTCCAGAAAGCTGGTTGAGAATATGATGTGCCTTGGGGCCTTTTCTGGTTGGCCAGGAAATCTCGGCAAGCCCCAATACTGGCACTTTGCACCAACGAAGTGTCGGACTCATCAGCTCAAGGCCCAGCAGGCGCAGCCTTTGATTATTCTCAGTGCATATTATATTAAGAATAAATTGGCAGCCTCAATAGGGGTTTATAGCATACATCTGGCAAAACGATATCCTGTTGAGAACATTTTAAAGTTGGCAGAAAGTGGATTTTAAAGTTGTCTGTCATGTTGTACACTCATTTAAGGTATTCTGACCTCATTCTTGAAGCACCTTTTTCCAAAAAGCAACTCTTAATGGAGTGACAAGATCTATCACTTAGTAGGTTCCTTCCCTCCATTGATTTCAACTCAATTTAAGAGACATTCCTTAAGCACATTTATTATATACAAGATACTAGGATCTATTTGTGCCAAGGAAGCAAAAATGAGAACAACTAGACCAACAAATGCCATGACCACCACCACCACAATAACAATGTTGTCACAGACTATAAGGAGTAATGGGAAGGTAGCTTAATTCAAAGGAGAAAGTACTGATTGGAAACAGATGAACTGGCATAGAAATCTCACCTCTGACTCTTACTGTTTGTTTGAGTTTGGGAAAGTCACTTAACCTCCTGAGCCTCTGGACACCCAGTGGATACAACATTGGACTGGAGTCAGTAAGATCTGAGTTCAAATCCAGCCTCAGATATTTGCCAGCGATATGACCATGGGCAAAGGCCAGAATGTCTGTTTCAATTTCTTCATCTGTAAAATGGAGAAAAAATAGCAACTACTTCCCATACTTTTGGGTGACAACTAAATGAGATATTTATAAAGTACTTTGTGATGTTATCTAAAATATATCAATATGTATCTAAAACATATAAAATAAAATCTAAAACATAAAATAAAATATACAAAACATGATATACATACTTTTATTATTATTATGCCTCTGAAGTCCATTCAAAATCTATACACCTGGGATTTTATTGATGTAGGAATTTCCTTTAATCTATTCAGACTAAGAGTCTAACAAAGTTTCCTGAGGTAACTTAGCAGTTAGGTGACTTAGCCAGGCTTACCCAGTCAAAGTATGTCAGAGCTAGCACCTGAGACAAAGTCTTGCTGATTCTGACATGATCCATCTATGTCATATGTATGTGACATCTAAAGGAAAAAATTATGATGCAGAGTAGAATGTCATATGGCCAAGGAAAAGAATAAACTAGTTTCTAAAAATATTTAATAGCCTCTTATGATGTAAGTGGCATGGCTATAGGCTCTAGGAACTAAATATTAAAATGGAGCTGTGATCTCATCAATTTGATGTTCCCTTCAGTGATACATATTGCAATCTGTTCATGCTTGCTGATCCTGTACTACTCTTGTTCATGTTTTTCCTTCAATTTGCCATAGGAAGTATACCCAGACCACCAGATGTGTTGAAGCTCTTTGGTGACCCATTGAAATGGTAATGATAATTTGAAGATCTTTCTTGTCCCTTAATAGGTGTAAGGGAATTTGAAGATCTATCCTGCTTTGAAGATCTTCCCTGCCCCGTAATAGGCTGAAGGAAATCAGGTGGAGCCTGTGGTGGGAAGATTTTTCTGAAGAGTGGAGCAGAACCAACAGGAAGCTGGAAGTTAGAGCAGTTAGAGCTGAAGGGAGGAAAAGATGCACCCAAGGAGACAGCTAGGCTTGTGAGTGTTTGTGGGAAGGCTAAAGGATGGTGTGATTCCCTGCTGTGCTAAGGTGTATTAACTTCTTTGTTGCTGTGATGGATTTGGCTTACTTGTTTGGGGATTGGTTTTCTGGTGTCTGAACAAGTGTTTTGTTTCTGTCTTCTATATGGAGAGTCTGTTACATTTTATGATTCAGAATTGTGCCAGCATATTCAGAATTGCCATTACTACTGTAAATATTGTGTTGGCACTACACCTTTCTTTTACTCTTCACCCTTTTCATGTGACCAGCCTACATTTTCTTCTTATTATCCAGTATTGAAGAGAGGTGGAGAATAAATGGAAGCAGGACAGAGGAGAGAGGACTAAGCATTTATTAAGTACATACTGTATGTTAAGCATTGTGCTAAACTCTTTAGAAATATTGTATTACTTACTCCTAACAACAATCCTGGTAGGTAGGTGCTATTCTTATAATCCTCATTTGAGAAAATTGAGCTCAAGTGACTTGTATTGGTCACATAGCTAATAAGTGTCTGAGGATAGATTAGAACTCAGGTCCTCCTAATCTAGGACCAACACTCTGTCCACTGTGCCAACTATTGCCTCTCTCAAAAAACAGTGGGGGGCAAAATTAGTCTTTGATCTCAGTGAGCTTATACTATACTGATGTGGACAAAATATACTAGAAAAAAATTATAGAGAGAATGAACACATTCACCTTGGGAGCACCTGAATGAAACCTGGAAGAAAGAGAAGTATTTCATCAGGTGGTGATGTGTTGTGGGCTGCTCAGTGTCCAGCACTAAGCATAATCGGAAATGTGAATAAGAAATGACCAAGCCATATGGGTAGTTCAAGGAAGAACCATGAACTCCATTTAATGATAATTTGAACAAGATTTTTAAAGATCCAAAAGACAAAGATTCAAGTATTCTCATCAATAAGCTTAGTTTGTCATATCCTGGGATATTAACGTAGTTTTATTATTACAATAGTCTGCCACATCCTAGAAGCAGCCCAGATAAAGTCAAGCTCCTTAATTCTAGGCACCAAAAAGTCTTGGGAAAGCCAACAGCTCTTTGGAAAGTCAGTTAGCCTTTTTAAAGGCATAACAAAGAGGTTGCAAAGAAAGCTGGCTTCAAAGAGTCTAGGTTTGTCTAGGCCAAAACTGCTTTTTCAAGACATCTGCATAAGAACTGACCCCCCAAAATCAAGTATTTTGCTTTTCTACAGTGATGAATAAGGCATTTCAGGCATGAAAGTCCTTTTGTGTGAATGTGTACATGGGAGATGACAGAATGAGACTAGGGAATAGATAATAGGCCAATCTGGTTGAAAAACAGAGTAATTAAAGAATATAGGATGAAGTAAGGTTGTAAAGGTAGGGTGGCATTAGACTTTGACCTTGACTATCAAACTAAGGAATTTTCCCAGTCCTTTATATTACCTTCCTCAGCTGAGTGAATTATTGGCATTTCCAGAAATTTCAGTCACATCTTCAGCACAACCTCTCGAAAGTCTTACCTCACTTAGGGAAGAAAACACAAGGAACTCTGAATATGAGAGTCTTAGTGATGTTCTGTTTTTATTTCAGTCTAATAGCATGGTATAGCATATTAAAGAAAAACAACAGCCAACAAAACACCTTTGTTTTTTAAATCAGAGGTTCAGATTCTAGCTCTCCTACTTGTTAACTACATTATCATAGGTAACATATTTTTCCTTTCTCAGACTCTGTTTTTTTTTGTTTTTTTTTCTGTTTAAAATAAGGTTGTTAGACCACGTAATATACATGGCTCCTTCTAGCTCTTCATCTGTGTGTGTGTGTGTGTATGTGTGTGTGTATATGTGTTTGTGTGTTTTATATTTGATTTTTGGAGGGCAAATGGGGTTAAGTGACTTGCCGAAAGTCACATGGCTAGTAAGTGTGTCAAGTGTCTCAGGCCACCTTTGAACTCAGGTCCTCCTGACTCCAGGGCAGGTGCTCTACTCACTGCATCACCTAGCTACCCTTCTAGCTCTTAATCTTAAGAATTTGGTCAGATTCTCTAAAGTTAATCATCATGCTAGACTGGGGAAGTGCACTCCTCTTATTTTCAGTGTGATTTTCTTTTTAATATAGGAGTTCTGAAATCAGCCCATTGAGTTTTAAGGGAGTAGTCTTTTGGCTTCTGAGTGTCTGGTTTAGCAAAGAGAATGTGCTCATAATTGTAACTATCATAACTAACAAAAGAGAGGATAAAACTGTGAACTCGAGGGCAGGAACTTTCCCACTTTTTTCGAATCCTGAGTCCTTAGCATAGTGTCAGGCACATTTAAAAAATACTTGTTGGCTGATGGAGAGAATATGGCTCAGTGGAAAGTTCTCAGCATAGAGGCAGGGGAAAAACAAAAACAAAAACAAAGAAAAACAAAAAAACCCAGAACCTTCACTTCTACTTGGAAGTCTCCTCTAGGTAAAACTCTAATGAAAAGCCCACTTCAGGAATTAGGTTCCTCTTCCTGTCAGGATCCATCTTCTCCAAAAAGCTCTTTAGTAGGTGCAATGTTCTCCTCCCTAACTACATCTGGCACCAGCTTAGACCCCAGACATCCCTGAGGTGGCCGTTCCTGAAAATTCATCTTAAATCTTGCTTTCTGGCATTTGTTTCTTATATGACCATGGGACAAGTCAGTTAATCTGCTGTTTTTAATCTGTAAAATAGGGATAATTCTGCTTGGAACTAACTCAAAGGACTATTTCCATGATCAACTGAGATAATGGCTACAACGTGCATGGCAAACCTTAAAGCATTACAGAAATATCAGCTCCTACCATTCTCACATTTTTAATCACTCCTCTGCCCAAAGATCAGGGACTTTGTGCCTTCTCCCTTTCTAACAAAGTGCCCTTAGACCCAGGCATGTAGTAACTAGATTCTGTCTTGCGGGAACCTAGTATCAAATAAAGATGGTTGGGCTCCTTTCCTCAAACTTTTTTGGTTCTTTATACTCCAACTTCATAATTTCAAGGAAATATTACTTAAAATTTAGATACTGGCTCATGGCTTGGGTCTCCACAAAGTGAAGTGTAGAAAGATACTCAAAGAACAAATCAGGCAAAGGGCAACTACTGATTTCTCTGAATCAACAAAAGGTCTTTAGGTCTTAGCATAAGACCTAAAAATCAGCATTGACAAAAGTACCCAAATAAAATATATTTAACTTACAACTTCTCCTATCTTCTCCTGGAACTTGATATGTAGATCATCAGGATGATGCAAATTTATAGGACTACTGACAAGGCATTTTGCATTTTTACCTCAGTTCTTCACTGTCCAAATAATTCCATCCAGCTTTACTTCTTATGGTAAGTTTGGCTAGAGAGATCAGCTCCTGCCCTTGTCAGTGATCTTCTCTGATGTAGAAATCACCCTTGCCACAGTCCTTTTGGACCAAGGGACCCTCGGTGGGGAACCTGCAATCTAGAGGCCACATGTAGCCTTCCAGGTCATCAAGTGTGGCCCTTTGACTGAATCCAAACTTCATAGACCAAATCCTCTTAATAAAAGGATTTGTTCTGTAAAACTTAGAGTTGGTCAAAAGACCACACCCAAGGACCTAGGAGGCCCTGGATGGCTTTGAGTCTACAGGTTCTCCGCCCCTGTATAGGAACTCTGATATTTGTAAAATTGCTTCTAACATTGGACATATCTGACTTAAAATTACTATTTAACTACCTATTCTTCGGAAAGCAAAACAAAAC
>CM053582.1:416137924-416171489 GCA_028627135.1 Pseudochirops cupreus
CATGGCTTGTGAGCATGCACTTAATATATTGTTGTCACTGGCTCAGACTCTGTTGAGTCAACTTCCTCAATACTGGTTTCTTCTGGAATTAACTCCCGTGGCCCCTGGCTTTTGGATCACCTTGGTCACTTGCCAGAGAGCCTCAAAGCCAAATCTCATTTGTGCTGAATGGTGGAGATAGCAATAATCCCCTTTTGTTGTTGTTGTTTGGCAGATGGACTTGGATCACTTAGATTCTGTGGGCTCTGTTTCTGTATTAAAGATATCACACACGGATTCTACGGAATACCCATGTACACTGAGGAGAGGGACCTTGTAGCCATGCCTAAAGATCCATATATAAGCTGAGACATCAAGTCAGAGAGATTTCATGCTGCCCACTTCTATTCAAGCAATGTCTCCATACAACCATCTCTCAACAAGCTTCATGTTTGTCTTCTGTATTTCATTTATAAAAGTAAACTCGGTGCTTGGACTTCTGGGTATGTAAGGCAAACAATACGACATCATACATTTCAATTTCAACATGAGCCAGTGGGACTCTACACCAAATCAGGCAAAAGCCTGACTAGTAAGAAGGGATAAACATTTATCAAGAGAATATATTAGAAACAGATGAAATAGAGAAATAGGTAAGAGTACAAATCATATATTCAATACCTTTGCAGCCTCTAACTGTATTTGCAGAACTATATTTGAAGAACACAAGCTGTGTGATGGGTTTCTTAAAGGCAATCTAAGTATGGAATGAAATAAGAGTGGACTTGTATCTGTAGGACAGCTCTGGATTAACAATAATAGTATAGTCCCTGGGATAGTGATTTCATTGGCATAGGAAATTCCAAATTGAACGGAATCTCTCTATCCATATAAATCATCCTGTCTCTATAACTTGGTTTTTGAGTATTGCCTAGAGCACTGAAAGGTTGTGACTTGCCTAGGGCTACACAGTCATGATGTGCCAGAGTAGGGATTTGAAAGTAGGTCTTTGTTTTGTGGAGGGTTTTCTAGTCTCTGTGCAACACTACCTCTATAATTTACATTCATAATGCTTTAAATACATTACTTCACTGGATCTTTACGACAATATATACATATGAGATAGGTGCTAATTTTTTGTTTTCCAAGTCATTTAGTTGTGTCTGATTCTTTGTGACCCTCTGGGCCATAGCATGTCATGTCCTTCTATCGCCCATTATCTCCCAACGTCCCATATCAGAGAAGGCACTGTGCTCTATAAGCAAAGCACAACTGCAGTAGCTCAGAAGAAACATGAGATGTGTAAACTTAGAGACATCTTCATTCCAAATGTTCATATGGACTAGTTCTGCCCAATTTGTGGTAAAGTTGTCTAAGCTCATATTGGTCTGAGCAGGTCATAGTCAGACACATCATACTTTGACTTCAAGATAGTGATGTCATTTTGCCCCTTTTTGAACATGAAGGACAACAACCAACCAACCATTTCTCGCAATGTTTCCAAGCTCAGGGTGCTATTATTAGCACCATTTTCTAGATGAGAAAACTGAGGAATGGAGTGGTTAAATGACTTTTGGAAGTTTATGTCTTGGAAGTGTCTGAGGTCAAATTTGTTCCCAGATCTTCTTGACTTCAAGTTCAATGTTCTATTAACTAAGACTATGCTGCCTTATACTAGTCAACTATCTTTTTTTTGTTGTTGTTCCTAATATTACCTATTCTGTGGTCAGGTAGAGGAATGGAAATTTCAGAATTGTTTTTTTTTCCTCAAAGTAATAAGAAAAAAGGAAAGAGTAAAAAAAAGACACACACACAATCAGAAGAACCCTGCAGCTAACATCACCAAGAGCTACACTATGACTGAAGACTTGTCTAATAAAAAAAAATACAATTCTGTATCTTGAATGTATATCTATATTTATTTAGAAAATATTTCCAAGAGTTTCCTATGAAGATGCCCCCAAACAAAAGATTTCCTAAAACATCAATTAATAATTGCAACAATGTATTAAAGAAGTAATTGCTCAGATAATAATGCTGCTGTTTGCAGGAAGGTTGAGTCACATATGAAGTGAAATTTGCCCAGAGAGACTATAAGGATTTTGGGGGTTGAAAGAAATATCTTGTATTTATTTCTCTGTATCATGTTTTGTATCTATCACTAGAATGTCAGCTCCTTGAGGACAAAAATACTTTCATTTTTAGATTCATGTCTCCAGGAGGAAATTAATAAATGTTTATTAAATTGAATGAAAATGCCTCTTCTTAGGGCTTAGTCGAGATGATAGCTAGATTGATAAGTGATAATAGCCTGCTTCTGTTACATTGCATTGCATCATGGAGTGAATAACTTTAAGCACCAATTTGATATTTTTAAGTGTGGGGTCACGTTTAGGAAAAAAAAAATTTCAAGAGGTTTTTTTTTTCACTTTGTATTCTTCTGTCCTCTGTTAATTTACAAGATCATTCACTCCTCTATAACATCTACCTAAACCACTGAGAATGTCTCCACCACATGAGGCCTACCATTTGATTTGTGAGTCCCTGCTCTGAAGCATCACACCAAGAAGGTTCTGTTTACTTTATATCAATCAATGTCTTCCCATGCTTCTCTGAAATCAATATATTTATTGCTTCTTAGGACACAGAAATATTCCATTGTATTTTTAGACCAGAATTTGTTTAACCATTCTCCATCAATCTTATAATATGTGCACTTTTTTCTCTTTTTAATTTAAAATTATTTTGTTTTTCTGTTACCGACATTTCAGTGGGTAACTAGGAGGGGCAGTGGATAGAGTACCAGGTCTGGAGTCAGAAAGATGAATCTTCCTAAGTCCAAATCTGACCTCAAACACTTACTAGCTGTGTGATCCTGGGCACATTGATTAACCCTGTTTGCCTCAATTTCCTCATCTGTCAAATGATCTGAAGAAGGAAATGGCAAACCCCTCTAATATCTTTGCCAAGAAAGCATGAATTCAGGTCATGAAGAGTTGGATATGACTGAAAAATGACTGAACAACAACAAACATTTCTCCTACCCCAAAGAGACGTCCTTTATAATAAAGAACAAAAAATAAAAATAAATTAAATCAACTTAGCAAAACTAAGTAACACATCAGTCAAGTCCAACATTAAATGTGATATTCTGCATTCATGGCCCCACACCTCTTCAAAGAAGGAAGGGAGGCGAAATCTCTTTTCTCTTCTTTAGGGTCGGTTTGGTCATTGTCATTTCAGAGTGTTCAGTTTTGATTGCTTTGTTGTTGTGATTTGCACTTATATCTTCTTAGCCACGGTATACATTGTTTTCCTGGTTTATTGATGGGTCTGTCTTCCACACTATGCTCCTTTCCTGCCCAGAAGATGTTACTGCTGGATCCGGAGCAGTACTTAAATGATACTAGGTGTGGTTCCATATGAATGTCATGGCTGATACTCCTCATCCATCCTTGAAATTTCCTAATATTCAGGCTAAAACAGATCCTTAACCATCTTAGAAAAAAAAAACAAACCAAAACTGACTTTATCCCAAAATACTACATTTGGGGAGAGGGGGAACCATCTTTGTGATCCTTTGTCCAGGAAGCTACCCATGACACTTCTCTAGGGTGGTCTATATTCTAGACTCCTCTCTATCTAATGAAAGTCCCATGTGTGCCAAGGCCAGACTCCCCATTCTTCCAATCTAGTGGCTTTCAATCTGAAAATCTATAGTATGAACTAGATGAATTTGCCTATTACTTTTTACAGTTACAGATAAGCACTATGGATATAAAAGAGTAGAGACAGACTGTTGGGCAGTTTTTAAATACATGTTTGAAAATATTTTTGTCCTTTTCTTTAAGACGATGATTTGATATCATTCTGGCTCTCTTCTTTTGCCCTTAGTCCCCTAACTCATTCCAACCTGAGCCCCAAGTGCCTTCCAGCTTAGTTGATTAGAATCCCAGGGGGTTTTGGTTACATACAGATAAAAAACTCTGTTAGTTCACTTGTAGGCTGCAGAGAAAGCTCAATTCTTTAATGCTAGTAGCTATCTTCTGGTACTATCCTGGAGGGAAAAACCCTGAATAACTGAGCAACAACAAAATCTCCAGCAGGGTCTTGTTTGGGGAATAGGCCTCTGGGTACTTCTACTCCCACTTTGTAGGAAGCACAGATGCCTTGAAGCTTGAATTTTTAGTGGGGTTACTTAATAGCAGTAATACTGTTTGATTCAGTTTTAGAGTAAAGTAGGAGCCCTTATACAAGTATTTACTGACATATTACTCAGAAACAATAAGAGCCAACATTCGAAAATGCCTTTCTAAAAGAAATAGCTCACAATACTTTCTTGTTATATTATTATTATCTTCTTAAATAATGAGGGCGGAAATGGGCTTGTAACCCCACAGTGGCAGCATAGCATGGAGGAAAAAGAGTGGGATGGTGGGGAGGGCTGCAATAAATCATTGTGTTACTTTATATTCAGAAAATGAATACAGCAATGTTTAACAGCATAAGGAAGCATAAACCAGCTCCAGTTATTCCTCGCGAGGAAAGTGATGAACTAGTTGAGGGTGAAGATGATACCAAATGAATACCAAGGCTAGCTGACATGCAGTCACCCCCAATTATATGTGTGGGGAATGTGCACTAGGGATAGTTTTAATTTTTGTCAGTGTTTACTGTCACATTTCTTTGAAATACCATGAATAAGCATTCTGAAATATGCTACTAAAAGTAATCTGTAGCGAGAGCATGCACTCATAACAATCAAATTTATAGGGCATAGGATAGTTAGTAAATCTTTTTTTCCCCCTTTTTAAATTCAAGACATTTATCTTATTCTTATTCATTTGGTAATAATGTTGTATCCAGGTTACCACGTACCTATTTGGGGCTAGAATAATCTTCTAGATGATCCTTAATTTAGTGTAAGAGAAGAAAAAATGGGGGGCAGGGTGTAATTAAGTAAAAGGGAACTAATTTAACAAAATATTCAATATGAGGTGCATGTATCCTAAGTCCTTTTCTTTTTTTTAAGTATAAAAAGGTAGCCAGACTCTCTCTCTTTCTCTCTCTCTCTCTCTCTCTCTCTCTCTCTCTCTCTCTCTCTCTCTCTCTCTCTCTCTCTCTCTCTTTCTCTCTGTCTCTGTCTCTCTCTGTCTCTCTGTCTCTCTCTCAAAATTAGCTTTTGACTCCATCACCTACAAAATTGCTTCCATTTTCAACTCTATCTTGCAAGGGGAGACCTGCAGGTCATGTGACTGGATATCAAGCAGGCTGGGGCAAATTCTTATTTACTCCTACACAGATTCAGCCATTTTTAACACATTTGTATGCATAACATTCTGTTCCAGTTCAGGCTACTCTGCAAACAGCTAGGGATAAACTTCACTGCCTCTGCGATTCTTCCGTCAATGACTGGGCATTCAAGTTGAGCCTTGTGTCCTTATATTCCCTTTGCATACTGCTCTGGTGTGTCCTACAGTTTCAGGATGTACCCAGGTAAGCAAGAAATCTGCATTTAGTGCCAAGGGGCCATTTCGTCTGTAGTTATGTGATAGTCTGAGAGGAGGAGAAAAAGAATGTGTTATTGAATGCAAAGCAAATCCAGAAAAAGCAATGAGCTAAATGGATAAACCCCTTTTCTGCTTTCTACCTACCCCAATTTCTACAATTTCCTCCCATATTTTTCAAAGGGGAAAATTTCATAGATGGGTTGTATGGAGATGGTTATTTTCCAAATGTAATTCTCAGCACAGCACATAAATTCCATAGACAGACAGACAGTTTCAAAAATAGTCTCAGTTTTTAGCTATTTAAGGTTAAAACTGCACTAAGACCTTTGGGACACTGTGTGTGTGTGTGTGTGTGTGTGTGTGTGTGTGTATGTGTGTGTGTGTGTGTGTGTGTGTGTGTGTATACACACATTTTAACACCCATAAATAGCAGAAGTATGTCCCTTATATATCTTTTTCTACATGAAAATATGTTTAATCTCCTTCCAGAAAAGGGAATACTTTATTTGAATATATTAGTTCTTAGTTCTAGGTTAATATGCTTGAGTCCATGACTCTGAAGAGCACTGAGGAAAAAGACACTGAGAACCATTATTGTCACCTGTGATCCAATACTCCTCCTCCCTACCCCAACCCCAAGGATTCTGGGCTCACATAGATGCAATCTGATGTTGAGTACTTTACTTCAAAGGATCAATTTCTCTCTTGGTTTGTTGCCACTGCCTTGGAGATTAACTCGTTGAAAGTCTTCTGGCCAGAGTTTGAGTAGAATTTGTGCATTCTTTCTCCCAAATGGGGGCAACAAGATCCCTATTTCTATACATGCACTGAATATACAATATAAGAATATATGACAGACTTTATTTCACTATACGGAAAATGCATAAGATGCCAAGGAATCACAAAAACCTGTAAACAGTAAACATAAAACACATATATAGTTAGGTCCCTCCTGAAAGGATCTGAGTTTGGGTTTTCTAAAGGGATGACTATTTGTTGTTCCCTCTTTCCACATAGTCCTATAGATTCCTCAGATACTACTTTGGAGTATCATTTCATTGTTTAGATTTCCACCAGAAGGTAAATCACTGCACACAGTGCACCCCTGGATGCCTCCCTGTGTACTTAAATAAGTGATAGCTGTTGATTACATTGGAACTGCATTATCTGAGCACCTGAGTGCAATAGCAAGGTTGATAAAGTCCATATTTCTTTTTACTACCCCATCTCTCCTCCTTCCCTTCCCCAACAAGTACCAGTAACACAATTTGAATCCTTCAGCAGCAGATTATTCCTCTGTTTCTTTTTTCTTCTTTCTCAAATGATCACACTTTTCCTTCCAGGAACCCAGATACCTGAGTAGATGAGTTCAGGAAATTTTCAATTAAGGAACTATAAAATTTGGGATTACTCACAAGACAACCAAAGAGATTGGCAATCTACTAGGATGATTCTATTCTCTGACCTGTATTCAGGAAAGCAGAATGAGAAAATCAGCTTACTGTGTGCTTCTCCAGGAGATTATTCCATCTTCTTCTAAAGGGTGAAAAGAAAGAAATGTTCTTTTCATGCTCCCATTTGAGCTACTGCTCTGGAAGAACAAGGGAGAGAAAGATGAGAGGTGATGAGGAAGGGATATCCAAGCTGATTTATCTATCACCTTTATAGACCAAATAAAATTTGTCCCACCTTGTGGTCCCTTGCCAATTGCATCAGAGGCAGCTGTGGTACCTACGAACAAATCGGAAGTGTTCTCTGTGTTTTTTTTGTTTTTTCCCATGACTTCTTCTATGAGAGGCACCCTTCAGATAAAGGTCCACACTTTGTAATCTTATCAAATTAATTAGACACTCTCTTGATCCATTCACTTAGTTATGAAATTGTTTAATATGCTGACAGCAATTAGGACATTTCTTGACTTTCTCTTTTTGAGCCCCCAAGCTGGTGATCTACTATGTAGACAAATGATTAGTGTGGTTAGTCATATAGACAAATGTAAATTTTTTATCAGTCCTATTTGTTATAACACATTTTTACATCGGTAAGCAAATAAAGATTTTTAAAAAAAAAAGCCCAAGGGCTCTCAATCCCAATTGTGACATTTCACCATCCATCATAGGCACAAGCCACTTATTTCATTTCAATCTCTTTTTATTCTATAGATGTGTCATGGGTATTTCTCAGGTATCACACAGTTTCTTGGGTTATTGTCTCTTTAAGTCCCAGGTGAATTGAGCACAGCCAATGGGCTCTTCTTTTCAAAAAGAGGGAGAGTTAATCCAATTGTCCATTGTGAAAACAATTTGATGACTGCCCTATATTGTTCCTTCTCTGCAGGGGGACTGGTTATGATCCTTGCTCCCCACTGATGCTTTCAGGATATTCCTCCACCCTCCCTCAATGACTTTTATTCTATCAAGGTCTATTCAATCTATTTGTGTTACTTTTTTCCATCTGTGTTGCTGTCATCTACCAACCTCCAGGTCATTCGGTTAACATTTTCAGTAAATTTAATGCCTGGCTAACAATCCTCCCCATCGAACATACCATCCCTTCTATTATATTGTATGTATGCATGTCTGTATGCATTCATGCTGATGATTTAGCTTCAAACCTGATCTCTCAATGCCTCATGCACATCAATTGCAAGGATCTTCTCCTCTACCCATTTCAACAACATACTAACATGAACGTATTTTTTTTTTCCTAGCGATCTTGGAATTGTGCCACCTCTATGATCCAGAACTTAAAAATTCTGACCACAGTCCCTTATTCTCCTATCTTTCCCAAGTTTTGTCACTCACTAAGCCTACCCTTTGCCTTTTTTGTAGCTTTTGGTTCTTTGAAGTATGCATATTCTTTCATTGTAGCTTTGAGCACCCTCCAATACTCAGCTTTAACTACATAGTTTGTCACTTCAGTGTTTCAATAGATATCAATCAACAGACAAGCATTTAGGAAACATCTTGTGTACCAGGCATTGTACTAGGATAAGATACAGATGACAGAATCCTTAAGGAGATTACATTCCCTTCTTGGATAACTACTAACTAAGCATAATTTTCCATGGTAAACTTTTGACTCTTTAATCTGTGACTCTGTTTTCCTATCCACCATCTAAGTTGTCTATTCATAATTCCAGTAATAGTTGGCAGAACTAGAGAAAATGGTGAAATTGAGTTGATTTTGGAAGAACACTAGATTTTGGATCTTGAAGACATGAGTTCAAGTCCTGACTTTCATTTTACCTATATGATCATAAACAAATCACTTAACTGTGTCTTAATTTCCTCATATAAAGTGAATGAGTTCTCTATCTCATGTCCATCAAATTAATAAATATGACAAAAGAAAGGAAGAAAGGAAGGAAGAAAGAAGAAAGATAGAAAGATAGAAAGAAAAAAGAAAGAAAGGAAGAAAAAAAGAAAGAAAGAAAATGGCAATTGTTAGAGGGGCTCCAGGAAAACATGCATACTAATGCACTGGTAAAGCTGTGTATTGGTCCTGTCATTCTTGGAAAGCAAAATGGAACTATTTACCAAAAATTATTAAACTGTACATACCCTTTGACCCAGCGATACAAGTCCTAGCCTTATAACCCTAAAGAGATCTATTTGTAAAATTAAATTATTTATTTTTAGATTTCAACATTCACTTCCATAAGTTTTAAATTCTCCCCCCATCCCTCACCTCTCCCTGTCAAGATGACTTGCAATTTGGTATGGGTCCTACACATACATTCCTATTAAACACATTTTCACATCAGTCATGTTGCATAGAAGAATTCTAATGAATGGAAAAAAAACATGAGAAAAAAAATAAAGCAAAAAAGAAAATAGTTTGCTTTGTACTGCATTCTGACTCCATAGTTCTTTCTCTGGATGAGGCTAGCATTTGATTTCTAAGAAGGAAAAAATGAGCATATATAAAAATAAATTCATGGTAATTCTCTTTATTATAGCAAAGAACTGAAATTTGAGGAAAATTCATCAATTAGAGAATGTCTGAACAAATTATGGCATATGAGTCTAACAGAATGTTATTGTTATATAAGAAATTATGAAAGGGATAGTTTCTGAGAAACATGGAAAGAGATATGAATCATGTACAGTGAAGGGAGCAAAACCAGAACAATATATAAAATTTCAGCATTGTGAAGACAAAGAACTTTGAAAGGCACAAGAAACTGATCAATGCAATGACCAATCATGATTCCAGATGGCAGATGATGAAACATGTTACCCACCTCTTATAAGAGATATGATGGACACAAGTTGCAAAATGAAACAAATATTTTAAACTAGATGATGTGGACATTTGGTTAAATTGAGTTTGAATATTTGTTTAAAATGTTTTGACTTTCTTTTATTTCTCAGTTTGGGGGCATAATAGGGTAGGACAGAAGAACTAAGAGTAGAGTTGCCAAAACAACAAGGAAAAGAAAAGAAGAGAAAAGAAAAGAAAAGAAGGTTATTGAAACATTTTTTTAATCAAAAAAAGAGAATAGAAGGAATTTCAAAAGGAATCACAGATGAATAGGACAGCTTTGAAATTTACATGTTGAATTTATTGTATACTTAAAATAAATGAACTATGCAAAGGAAAGGTAACCAGTTTCATGTACAACCCTCTTTCTGTCCTAGTGTGTGTGTGTGTGTGTGTGTGTGAGCGTGTGTGTGTGTGTGTGTGTGTGTGTGCATGTGTGATTTTAGTTGATCTTTGTTAGGTTTAGAATTTTGGAAATGGAGGAGAAAAAATGAGAGATTTGGACTAGATGACCTCCATGGTCTCTTTTAGCTCTAAATCTACATTCCTATATCTCACCTTACAAATTCATGATACACAAATTCAGCTTGGCCATACTCCTGCTCAAAAATCCCTCAATTTTATCCTCATTCATCTACTATCTTATTCTCCACTCTGGCTGTTTCAAACTTTTTCTTCTCTTTTCTCATCACAGAACTAATAAGCTCATTGAAGATGATCTAGCCTTCTACTTTACTGAGATAATTGAGGCCCTCTGATGGGATTTTTCTTTTTGTTCTTTCTTTCTTTAAATATTTTCTTGCCGTATCTTTAGCCAAAGTAGAAGAGATATTCCTTCTATTCCATAGTTCTAATTCTTTTCACCCTGTGAAGGATGCTTGATTGCTTTCCTTTCTGATTCTCCCAGAAACTTGCTTCAGAAATCACCCCTGCTCTTTCATTAGTGTCCAATTTCTTGCTCAGCAATGACTTCTTCTTAGATATCTACAAACATGCTTAAGTATTCTCAATATTTCCCTTCCCAAAGAAGGGGCATGTTTCCGTGATCCATTAGCCCATTACAATGTCATTTCATCTCCTTTTTTTTCTCTTTCATGGTTGAAGTTTTAGATAAAATTGTCCACATTGAATGCCACCACTTACTAACTGCCCACTTTCTTCTTACTCTTTTGTAATCAGGTGACTGCCTCTACTATTTTATTGAAAGAACTTTCCCCATAGTGATCACTCGTGTCCTAATAATCAAAACCAATGTCCTTTATTCAGTCCTCACCTCTTGAACCTATTTGAAAATTTGATATTATTTACCATGTTGTCTTGTATACCCTCACTTCATTGGGTTCTTACCTCTTTCTACATCTCTAACCATTCCTTCTTAGTCACTGTTAATGATTCCACTTCTTCATTGCAGCTCATTATTGTGAATATTTCTCAAAGTTCTATTCTTGGCCTTCTTCTCTTCCCTTTCTAAAGTCTCTTCCTGGGTAATCTCATTTATTTCCACAGATAAAATGGCATCTTCACACACCTGCCTTCACAATCTGTATCTCATATTCTGATATCTCTTCTGGTTCCGAATGCATGGCTCCAGTTATCTGCAGGCCACCTCTACTTGGATGTCCCACCAGCACCTCAAATTCATTATATGTAAAAGTAAGCTTATTTTTTCCCTTTAAATGACTTTTTCTTTTACTTTCACTCTTTCTGTATACATCACTCCATAATTCACTCAGAAATTAGTTATTTTACACACTTTTCTTTCCCTTGCAATTCCCCAGTACTCTTATGCAACATTGTGGATTATAGCTTTCTGTGTTGTTTTATCCTGCTACTCAATGATAGTATGCTTCTTCAATGTAGGGATTTTATATTATCCCTTCCCAATCCAACCCTTCCTCCTTCTGGGACCTAGCCCAACTAAAATTCCATTTAAAAAAAATAGAAGGCTTCTGGAACACCTATATATTTATCCTGTATACAGCTTGCTTCTTTTTAAAATTTTATCTTAAATTTCTTTATTTTTTAGTTTTCAACAATCATTTCCACAAGATTTTGAGTTACAAATTTTCTCCCCGTCTCTCCCCTACCCCCTAACCCTAGATGGCATACTGAATACCCCTTCCCCCAATCTCTCATATCCTCCCTCATTCCCTCTCCCCCTTACTTTCATGTAGGGCAAGATGGATTTCTATACTCCATTGTCTGTACATCTTATTTCCCAGCTTCATGTAAAAAACAATTTTTTTGACATTCGTTTTTAAGACTTTGAGTTCCAGATTTTCTTCCTTCTTCCCTCCTCACCCACTTCCACTGGGAAGGCAAGCAAATCAATATAGATCGTACATGTGTAGATATGCAAAACATTTCCATACTAGTTATATTGTGAAAGACTAACTATATTTCCCTCCATCCTATCCCACTCCCCATTTATTCTATTTTCTTCTTTGACACTGTCCCCTTTCAAAAGTGTTTGCTTTTAACTATCCTCTCTCCCAATCTGCCCTCCCTTCTATCACCCCCCCCCTCTTATCCCCTTCCCCCCTACTTTCCTATAGGGTAAGATACTCAATTGAGTGTGTATGTTATTCCCTCCTTAAGCCAAATCCAATGAGAGTAAAGTTGACTCATTCCTGTTCTTTCACCTTCCTGTTCTTCCCCTCCATTGTAACAGCTTTCTCTTGCCTCTTTCATGTGAGATAATTTACCCTGTTCTATATTTCCCTTTCTCCTTCTCAAAATATATTCCTGTCTCACCCCTTAATTTAATTTTTTAGATATCATCCTTTCATATTCAACTCATCCTATGCCCTCTGTCTACATATACATGTACACTCATACATACACACACACACATGCACACACACACACACACACACACACACACATTCCCTTCAACTGTTCTCACTCTGAGAAAGGTCTCATGAGTTATTAATATTGTCTTTCCATGTAGGAATGTAAATAGTAAATCTATAAGTTCTTTATAATTTCTTTTTCCTGTTTACCTTTTCATGCTTTTCTTGCTTCTTGTAGTGGAAAGTCAAATTTTCTGTTCAGCTCTAGTCTTTTCATCAAGATTGCTTGAAATTCCTCTATTTCATTGAATGTCCATATTTTCCCCTGAAGTATTATACTCAGTTTTTCTGAGTAGGTGATTCTCAGTTTTAATCCTAACTCCTTTGACCTCTGGAATATCATATTCCAAGCCCTTTTATCTCTTAATGTAAAAAGCTATTTGAACTTGTGTTATCTTGATTGTGCTTCCATAATACTCAAATTGTTTCTTCCTGACTGCTTGAAATATTTTCTCCTTTACTTGGAAGCTCTAGAATTTGGCTATAATATTCCTGGGAGTTTTCTTTTAGGGATCTTTTTCAAGAGGTGATTGGTGAATTCTTTCAATTTCTATTTTGCCCTCTGGTTCTAGAATATCAGGGCAGTTTTGCTTGATAATTTCTTGAAAGATGATGTCTAGGCTCTTTTTTTTTCTATCATGGGTATCAGGTAGTCCAATAATTTTTAAATTATTTCTCCTGGATCTATTTTCCAGGTCAGTGGTTTTCCCATTAAGATATTTCACATTGCCTTCTGTTTTTTCATTTGTTTGGATCTATTTTATAGTATCCTGACTTCTCATAAAGTCATTAGCTTCCATTTGCTCCAATCTATTTTGAGGAATTATTCTCTTCAGTGAGTTTTTAAAATTCCTTTTCTATCTGGCCAATTTGACTTTTAAAGGCATTCTTCTCATTGGTGTTTTGGGCCTTTTTTGTCATTTGAATTAGTCTATTTTTTGAGGTGTTATTTTCTTCAGTATTTTTTTGGGTCTCCTTTAGCAGGCTGTTGACTTGCTTTTCATGATTTTCTTGCATCATTCCCATTTCTCTTCCCAATATTTCCTCTAATTCTTTTACATGATTTTCAAAATCCTTCTTGAGCCCCTCCATGGCCTGTGACCTGTTCATGTTTTTCTTGGAGGCTTTTGATGCAGGAGTTCTGACTTTGCTGTCTTCTTCTGACTCTGTTTTGATCATCTTTGCTGCCCCAAAAATGATTCTATAGTTTTATTTTGCTTCTTCTGTTTCCTCATCTTGCCATCTTGCTCATCTTGACTTTTGAGCTCTTTGCCATGATAGAACTCTGCTTCCAGAATAGAGAGTGTTGTGTCCCAAATTTCTGGGATTTTGTACAGTTGTAGTCAGAGCTTCTTCCAGGCACCTGCCTCGGATCTATGAGGAAGATGCCCTCTCTACAGCCACCAAAAGCTCTGCCATGCCAGCCCTCCTCACCCCAGGACCCCTACCCAAGACTGTGACCCAGACCCAAGCAGGTCAAAGCAAAAGCTTTGGATGGTCACTTGGTCTGCCTATAGTCTGTAGGTCTTGAGCTCAGGAGGCAGCCATGCAGCAGCAGTTGTAGCCACTGCCCCACCATCCCTGCTGCCCATGGGGCAACGGCTGGACCCCACTCTTCTCTCACTGAGGATCAACAGAGATCCCCACTAACATTTTACTTTCTCTTTGATATTTATGGGTTGAGAAGTCTGAAAACCATCACAGCTGCCAGTGAATCAGTCCCGTGAATTCTGCTCTGGCTGGTCTGTGTCACATGTCTGGGCTGTTGTGACTCACACAGGACTGTGCTCTGCTCCCGACTTGGCATGATTGACCTTTCCTGTTGGCCTGCCAGGCTGCCTTCAGTGGGAGATTTGTTTCTCTCTGTGGGTTCTGTAGCAAAAAAAAATTGTTTAGAGTCGTTTTTTATAGGTATTGGAGTTGGTTGGAGCAGGAACTCAAGCAAGTTCCTGCTGTTATTCCTCCATCTTTGCTCTGCCCCTACAGCCTGCTTCCTATACATTTGTCTGCATGCTGTCTCACTAGACTGTCTCACTAGACTGTAAACTCCTTTAGGGCCAGACTGCCTTTTGTCTCTTTCTGTGAAACCAGAATTTAGCACACTGCCTGGCACATAGCAGGTGCTTTACAAATACTTTTTGACTGATTGGTACAAGGACAAATACCCATTTTGCCTTTTTAAATCTATGGGCGTTTGTGGTGTTGTTTGCTTTGAGTATGCTTTGCTTCAGCCGTTGTTCTATTCGACTCATTAACCACTCCACACCTGTTCTTGGATTTTACCTCACCTCAATGTCGGCTTTAAGCAATAAGCTACTTGGACCACAGGTTAGCTAATGGTATACTTTTAACAGTTGTCCACAGAGAAAAGTCCTTGCCTCTGTAAGAAGTTAAGAATGTAAATAGGGAGCAAATGGAACCATTAGATAATAATACCTATGTTCCCCAAATGACTGAATTTCCAAGTATGCACAAATTTCCACAACCACATTGGTCAGAGGCCTGAAGATCTAAGACCTTATAAAAATGGAAGAAAAAGAGCAGTAACAACATGATAACAAGCCCTATGAATGAATATTAGCATTTGCATGACTGGTTTTTTATTTCTTCTGTACTCAGTAATAAGCCTTCCACATTCTGCTTTAAAATGTACTCTTTCCCTTAATAGGCATTAAGTCGACCTTCATTTCTATGTTGTTCTCCCGACTAAGAGCAAAAAATGATGCATATGTAGATTTTGTTCACATTGGCTAAAACTCTATGGACTGCAGTTTATTTCTTCTCTGATAATGTTCTTAGATTTAAGTCTTCTAGGTATCATGAGGAACAAAATTAAGAGTAATATATGTTCATTTAAAAAAAATAAGCAAAATGAAACCATAAAAATTTAGATGCCTTTGAGTGAACCTCTAAGACTGTGACATCAGCAGTTATATAATTTTATTGCCGATGTTACCTCTGTGACAAACTCTCAGCTACAGTTTGCTCTGGATGTCGGAAAATGAACCTTATGAATTTTAATGCCTTTTACTTTTGACATTGATTTATGTTTTGTGCAGCTGTACTTTTCTATACGCTGATATAAATAAACAGCATCCTTAATAGAACATTTGGAGAGTGCCTTGTTCTAAAGTGTTACTTTTTTAACGTCAGCTGGAGGTTGCTTAAGTAATAATATTCAAAGTGTGTACACTAATCACAACAATTTGGAGTGATATAAAGATGTCTATAAATGTTTGGGTGTTTGTTTTACAGATCCAAGCTTTTAGGTATGAAAACAGAGCTCAAATAAAGCTGATTCTGGAGGTGCTGTTTGAGCATTGCCAAAAACAAAGATGACATGATGATAATCTAATAGGCTTGGAGCAAGCCTCCGACAGTGAGTCATTTAGATAGGGGGTGTTTGTGTGCATCCAAGGGCACAATTTGGCCTCAGGAGATAGAGAAGAGAAGCCACATATAATTGGAGTTTGGATGTGCCTTTCTGTAACCCTTCTGCTTAAGACTTGCTGGGTACAGCATGGCATTTGTACTTTAGCACCTTTGCCCTCAATCACTAAGCAATCATTCCTAATACAATGCTGATGAAGGTATCTAGCACTCAGAAGGGGGATGGCAGCTTCTGTCTTCTCCTACCCCCTTCCCTTATGAGTACCAGTGTGACTAGGAGCAAAAGAGGAAGAATGACTTTCTGTGAGTTAGCCCTTTCAATTAACCCCCATCTTATTCACTCTCACCAGTAGGTGAAGACAGAAAGGAAGGAGAGTCCCCTACCTTGCAGACATCTGGTGCTCCTGGAATGATTTTTTCTTTTAGTGTTCAAGGGGACTAAAGAGTGAATGTTGCTACAACATACTATCAAGCTTACAGATAAAGCATATTGTTTTAAATTATAAAAGATCAGATCTTGAAAAGAACCTTAGAGCCCAGCCAGACAAATCCCATTGTTTTATAGATGAGTTCACTATGACCCAGAGGGGTTAAGTGATTTGTTTGAAATCATGCAGATCACTAAAGGCAGAGGATGTCTAAAACTTGTGTCTTTCAGCGCCCATTTCATTTTACCATGTTACATATTGAAAGTAAACATACACAAAGGATCTACTATGACTTTATCAGGCTGTGGAAATCTCATTTGGGAAATTTCCTTCACTTAGGTTGATCACAACCCATCTATGACACAGTTGACTGAGACAGATAGATGTTAAGAAATTTGCCCATTGTTGCATAGCTAATAAGCTTCAGAGGTAGCATTTCAACCTAGGTCTACCTGAATGAATTAGATATGGCATTCTACCTACTATGCTATATTGTCTCCATTAGTATCATGTCTGGTCCTGTCTTGGCCTTTTATTTCATTGGTAGATTAAAAAACTTTCTTTAACTTCTAATTTTAAGGAGGTGGTGGGGCTGGCATTGTGGGTGGTAATGAAAAAAGAAAAGTGACTTGTCCAAGGTGATACAGGTCATGTTATCAAAGGCAGGACTTAGAACCAGGTCTTTCTAACTGTGAAGCCATCCATCTTTCTCTCTCTCTCTCTCTCTCTCTCTTTCTCTCTCTCTCTCTCTCTCTCTCTTTCTCTCTCTCTCTCTTTCTCCTTTCTGTCTCAATCTCTGTCTCTTACATCTACACATCAAAGTCTACAAAACTCAACTCATAAAAATTGCATGTTACAACAAATGTGCAGTGTCTCATAAATAAAAGCTGTTGTTTTAGGTGTTTGACAAAGAAATAAAATCCATTCATGAGTCCTCCAGTCCGAGGCTGAATTTTAGTCCTTGGCCAAGTAACTGTTTTAGTGAGGCCAGTTGGATATACTGAACCTCCCAGAAACACTTATGGCAACTTAGCAGTTACTCAAAGGTCCCTAGAGTTGGAAGGTTAGAGTTAATACATTAATAGGAAATAGAATCATCTCAGGATTTAACTCCAAGTCAATCCATTTCAGGCTACAAGATTTTTATCTACTAATTATAGTCTTGGACATGTCACGCAACCTCCTCTATAAAATTTAAGGTCTCTTTCTGTTCTAATTCCAGTGATTCCTAAGGTCACAGATCAAATTAGTGACAAAATTGGTACAGATACCCATATTTCCTAAAAGTCTAGTGGACTTCTCTTCCACAACCTTGCTGTGCAAAGAGTTCTCCAACTGTTAAAATGTTATGTCAATATGAGTTATTATTGTTTATTGCTTTAAGAAAATCCTACCACTAAAACTTGTTATTAGTCTGAGTGCAACCACCATAGTGTCTTATAGATAATATTTAATACATGAATTCCATTAAAGCATCCAATTAGTTGTAGTGATAAGTGGTATGTAGTGCTTAAAACGAGTTTGTTCAGGTGAATAATCTTATTATAAAAGTGATTTCTTCAATGTCTGAGCTCTTCCCACTGATGAAGCTGACTATAATGTTTCCATCCCATGACTCTTGCATAAATTCTTCCCTTATGCTAAAATTCTTTTTCTCCTAACCTTTGTTTTTTAATATCACTGCCTTCATTCAAGGCTCATCTCAAGAGCTACTTCATAAAAATCCTTTTCTAATGCCCCCAGTTGTTACTGCTTCTCCTCACCAAATGATTTTATATTTGTTTCACACATATTTTCAATTCACTTACAAGTTCTATTCTGTTCTCCTCCTATACGCCAATGGAATATAAGCTTCTTGAAAACAGGGGCTGTTTATCTTTTTTTTATTATTTTGTATTTCCAGTGCCTAGTACAGTGCCTAGCACAAAATCAGAATTTAATAAATGTTAATTTAATTGAATTCTGAAATGGGATTTGAACCCTGGCATTGCCAATTCTATCTAGCATGCTATCCACTAATCTATGATTCCTTATTTATTATCTAACGACGAAAAAGGTAACAGGATAATAATTTGCTCTGGGTATTTCAAGTATTTGTTATCTAGCTAGCTGGATCTAGATAAGATATCTATAGATATGTACATATACCTATTTCTACATATCAAGATAAATAAAAAGACAGATAGGTGGAGACACACACATATACATGCACATATATATACACATACACACACTATATATAGATATAGATATAGATATAGATATATAGAGAGAGGATGAAAGAGAAAATACTAGAGAAATAGAAAAGGAGATAAAGAGATCTACAGAGGGAGAGATAGAGACTGAGACAGATGGATTGATAGAGATAGAGTGAAAGCTAGAGAGAGAAATAGGAATATAGAGATAAACAGAGAAAGAGCTAGAGAGAGAACAAGAGAGTGAGAGCTATAGATGGATAGATAGATGATACAGAAAGCATGATCTCTGTCACCTTGCAGCTTTCTGTACAGTACTATTTAGTCTTTGTTTCCTTAGAGAGGTGGATGCATTTCAAAGTTGGGCAATTATGTGTTCCTAGGGTGTATTCAAACACCCTGGCTTCCAGGCCAGGCTTTTGGGCAGCACAAGGTCAGTATCATTTCCTTTCACTGTCCTGATCCAGATGACTAGCCTTTTCTTAAACCTTTTGCTTCTACAAGCTCAGCTTGCCTTTCTTCAGGTCCTGTGCTGAGACCAAAGCGTTTTCAATGTCATGGTGTTTTTGAAGGTACTTAATGATGTTGATAGAATCAGCAGTACAATTAGCAAGGTGCCAATGATCCAGTTCATGGTGCAAGCTTCCTGCTTTGTGCTTTACATATGCTGGCTTTTGATGAAAAATGGGGAGGACTCTGGGAATTTAAAGACTTAATAGCTTCTGTTTCCAATAGAGGGTGATTCTTCCAAGGGCAGAGCAAATTACACAGATTTATTACATTTTTTTTTTTGCTCAGTCCATCTACCCTCTACCTCATGAGTTGCAAAGTAGAGTATTTTATTCTCCATTAAACTCTTTCATTTTTTTTCTAGGAGTAATGTATTTTTTTATAGCTTAAAAAAACATCTGGGGTCTGAATGCTGGTATTGTAAGGAGACTTTACATGCTCAACAGTTATTGCATGCAACAGCATAGTCTGCAAAGACAAGAACAAGGCAAGGATGATTTAGTAAATAAGGGGGACAAAAAAAAGAAAAAAAACTTTTTTTTTCTCTTATCCTTACAACACCAGCTATGTTGTCCTCTTTTAAAGAGATTTCTTTCATCTCTTACCAGTCAATTAGAGCAAGGAACAAGCAAATTCACCAAGCAGGGTCTAAAAGTCTAGTTATTAACTGAAAGGGAACGTCCATAATATCTAACTAGAAAAAATGAGTTAAAGAAAATATAAGTACAAAACATTGCATTAATTTAATATGATGAAATGGGAAAAAATAAAGCTTAAATGATCACAAAAGTAATATAAACATTATTAACCAGTTAATGTGATAGGAATTAAGGGTAGTAGACTGCCATTTCTTACTGGTTGGTAGGCATTCTTCTTAGGCACAATGCACTACCAAGAAAATGGTGAAGAAGAATGATTCCTTTGACAAAAATACCCAGATTCTAAGCGGGTTCTTATCTCTGACCCTTGAATTCATAATCAGTTGAACACCACTATCCTGTGACATGATGATTTTAGTTACCTGTGGGAAGGAAAGCTTCATTCAGTTCCTAATATTCTATGGTTTTTAGAGTAACATTATCCAGATCCTTCCTTACCCCCTCCCCACTGCCCAGGTATCTTGGTTCCTTTCTTTGGATTTCTATGATGGTAGGCAAAATCTACAGGCTCATTTGGATTGTACCTCTCATTATTTGATGACTAGTACACTCATATCTGCTTCCCCTTTTTCTTCCTACCTGGTGTAGTGGATAGAGAGTTGAACCTGGAGTCAGGAAGTCCTGAGTCAAAATTCTACCTCAGACACTTACGATTCTACATGAACTTAGGGAAAGTCCCATAACTTTTCTGAGTTTGTTGGGAGGACTGAATGAGATAATGTATATAAAATGCTTTGCAAATCTTTAAGCACTGTGTAAATGTCAGCTTTCTAGTTGTTGCTGCTACATTGCTGTGTTCTATAGTTCCTAAATTTCTAAGCTAAGAGAATACAAAATATGTTCCTGAAGCAAACACACATGAAAAATTTCTCCATAAACACATATTCCCATGAAAATGAGGTTTTCAGTCATATTGACTGAATTTAATAAATGTTTATTTCTTTGGGTTTATCATTCAGAAGAGGAACTTTGGGGAAGGTTAAAAATTTGTTGAATGTAATCTACTCTTTATAAGCATCTAAAGTGACTTTTACCTGTCTCCCAATTGTGAAAAACTAGAAAGCTCTACCAGCTTCCCTTCTCCCATCCCACTCCCTAAGGAACTCTTCCTTATGGATGCACATGAATTGGCAGACCATTGACTACAGAAACGTTCATCCCTCTAGGTATACATATGTAGAAGGGTGATCTGCCTAGAAGCCCAGATTTTGTGGTACAGTCTATTAGGGACAAAACACACAAAGTAACAGGAAAGAAAGAAAGTCTCCAGATCACAGTGGTTAGTAGGGATTCACTAAATCTATGGCTCTGAGTGACAGTCATGTCACCCATACATCTGTTAAACTTCTGGAAGCTCCCCCTCGTATGTAAGAGGGAATAACTTAGACTGATTATCAAAGTATCAGCAAAAATGTTACCTCATTTGTCAACCTTTGCACTGCGGTAAATACTTGAGTGCAAGAGAGAGAATCAGTGAATGTAAATGATAGTGAGGACAATTCCACAGAGATCCATTTTATCTACAGGGCAGTGCCCTGTAACTCACTATCTGTAATCATAGATACTATAAATAATATAGCAGAACCCCATTTTTGTTTGTTTTGTTTTTCTCTCTTTGTCCTCCTGTATCTGCTCTAAGGAAATGCTCTCATGCCAATCATTTTAAGGGTTGTAACATACATGTAACTCAATTAGTCAACCATTAGTTAAAAATGTGACCCATTTGGGGTGTTCTTCACAGAGATGTGAATGGTATGCAATTTCCTTCTCTAGCTCATTTTACAGATGAGGAAACTGAGGTAGTGTTAAGTGACTTGCCCAGAGTCACAGAGTTTGCACAGTGTCTGAGGTCAGATTTGATCTCAGAAAGATGATTCTTCTTGATTCCAACTCCAGTGTTTTATCCACTTTGCCACCTAGCTGCCCCCAAATGTGGTTGGTAACATTTATATATTGCTTTATAGGTTTGAAAAGGATTCTCCACGAGTCATTTCATTTGTTTCTCACAATAAGTAGGTGTTATCATCCCATTTTACAGATGAAGAAACTGACATTGAGAGGATTAAGAAAGATTTGTCTTGTATTACACAACTAGTAAGTGTTTGTGGAAGAATTTTAATTCAGTTTTTCCTTATTTGATTAAACCATTTAATTTACTGAACTGATATCTCACAAAACTTTTGAATTTCTTTTGAGTATTTAATACAACCAAAAAGAGAAGAGACATGAGAGTTTAACTACAATGCATTTGTATTAAAGCCACATCCTTAAAACCTGACTTGGTACTTTTTTCAGGTTCAGGGCAGATGAGCATGCATTTATGTTCATTGTTTTGTATCATACTGTGAAGAAACCAGTATAGTATAGTATATATATATATAGTATATATAGTATAATATATATAGTATAGCTACTGGACTTGGAATCATAAACCTGGGCTCAATTTCTACCTCAAACACTTACTAGCAGTGTGACCGTGGGCAAGTCATTTAACCTTCTTTGCCTCCATTTCCTTGTCTCTATTATCATATGGTTCTACTTGATGACCCATGAAATATCTTCAAGTTTTAATTCTTTGATTCTATAAACTTACACTATTTGTATGTTTAAAACTGGTTTTGTTGTGTTGGATGGTTTTAGAGTTAGAGAAGAAATAAGGTCCCAAATCTTGTAAAAAGTCAGTTTGGATCATTGAGATAAATTTCCCCTAAATGAGTGAAATAGAAACAGGGATAGACATTGAGGCATATACTTTTGCCTTTTCTTTTTAAATCTAAATTTATAAATTTTTGACATAATAAATACTTTCTAGTAAGTACCCAACCATCACACAAAATATGTTCTCCAAAACAATTAAAATGATCCAGTAAGATGATTGTACCTGAAAATCTATGTTACTGTCTACTTTTGTAGTTACTGCTTGTTAATAGAATGGAAGGATTCATTCTTTAACTTGAATACTTTGACACCAATATCATCTGTTGCAGGAATTCTAGACCCTCTTTTAATGAAATGTACCTTCAATATTCTGATGAAGACTGTAGACTCCACAAAAGGGAAAAATGTTTTAAAATTCTTTAACAATGAAAGATGGTTTAGGTTAGGAGAAACTGAGCATCCGAAGCAGAACATATAAGAGTCAAAGTAAGAAGTAGAAAGATAGAATTTAGGGTTTTGTATTTTAATAGATGTTCTAATTGGAATATTCAAATTGTTCAAATTCATCATAGAATCATGAATTCCTAAAGTTGGAAGGCATATTAGAAATCATCTAATTAACTGCTATCCCAGACTGATGGTATCCAATCCCTACTTGCCAATATCTTCTGTAAAGGGAGTATACCACTAGTTGAGACCATCGTTTTTATGATTGGATAATCTCAATCCTTAGAAAGTCAACATAGAAATACATCTGTAGGATTTGCTCTACAACCATATTTTGACCAAAACAGTGTATTTATCACCACAGTCTTCAGGAATTTGGGAAAAACAAAACAAACAGCTAATACTGCTAATTACTAATATTACTCTTCCTTTACCATAAAATGAGTCTTCCTGACTCCAGGCCTAACATTCTATCCACTGTGCCACCTAGCTACCCCAGGACCAGCACATGCTTATGTGACCATATTATGGGATTGAGGTAGCTACATAAAGTTGGAAGAAACAGGAAAGCGATAGTTGTAGAGTGTTGAGATAAAATTGCTTTCCTTTCTTAGGTAGACATAGTGTTGAGAGGTTTCTTGTCTTGTTTTCTACTTTTCTCATCAGTTGACCTATAAACAGAGAGAAGACTGTTATGATAACTAATTATCTTATGCAATGCAAAATGGCTTTTTCTGAAGGGAGACTGCAAAAGAGAAGGGAAGGGAAGAAGCATTTATTAGCACCTTCTATAGCTGTCCTGATCTATATCTGGCCACTGGACGCAGAAGACTCTGGATGAGAAAGCGAGGCTGGTGACTTTGCACAGCCCTCCATCATTCAAATCAATTCATTTCTAAGTCATGATATTGTCTTCCTGTTGTCGTGGTCCTTTTTGAGAATGAAGAACGAATCACAACCTGTCAGTAGTCTAAGCTGCACCATCAGGGACCCAACTGACCAGTTCCAATTCCCTTTCTTCCTGTCCCTTCCTAAGTGATTCTGTGTCAGTGCCTCCCATCATCCTATCCAAAATCTATGTCTGAGGAGCAACATCAGTGTGACAGGAACAGTGTAAGCCATACTATCATCATGTTCAGAATGACATTTATCTGTGTCTTTTGAGACTTTGGCACTTACAGATCAGCTTCTTGAAATTCAAATAAAGAATTTGTCCTTTGGCCAAGCACAGACTTGTGATCTCTGCTACTGGGAGAGACTGAGGCTGGTGCATCCTTTGAGCTTGGGAATTCTAAACTACAGTAATGATAAAGCCAATCTGGCAGCACTGTCTGGTACCAATGTGTAATCCCAAGCAAAGGCAACTTCCAAAGTTTGGAATACCAGCAAAGCAAACTTCATGTATTCAGTGACAGATTAAGGCAAAACATTCACAGAACAGAGAAAATCAAAATACAGTGTAACTCTCATTTACCAAGTAAGTTCTTAATTAAATTGTGAAGTACCAAGGTCCAAGTACCCCATCCCTGGGCCGTGCATTAGTCAAAATAACCCACCCCTGGGCAGTATATTCATTTAGTCAGTCAAAGTCTCTCTTCTCAAATGGAGATTAGTTTCCAGTCATAAACAAAGCACATTCATTTGTTCAGTCAAAGAGCACAAAAATTCAAGTTTCCCACCCCTGGTTCACAACTGAATTACAATATCATCCATTAATGCCAAGCACTTTCTCAAAAGGGGCAGGAGAGTACAAAAGGCCATCTACCCTTAGGCTACAATGAGGTTAAGATACCATCACATCATTGAAAACCCAAGGAAAGGCCCTTTCTTCATCTTGACACAAGGCAAGTTCTCAGCAATCTCTGTTCCTGGGGAGACAAAGCTTAACAAAGCCACAATATACATTGCCAGTGTCCTCATTGTTTCACTCTCTGCCTGCAGAACAGTCCCAGAACCCCTGAAACCATCAGCAAGATCTTCTTCCAGGATTTCTGTAAACATACAACAAGAAAATCCTCCTTCAGGGCTTCTGAACCAACAGCAAGGATCTCTACAACAACAAAACTGCCCTTCACCAGCAGATGAGTCTGGCAAAACAACATCAAAACAGAAAGACAAAATACTGACATCACAGCCATGCCTCCTCAGTTCTTGGCAGTTCTGGATGGCAATTCTCAAAAGTCCTGGGTGGCTCCTATTGGCCCTCAGCAACTCAGGCCCCCAGCAATTCTTCTCACTGCTCCCCAAAAGTCCTTCTGGCCTCCTAGGCTTGGGCCTTCTCTCTGCTTGGCTTCTCTCTGCTTTTTGTATCAGCAAGCACCCTAGCATACCCAGGATGGCTGCTAGCACAGGTTCTTAGATCTGCTTTTCTGAAGGAAATAAACTCAAAACGGGTTAACAATCTTACTTTAATCAATCAACAAATATCATTTACCTAGTTCAGGGGGAAAAAGTCAGCACTTCAGAGAGTACAAACAGAAGTTACGAGCAGACAAAGAAACATATCGGCAGACGGGCTTCCAGTCGTCTGACCATCACATCCACACCTAGTTAATTACCAGAGAGGGAAGCACCAACATCTGGGTTTTCAAAGCTGGGGGCTCAACAGTTTCCCAGAGTCTTGTCTGTCCAAACCACACAACTCTTTCCAAAGTGAGCCCCAAAGCAAAACCTCACATCATGGTATATGTAGCCTTCTCCTGGATCAGAGAATGTCACAACCCTCTTGATCAACTGCCCAATCACAAAGCAATAAGGTATGGGCATTCCTAAAGAACAAGCCTCACTACACAGGCTCCATGTGACCACATTCAGCCTATTAGGGGGTAGAGTACATTTTCAAATCAGGGAAGGTTCTCAGTCACTTAATCCTATTAAAGGGCCTAGGAGCAGGGAAGATCTTCAGATTCCCATAACATATAACTCAGCCTGAAAACTAAGCCAATACAGGGGGATCTTTAAATTCCATTACCATGACATTCCACTCCTCCAGGATCCTTACCTAGTTCAGGGGGAAAAAGTCAGCACCCTGAACTTCAGAGAATACAAACAGAATACAAACAGATGTTACAAGCAGACAAAGAAACAGATTAGCAGACATTTAGATCTTCGATCTAAATGGCCATGGATCCTGGAACAAATAGAGCAGTGGTTCTCAACCTTCCTAATGCTGCGACCCTTTAATAATTGTATGTGGGCATGTCTGCATGTGGGCGGACCTGCCTGGAGACAGATAGAGGAGGTTCCTAAGACCTTTGGAAATATATTTTCTGATGGTCTTAGGTGACCCCTGTGATCCCAGCAAAAGAGTTGTTTGACCCCAAAGGGGTCACAACCCACAGGTTGAGAACCACTGAAATAGAAGCACTATGCTTTGTAATCCTTGCCAACTATGTCATAATGTAATGCCAAGCAAAGGCAACTTCCAAGGTTTGGAATAAGCCAATACAGGGGAATCTTTAAATTCAATTACCATTATACAATGTGGCGAACCATGAGAGCAGCAGGCCACCAGAGCTGCCTAAGGAGTCATAAAGCAATCCAGATTGGAGATGGAGCAAATTAAAGCATCTGAACCAATCAGTCAGTCAGTCGGCTATCCTTCTAGCCTGGGTGAGATTGTCTCAAACACAAAAGACAGACAAACCAACAACAATAACAAAAACCACTTGTTATTAATCCATCAATAAAACAAGAACAGTCCCTGCCTTCAAGGACCTTATATTCTTCTAAGCTAAACCCTAAATTCTCTCTATAGTTTGTTTCAAAACGGCAATCCAACTCTGAGCCGATGGTAACATGACTACTTTCCAGGAGCACAGCAGTGTGAAATCATGAAAAGGACTACTTGTCAGCCAAGAAGAGAAAAGAAGAAAACACACTGGGAAACTGGCTGACTAAGATGGGCACAGAGCTCCTTAGCCAGGGTGCCTGCTGATTGACTGCAGGGCCATCTTTTCCTGTGTAAGCTCCCATGTCTAATGTAGAGGGACCAGACAGGAAAATTACAGAGGGAGGTGGGGGAAATCCTGAAGGATTGTACTGGTTTCTTGACTTGGAAACAGCAACCCTTCTCCATCTGTCCTAATCTAATGATGATATGAGCTTCAAAGGATAAAACATTGAGCAAAGTAAGCAACCTCATTAAGATAAATAGAAAGCAGTTGGTGAAGGGAGGACAAAGGTAACCTGACATCTCAAGCTTTATAATTATAAGAACCTGAAGACAGAGGTAGAGTGTTAGAGGCAGGCACAGGAGGATTATGAGTGGGTGCGTTGGGGGACAGAAAAACAACAACAATGACATCAACAGCATAAAATGATAAGGGGGAAAAACAGCCCAGGTAGAAAACTCCTGCAGTCTCCTGCAGTATTAAGAATGCACATTCATTGCTGAGACATAGAGGCAGTCAAATACCAGCCAACAGGAGCTAGGGAAGGAGGATAAATAGTTGCCGAGTGAATTCTTAATGTTGAGCTTTGGAAAGAAAGACGTGATGTAGGGGAAAAAATAAATAAATAATGCAACCCACTAATATTCACTGTGACATTTTGGGAGAAAAGGGGACCTGGTGGATGCATTCATCTACTTCCTGACAGATGCTTGTGTGGAGTAATAACTTTCCCCCACCTTTCCAAATACCTATGTAGATATTTATTTATTTATAAGGCAACCTGGGGCTTATGGTGGATTCACTTGCTACCTTAGCTCAGTCTACTCCAGTGACACTTACTTTGTGTGATAAGAAAGGCTTCCTAAGCTTTCTTGAGGTCTGATTTTTAATTCCCCCTCCCACTGATATACGGAGCTCTTTATTTTTGATCTTGTCACTTTTGCAATAATCCTTGTGGTGAATTCTCTAGGAGCTAAGATAACTAGAGTTTTCTGCTAGGGTAACGGGGGAAAAGAGCATTGTTTCACCATTCCGGTACTTTAGGGTCCTCTGATTGACTTGTACAATCCCAAAATATAAGTAAGGTTGCTACCCTTTCACAGGATTCCTTCTGAGCCTTCTGTTTGACAGCTCTGCCTTATCCTCATGGCTTCCTCCCAGGTGTTGTCATGCTGGGACTACATTTGATAAGGGCAAAATGATGACTGGCCCATTCCATCTTCCTCCTGGGGATTGCTTCTGCTGACTGTGATAAGTACTCTTCTCCATGTTTCCACTTTTGTTCCTTTTACACTCAAGCCTGTCTCCACCTCCTGGGGGGCTTGCTTAGCTAGATTATACTGACAAAACTGGGGGGATAACTCTCTGTATCACATTCTCCAAACGAATTTTCTCTAGATACTGAAATTCCTCATTATGATCCTGGCATTTCCCAAAGATTGATAGTTCTAGGAATCTAGCATTACTTTATACTTTGCATTTCATTTTGTGAAATTAACGGCATGGAAGCAAAAATGACCTGAGAGTCACACACTTCCCTCCTATTGTTCTTTCAGCACTCCTAATGATTACAAAGGGAATTCAGAATTTCTGTACCTCATTAGTGACCATTTGGAACATGCTTTGGCAGTCTTCTCAAATCTTTCATCATCTACCTCCTTTTTCATCCATTTTCTCAAATGTGGCCCAGGGTCTCAATAAATGGTGCCAACCTCTAACTACTGTCCTTGGCTACATAGGCTCAGAAAAGAAAGGACTTTAGTTAGAGAGAACACAGCTTTCCCTTTGAGCTTCTATAATCTAAAACCTAAGAGTAACAAATAGGCAATGGACAAAGATTCTGACTCTGCGTTCTACTAGAATCTGAACTACCACATGTTTATATAATATTCTTTTCTTAAAGAATGAGGTATTAGCATAATAAGAACAGAGGAAACAAATAGGGTAGTCTAGTATGTTGGAAATTGTACTCTTAGCTCCCATTCTTACAAATTGTGCAGCTATGGGCAAATCACCTGGCCCTTTTGAATCTCAATTTCTTTACCTATAAAATAAGAGTGATAAAAATATTTATCCAATTCTATTAAGTGATTATGCAGCCTCTGCTTGAAGATTTCAAAGGAGAGGGAATCCACCTCCTCTCAAGGCAGTCTATCCTGCTCACGGGATTGTCTTCAGCTAGACACTATAAACCCCAAAGAGCTATAAAAACATAAACTGGCAAAAAAGTGTGGGCCAACATAAGGCCTATACTTTTCTATATAAATACATTAGCATTTCTTCTTATCTATACCTGGCCTGCCTACTTGACTATTCATCCCACAAGTTTTTTATACCTGGAGTACTTGTGCATTTAGCCCTAATCTAGGGCTAAAAAAAAAAAAAAAAAAAAAAAGAACCTTTGAATCCCTAGTTCAGATAGCATAGCATTAGGTTAACCTTGCATTTGGCCCATCTGGGGCCAAACACTGGTCTTGGACTCTTGCCTTATGATTGGGATCAAGTTTTACACATTGTATCCAAATTCCAATAACTTGATCTCCAAATTTTTTCCACTGTAATAGTGTTCCTACCTTGCTTCTCTGTTTAGTGCCCAGTTCCTCTGGGACTGCTGTTTTGACATGCTCTCACTAGTCCTTCTGAGGAATAGACTTGTACCCTCAAACTTCAGTTCCTCTAGCCATACCCCATATGTGCCCTAGATCCCCCATTTCAATTACCAACTGCTTGTTTGGACCACTGCTTAATAACTGATGCCAGCTTTTCCTAATGACATGCTCTGCTCACCTACTGAGATACCCAGGCAGTCTGGCACTTTGCAATTTTTATAAATACCACACAACTACATTATTGGCTGATGATGGACATCTTTGATGATGGCCACCTGCTTACCTGGTACCTGGACCTGCTGCCACACTCCTTTGATATTTACAAAATCACAGAATTTGCATGGAGAAGGACCTCAGAGGCCATCTAGTCCAACTGATCATATAGGAAAGAAATATCTGCTATCACATACTCAATGAATGTTCAGTTATCCAATCTCTGTTTAAAACCTCAAAAGAGATGGATCCCTCTTTACTCAAGGCAGGGCATTCCACTTGTGGACATGTCTAGAAGTTAGGATATTTTCCCTAAATCAAGTCAAATTTTAATACTGCAACTTTTACCCCGGTTCTGGTTCTCTCTTCTGGGTCGAAGAGAGTAAATAAGTTCAATCCTTCCTCCAAGTGACAGTCCTTCAAATACTTGAAGAGAGTTTCCCCTTTGTCTTCTCTAGGGTAAACATGTCTAATTCTTTCAACTGATACCCATATTATGTAGACTCACAGATTTTTGCCATCTCATTTGCTCTCTAACTTATTAATGTCTTTCTTAAACTGTAATTCCCAGAACTGAACACAAGAGTCCAGCTGAGGTCTGATGAGGGTAGTGTACAAAGTGACAATTACCTCTCTATTCCTGGAAGGTCATAATAGCATTTTTTTTTGGCCAGCACATCATACTGATAACTTATATTGAGGCTGTAAGCCACTAAAACCCTCAGATCTTTTTCAGAATATTTGCTTTCTAATCATGCCTCCCCTAACTTAAAATTTGATGTTGATCCACTCTTTGTCTAGATATTCTCAGATAAGTGGTGCTTCCAAAGTCCTGATTTTGTGAGGCTAGTTAGAGTTAGGTTTTCAGACAGCCCCACATACTGATATTTGCTACTGTTCCATATATTTGACATATATCACCACAAATTTAACTCTCTCCCATGTGTTAAGCCTTCCTTTTTTCATGCTTAACTAAATGCACATACATCTCTGTATGTGTATGTATGTATACATACATATATGTACATATATACATTAGCCAATTTTTAAAACTTTACAAAAATAGATATTAGTTTCAGAAAACATGGATGCCTAATTACTCTTCTGACATTGTTTAGACTCCATAGAACAAAGAAATCTATATTCAGAAGCACAGAGAGCAGTCTTAAAGGGGAAAAAAGCAAAATCCCAAACCAACACTCATGAACTTTTACAATAGCTCTTGAACTCATTCTTAATGCCTTTCACTGTGAATTTCATCTATGTATTCAGAGTCCTGGGTCTACCCTTGGTTACAGCACATTGCCAATATTGCAGTCAACTCTTTAAATTGTTATCCCTTGACACTAAAAAAAAAAAAATACTTCATCATTTGGTTAGTCCAATGCAGATTGTGACCTCCCTATGTCTTAGTAGAAGGTCTGCAGAACTTGTTAAAGTGTGGTGAGGTAGAAAATGAAGAAACTGAACAAAATCCTCATCAAAACCATCAAGCAAATACACACTTTACTACACTCAAATGATTCCTCAAACTATCATGCTAAACCTCTCCTTTCTCAGACAAATTTCTAAGGGGAAAAGCAAAACAAAACAAAACTAAAATCTATTTTTTTTAACATCTCTTCTTTGCTCATCTGATCTTTAACTCTGTAATCTCGCTTTAAACTTCTTCACAACCAAAACTTCTTACTTAGTTGTGAGATTCAACATTATTTTCTCAGTCCTCATCCTTCTTGACCTATTTTCTTCATTCCATACTGTTGACCAGCCTTTTCTCCTGAATACTCTTTCGTCTCTGAGTTTCCATGAAATTGCATTCTCCTGGGTCTCTTCCTATCTGTCTGACTGTTCCTTCTCAGTCTCATTTGCTGGTTTATCATCTATAACGTGCTCCCTAACTGTGGATGTTCCTCAATGCTCCTTTCTGACTCAGTCAGTGAGTCAAAAACCAATTATGCTTGCTTTTTTCTCTTCTAGGTGGCATAGTGGATAGAATGCTGAAACTAGCACCAAAATGATATGAATTCAAATCTAGCATCAAACACTTGCTAGCTATGTGACCCTGGGCAAGTCTACTTAACCTCTGTCTGCCTTAGTTGCCTCATCTGTAAAATGGGGATAATAATAGTGCCTACATCCCAGGGAATGTTGTGAGGTTTACGTGAGATAATTTTTGTAATTTTGCAAATGTTTTAGATGTGTATATGTACACACATATATATGTATGTATATATGTATATGTGTATATATATATATACATGTATGTATATATTTACATACATACCTATGTGTATGTATTTTATTAGCTCTCTATACTGTGACCCTCAGTAACCTAACCAGTTCCCATGAGTTTAGTAATCATCACTATGCAGAGAATTCCCATATCTATCTATCTATCTATCTATCTATCTATCTATCTATCTGTCTGTCTGTCTGTCTGTCTGTCTATCTATCTCTCTATCTATCTACAAAATAAGATTTCTCTTATGAGGTCTAAACTTGCATCTATAGTTTTCTGTTGGGTTTTTAAAACTAGATGATTTACAGTTATGTTATAATCAACTCCAAAGCAAAAGTCATTAGGTTTATCCCTTATACCCACCCCTCTTCTAAATTTCCCTGAGGGCACTGCTATCCCTAAAGTGCCTCAGGTTTTTAACTTCAGTGTTATCCTTGACTCTTTAGCCTTCCTCACCTGACATACCTAATAAATTGCCAGATCCTTTTTGTTTCTACCTCTGTATAATATTTCTTGCATCTGTCCTCTTAACTCAAACAACCACAGACCTAGTCCAGGTCTTCATCACCTCTTGACAGAATGGTGGCTATGGCCTTCTTATTGATCTCCTTTCCTCAAGTCTCTCCCCTCTCTAATCAACCCTTCACACCAAAATGATTTTCCTTTAGGGTACATTTAACCATATTACTTTCCTACTTGTATACTCAGCTTCCTCCCTATTGTCTCCAGGATAACTATTTTAACTTCTCTGATTAGCTTTTAAAGTCTTTCATAGTTAGGGACAACATATCTTTCCATGAACACTATATATTAGTTCACCTCCAGCACCCTGACATCTAACCAAACTGACCTAATTTCTATTTAGCACATATAGCATCCTATCTCCTGTCTCTAGGCCTTTGCACTTTCTTTCTCACATGCCTGAAATGGGCTTCCTTATCACCTTTACTTCATATAATCTTCCTGATGCTTTAAGACACAGCATTAATATTTCTTCTAAATGAAACATTTCCTGATCCCACCAACAAACAGGTAGTACCCTGTCACCCAAACTTTCTTATATTTAACTATTTCATATATTTTTGTATTTATTCTTATATATGTATATATTCACATATTTTTATACATACATCTTTCTTTTTCCCTCCTTTCCTTCCTTCCTTCCTTCCTTCTTTCCTTTGTTCCTTCCTTCCTTCCTTCCTTCCTTCCTTCCTTCCATCCCAACTTCTACTTGAACAGATAGATTGGGACTCCAGAGGAAGTTTATCACTTTTCCCTTCAGGATTTCAGGAATAGCTCAGAGGAACAGTGACTTCCAATGCATTTGTTCATGAGTATTCATTTGATATGCTCTTCCAATATTGCTTAATAAGTTGCTAACAATTCTTTATATAAGGATATTTACTGAAAAGGTATAGCAAGTTCAGAAGTACAAAACAACCCCACCCTCACACTTGAGGCTTACTGTCCCCTGAAAATATGTGTTCAAGCTAAAAGTGGTTAGTATAAAACATCTTCTCCATTCAAAGGGTGTGCTTTCTCTCCTCTATGCACACAAGGTCCTTGGGAAGAATGGGTTTCAAAAGGGTCAATCCATTGCTGGTGTGATTTAAACAAGTCACTGCTCACTATCAGGTCCTTATTAGATTCAGCTCCTACCAGCTTTTGTGGTCTCTACTATCAATTCCAGAAGCTGAGGGGATCTCTAATGGTGCTT
>CM053582.1:416178143-416204700 GCA_028627135.1 Pseudochirops cupreus
GGGGGACACACTGGGATGGCTGTTTTGGGGTGGTGGGTAGGGGAAAGAAGGGGAGAAAATATGTAACTCAAAATCTTGTGGAAATGAATGATGCAAACTAAAATAAAATTTAAAAAAACAAAACAAAACAAAAACAAAAACAAAAACAAAAAGATTAAACTCTAACAGTAATAGACATGTTTTGGGTCTGAGGAAAATCTTTTTAAGAATGAGAGTTCTTTGAAACTGGAATGGTTTATCTTAGAAGCAAACTATATCCCCCAACTTGAGAGATCTTAAGAAAAGAATAAGGGGTAGAATAATGCAGAGGGCATTCATTAGTGCTCATGTATGACTTGGAAGTAAAAGGCATCTGAGGGATCTTCCAACTTCAATACTCTAATTCCATAATCCTCTAGCCAAAGGATTCTTAATCCTGTATGTGTGTTGTATTTGCATGTGATGGACTCCTTTGACAGTTGCTATGGTCCATGGACTCCTTAGAATAGTATTTTTGAATGTGTGAAATAAAATACATAACATTGCAAAGGAAACAAATTATATTGAAATAAAGGTGCATTTTTCCATCCAAGTTTAGCTAGCTCCTGAAATCTATCCATTCCCCCCCTGCATAGGATCCCCTCCTCTAGATGGGGGGGGGGGAGGTAGTAGAAGGCACAGATATTTCATTTCCTTGATGCTCAGTTTCTCATTCCAGAGAAACTGTATGCATAGAAGCATGACTTGAAGGGGATAGAGGACACAACTCTGTACTGCATACACCCTGTTTAATAAACAAATGAATAAATAAATGAATTTAATTAATAAAACTTCATGGGCACAGCCTCAGTTTCCTCATTTGTAAAATAAGCTGGAGAAAGAAATGGAAAATCACTCTCATGCTTTTGCCAAGAAAACCCCAAATGGAGTCACAAAGATTTGAACACAACTTGAAATGACTGAAGTGAGTCTGTCCTGCCAACATTACAGCAAGAGAATGGAAAAATATAGGTTTTATGGAAGCCCTTCTTTATGCATATGCTGATGTTTTGTTACTCATATTATTGTTTCCTATACCCTTTAACTCATTTTATCTTGACAGAAACCTACAGCTCCTCTTGTCTTCACCTGAACCCTCATACCACCATATCCTACCCTTCTTCTTTCCTAATGCATAGTGCACAAATATGCCTTCATTTACAGTCACTTTCTCTATTACCTCTGTAAAGCCATGCACAAGCAGCTTCCCAAAAGGATGCCACTGTGAACAGCTTTTAAGATTCTAATTACACAGTATAGTGAACATTCCATTTATTCCATAACAAATCAAGGCAAACATTCACAACAAATCACAATATAATGTTCACATTACATCTTATCACAAAAAGTCACAATATAGTGTTCACAACAGCTTAACGTTAAAATGGCCATATAGTTTTCACCATAGCAGTCACAGTATTTAGAACAAAGAACAAAAGAATAATTATCTGGTATCCCTAAGGAGGTTTGCCTCCTTACTCAGTCATTCAGTCATCTCCAAATACAATAGTCACTCTTCCACTCATGGGGCAATTATAGATTAACTTAATCAATCACTTATCTAACAATCATTCACAAAGTATAGTTAATCATTAAATACAATCATTAGAAAATTACACAAACCCTACACCTCTCAGTCTCTAATAAATTTCAATTTCATCACTGCATTCAATATCCAAGGAGAGACTTTTTCTTCATCTTGAGCTAGGGTGGTCTCTCAGATTCCCTGGATCCCCTTCCATGGTCCCAGCTCCTACCTGAATCCACCAAACAGTCACCTGGATTCAGAAGCAGATAGCTCCCAGGTTCTTGCCCAGTTTTCCAGGCAGTTTCTTCTACACATTGAAGTTCACAGGCTCCAGCACATCTCGAAACCTTCATAATTCCTGTTCCCAGGAACTCAAGGATCAACCAAGCCATAAACAAAGTCTTATCCAGGTAATACTTCTTCAATCCTCTGGTGGTTCGACTGGCCCAAGGACCCAGAAGAAATCTCAACCTTCCAGGCAGCCTTCTGGACAGCAACTTCAGCCTTCACTAGATTCTGATCTCAAGGAAATCCTCTCTCAGTTCTCAGTCCAGCAAGTAGCAGCCCAGCTTCCAGATGCTAAGAAAATTCTGGTTCCTCTACCAGGAGCCTGCCAGGAGAAAAAATTCTAATTCTGACTGTCTCTCTCTGGGGCTCTTCTTATATACACACAAAACACTGGTTTCCTGTTTCAGCCAAACCCTTCCTGTTATGTTAGCAAGAGGAGACAGAGTTCACACCCTCTGCCTCTTAGCCACAAAGGTTGATTAGTTACTAAGGGCTAAGTACCTGCTTACTTGACATAACAAAAAGGGGTCTTCAAATTTAAATTAATTACCATTACAACCTCCTCTTTCCCTCCATTTACATTATGAAGAACCTACATCTCTCTTGATGATACTGAATCCCCCACTGCCTTCTCCATTACTGAATTTATTCTGTTTTGTGCCTTAGGATGGAAATAGGTTCAATGACTGGAACCTTCATAGTAAAAAACAAAACAAAATATAAAAAAGACTTTGAATCAAATTAGGGAAAAGTTTTCTAATAATTAGGCCTTTAATAATGGCCCTATAGGTCTTCAAGTGCATTCCTTTGAGTATATCAAAACTTCATAGGACAAATGTCCTTACAAAAAGGATTTGTTGTGTGAAGTTTTGATTCAGTCAAAGGGTCACACTTGAGGACTTAGAGGGTCACATGTGGCCTCAGGGCTGCAGGTTCCTCAACCCTGAATTAGGACAGTCCTAAATTGAAATGGTACATTCTTGAACAGAAACTAGATGGTCAGATACAATGTGGAAGGGCTGGAGGTAGTCCTAGATCAGATTCTTTCCAATTTTAAGATTCCTTGATGCCATATTACATGCCATTTGTTTGTACACTTCTGTGTAGAAATGCATGTGGCTGTAATTCTTAAATAGTTAACTAGCTCTGTGATGCATTTTGTTTCTGCACCACAGTAAGCTTTTTTAGAGAAAAAAAAGTCAATTGGTTTTGTTTTTCCACCCCAGATTATTAAGCTTGAGAGGTTTAATTGAAATCAGCTGAGACAGAGCAGGAAGACCATTGCCTTAGAGGGAAATTTAGCCAAGACCTATTCAGAAGAGGATGGGAGACTAGTTCCAGGGATCCAGCCCACAGAGAAGCTTAAAGAGGAAGGGTCCATTCCAGAAATAAACACAGGATGGAAGTTTGCTCCAAAGGAGTGACTTTTCATCAAGAAACTGTTCCAGAAAGCACACATTTGGCTGCATAAAACCAAAAGGCAGATGACTTCCAGAATTCTTTTATCAGTTTCCTGATTTGTGGCTCTTAATAGAGCAATGACTAGAAAAGTAACACTAATTTGGATTCCATTGTGAATAGGCTGCAAGAAGGGGAGTCAAAGCAAACTTGTTCTAAGTCAAGAAAAAAAAGATCATATTCTTCCAGCTTTCTTTTCTTTGGCTTTGTGTTTTTGTACTGTTATTTACAGATGATTAAAATGAACACATTACTTCCTTCATTGCTTCTGAAAGTAGTTATTTATGTTTTAGGCAGGTAGATGATGCAGTGGATAGACTTACCAGGCCTCGAGTCAGGAAGATTCATCTTCCTGAGTTCAAATCTCAGACACATAATAGCTATGTAACCCTGGGCAAGTCACTTAACCCTGTTTGCCTCAGTTTCCTCATCTGTAAAATGAACTGGACAACAAACTGGCAAACAACTGCCATGTCTTTGCCAAGAAAACCCCAAGTGGGGTCACAAAAAGTCAGACATGACTGAAAACAACTGAAAATTTATGTTTTTCTTCATGTAGAATACTAACATTGTATTTGTCTGGTGATGTTTATGGGCTCAGTCCAAAGCCTGAACTGAAGAGCTGGGTGTTCATTCTCATTATTTTGAATGATACTCTCTTGTGGTGGTGATTAGAAGGAAGGGTATAAACCTGGAGAAGAAATCAAGAAACTCAATTAGGATTTGCCTAATTATAACAATATCAATACTAGCTTAACATTTATAAAATACTTACTATGTGCCGGGTACTGTGCTAAATGCTTATAATTGTTATCTCATTTGATCCTCATAGCAATCCTGGGACATAGGTGCTATTACTATCCCCATTTTACAGATGAGAAAACAGAGGCAAACAGAGTGTAAGTGACTTGACCAGGGTTACATAGCTAGAGAGTGTCTGATCTGAATTTAGGTCTTCCTGACTCCTGTCTCAGCCCTCTATAAACTGTACCACCTAGCTACTTCTGAGTGAAAGACCCTCAGAGTGAGAGAAATATTATTCCATCCTTTCCAAATCAGTACTCCTTTTGTTCTGCTGGCCATTAGTATTCATTTCCATCTTTCTAGGTGACTTGAGCACTTGATTCCAATTCTACTGCTTTTGTTATGTTCTCAGGTCAACATCCACAAAGACTTTGACATACTTGTTGACAACAGACTGAATCTTTTGTTTTTTGTTTGATGGGAGAAAGCAAGGCAGTTGGGGTTAAATGACTTGCCCAAGGTCACACAGCTAGTAAGTGTTAAGTGTCTGAGGACAGATTTGAACTCAGGTCCTCCTCACTCCAGGGCTGATACTTCATTCACTGTACCACCTAGGTATTCCAGACTCAATCTTTTGGCCTTTTAGTTTCTCATTCTCCTTGACCATGACCCAAATCTCCATTCCATAACAGTTCCCCATTAGCACGACCACACCCAGGACATTATAATTATTTGGTATTTATTGTAGGATCATGCATTTAGAGCTAGAGGGTGCCTCAGTGGCCAGATACAACCCTTTCATTCTATAGATGAGAAAAGTAAGGCATATAGTAATTAAGCAATTCAATTTAACTTACTGATTTCCTTTTTTTTCCTCTCTGATCCTTAATATGGGCATTCTTCAAGACTTTAGACTAGTATTCTCCCTGTTTTATATTCTGTTACAAAAAAAAAAAACCATCCTTATGTCTTTCAATGTCACCTTTATACTTGTCCATGCAAAATCTGTCTCTAGCCTTATAATCTTACCTGAGTTCTAATCTGGTGCCTTCAGATTGAATGGACAGCTGAGAGGGAATAGTTTTGAACAGGGCACCTCTCTTCCCCTTCTCCCTTTGAATAGGTGGAGAAATCAACTTGGGCATATGAAGCATGTTTTAAAGACTAGTGCCCAGGAGAAGTATTGGTTTAGGGAGTCACAGGGATGGTGAATTGATATATAGAGTTCATTGATCTGTCTTCTCTAGAAGCAGTAAAATAATCATCTATGTTTAGTGCAAGAGGTGGAAAGCAAGAGATGGGTTGGAGGGGGGTACAGATTTGGTACAGGGAAGATGTTAGATGACCTGAGTAGTTGGGAGAGGATGGGATGTGAAGAGTGGTCAAGTCTGAGGCAAGATAGATATACTTGTCTGGATAGGTTTGCATTCACTCTACCACTAATTAAAATAACTGGACCCAATTATCAGAATGCCTAAATTGAATGGATTAACCTTAGGGAGGATGGGGGTATGGATTCTGGAGGTACAGCATATAACTGTTGTGACAAGTTGAAGTAGGTCAGATGTTAAGATGATCAATGTCTGCTTGGTCACCAAGTCTTAGTTACAATTGTCTAACCATTCTTTTGATACCTTTCTTATGATCATCTTTTCCTCTCAACTTCTCTTGTTGCCCCTTTAATTCAAACCCTCATTACCTCATACCTAGGTTATTGAAACAACCTTCATTCTTTGTCTTGTCGCTGGAGTTTATCCTCATCACCATTGCTAAATTAATTCTTTTTGAATGCTTCTTTCATTGTGTTATATCTTTGCTCAAAAAATTTCAAAGATTTCCTATCTTAGGTCTTAACATCCTTACTTAGCTCTTAAGGCCCTATGTAATCTGACCTCCATAGAGCCAACTTTATTTCCTACCCTTCTAGAACATGTACTTTCTCCTTGATTCAATCCAGTCTCTTGACTGTTCTTAATTTCTTTTATGCTCATATTTCTTTCCTTCCTTCATTTGTATTGTTTCTCTCATCAGCTTATTCTTCCCTTTCTCTTCTGTCTTTCCTAATCTATCTTCAAGGCTCACCTCAAGTCCCATATTCATACAGCTTTCTCTGATTACTTCAGCCCCAATGCAATTGTGCACACTCTGTCTTTTTCTTTGTCTCTGTCTCTCTCTCTCCCCCTCTTTCCCTCTCTCTCCATCTTTCTCTCTTGTTGCCCCTCTCCCTTTCTTTTTCCCTCTCTCCCTCACTCCCCCTGAATCTTTGTGGTACATATCATCTGTTCCCTCCCTTCTAAATCCTCATAGATCTTCATTTTATACTGTCTTGTGTCATTCATTATAGTTTTGTGTGCATTGGTCTTATCTTTTAGAATCAGTCATAAGCTTTTTAAGGATGGAGGCCATATCTTATACTAATGTCTAGCACTGTCCTTGAATGTAATAGTTGCTTATGAAATATTTGTTTAATTGGATTGCATTATACTTGTTTCCCCTGTGGGGACTACTACAATATTTAGCATATAATAAGTGTTTGATCAATATTTGTTAAGTGGTTAATGCTCCTGTTCCTTTGTTTTTAGCCTGAATTATTTACCTTGCTGTCTGAGGAGAGTGAATTTGTACCTGTAAAGACTGTATGAAGTGTACTTGAAATTTTCCCTCCAATAAATGACTAGTATGTATCAGGAGCTTTCTACAATCTTATTTTTGCTGGCCAGCTCTCATTGAGTTCCCTAGAAACATTCCTTTAACTATGATTTCAGGGTTTGGTTTTCTCCACTAAAAAATTAAAATCTCATAAGCCTCATTAAATTGAGTCTTAGTGCATGACTAATCTGATGAAGATATCTGTAAGCAATATTTCTTTGCAGAAAATTGAAGCATTCCAAATCATAAGCATGTGAGACCACCCTTGATACATATATCCTGGGATGACTTTGACTCATTGTAATTACATGATACATTTCCTCTTCTACCTTTCCAATTCTGGTGACATTTGATAGAGGCCAGATACTCAGTCTGATTTTAATTATATTTTAGGATTTGTTTTTACATTTTAGTTTTAAACTTGGAGTTACCTTTAACAGTCACATATCCACATAGAATTGAGTGCAACCAAAGGACACTAAGGCTATTTCATACTATGATTAATAATAATTCAGTTCTATTCAATTCAGTGAGCATTTATTAAGTACCTTTTTTGTGCAAAACAAAAACTTGCAGACCTACAGACCTAGCTTTGAAAAAAGTAACTTGAAAAAGTTTGAAACTTAGGACAGTGCCTCCCCAGTCCCAGGGGAGGCAAGCCAAACTTTAACATAAAGTTCAAAGTTGAGAAATAGGCTAGGAAAAAAAAATGAACAAACAAAAACTACAAAAACAGAAAAGAACTTGTCCAAAATTTCAGAAAATAATAACTTGAAGCAACTGTAGTTGAAAACAACTATAAACAAAGCCTCAAAGAAAAATGTTAATTGGACCCAAGAAAAACAAGCATTCCTGGAAAAGTTAGAGAAAGAAATGAGTGTTAGAGGAAAAATTCAGAAAAGAAATATGATTCAAGAAAATTCTGAAAGGAATTATTGCATTGTAAAAGAGGCACAAACAATACAAAAGTAAATAACACCTTAAAAATGGAATTGGCCAAATGGTCAGAAAGGCACAAAAATCCAAGGAGGGGAGCTCATAAAAAGCAGAATTGGCCAAATGGAAAAGGAGGTACAAAAAATCAGTGACAAAAAGAGCTCCTTAAAAAGTAGAATTGATCAAATGAAAAAAGAAGTACACATCTCACCAAAGAAAATAATTCCTTAAAAATCAGAACTGGGCTAGTGAAAGCTCCATGAGACATCAAGAAACATGAAAACAAAGTCAAAAGAATGAAAAATAAATAGAAGAAAATGTGAAATATCTCATTGAAAAACAACTAACCTGGAATACAGATTGAGGAGTGATAATTAAAAAATTATTGGACTACCTGAAAGCCATGATAAAAGGCAGAGTGGGAGGCGTAGACATGATATTTCAAGAAATTGTTAAGTAAAACTGCCCCAATATCTTAGATATAGAGAATAAAATAAAAATCAAAAGAATCTACCAATAATCTCCTGAAAGACACCTCAAAATGAAAATTCCCAGGAATATTAAAGATGAATTCCAGATCTCCTAAGTCAGAGAAACCATAAAGAAACCTTTCAAATATTGTGGGACATAGTCAGGATCACAAAAGATTTAGTGGCTTCCATGTTAAAGGAGTGGAAGGCTTGGAATATCATATTCTGAAGGCAAGGGAAATAGAATTGCAACAAAGAATAACCTACCCAGAAAAACTGAGCATAATCCTTTAGGGAAAAATGGTTATTTAATGAAATAGAGGACTTTGAAGCATTTGTGATGAAAAGACCAGAACTGAATAGAAAATTTGACATTCAAACATAAGACTCAAGAGAAGAGTAACAAGGTAAACATGGAAGAGAAATCATAATAGACTTAATATGATTAAACTGTTTACCTTTCTATGTGGTAAGATTATACATGTAATTCCTAAGAGCTTTATCATTATTAGGGCCATTAAAGGAAGTTTATACTGAAAGAGGGCATGAGTATGAATGTGTGTTGATTATGTTGGAATGACCTCAAAAAATGAAGGAGAAAATGGGATACACTGGGAGAAGCAATAAGGAAGAGGTAGAATGGGGAAAATTTTCCTCATGGAAAAGAGTCATATCAGGAAGACATTTTACAATGGAGGGTAAAAGGGTGGGGAGGTGGTGGCAATGCTTGAACCTCACTCTCTTTGTAATTGCCTCAGAGAGAAGAATATATATGCACATTCAGTTGTGTATAGAAATCTAACTTACCCAATAGGGAAATAGGAGGGGAAGGGAATAATAGAAAGGGAGATAGTTTATAGCAGAGGGGACACAATAAGGAGTCAGTGGTTAGAAGCAAAATAAACTTTTGAGGAGAGATTGGATGAAAAGATAGAGAAGAAACAAAAGAAAGCAGAATAGAGGTAACTACATAGTAATAATAATTGTGAATGTAAATGGGATGAGTACACCCAAAAAATGGAAGTGGACAGTAGAATGGATTAGAAACAGAATCCAACAATATGTTATTTACAAGAAACACATTCAAACAGACACACAGAGGCAAAAAAGAAAAAAAGAAAGAAAAAAGGTGAGGTGGGGAGGCCTGGAGCCGAATAGAATATGTTTCAGATGAAGTAAAAAAAAAGACAAGATAGCAATCATGTTCTCAGGAAAAGTAAAAGCAAAAATGGACCTAATTAAGAGAGATAATCAAGGAAGCTACATTTTGCTAAAAGGAACCATCACAATGAAGTAGTATCAAAAAATTTTAAAGCAAGTTCCTCTGATAAAGGCCTTGTTTCTCAAATGTGTGCTGAGTATAGAACTGAGTCAAATTAAAAGAAGTATGAGACATTCTCCAATTGATAAATGATCAAAGGATATAAACAGCACTTTTCAGAGGAAGAAATCAAAGCTGTCTGTAGTCATATGAAAAAAAGCTCTAAATAATTATTGATTAGAAAAATGCAAATCCAAACAACTCTTAGGTACCACTTCACACATTATCAGAAATGACAAATGCTGGAGTGGATGAAGCAAAGCAAGTTATTCTAATGAATAGTTTCAACTTTCTTTGTCATTATTTTTTTTCCTTAAACTTAAATGCAAAATGAGAAAAGTAAAAGAACATTGCCATGTACATAGCCAGCAATGAGAGGATTCAATATAAATCAATAAATTTCCGTTTCAAGAAAACCTATATAAGAAATACTACATATTGTTTTCAAAGTTGCCCAGCTTTTCTTTGCTTCCCTTTTAGTTTTTTTTCTTTTGTTCTCAGCTGTATACTTTTTCCTTTATTTTTTTCCCCTCTCTCCCCTCAGCATCCTAAAGAAGGCAACAATTAAGTGGTTATCTATCTATCTCTCTATCTATCTACACATACACACAGATGTCTATAAACATACACATACACTCACACCTATATGTAAAACCATGCTATGCTTATTTCCTTCTAGCATTTGTTTCTCAGAAGGTAGATAGCAGCTTTCTTCATAAGTCCAATTCTTTCCATGTTTTTCTAAATCAACAAACTTTTCATTTCTTATACCACAGGAATCTTCCAACCTATTCACGTGCTGTCTGAGAGATTGTCTATGAAAATCTCTCCCTCCACCCGCATTTATTATTTTCCTTCTATTCTTGGCTACATAGCTTTTATTTATACAAGAAAATCTTAATTTAAAATAATCAAAATTATCCTTTTTGTATTTCAACAAAGCTCTTACCTTAAATTATAGCATAAGGTCTGATACTGCTGAATCTACTCCTTTTATATCTTTTTCCCCTGGTTTCTTTGAACTTCCTGACCTTTTGTTTTTTTCCAGATGAAATTTGTTCTTTTTTTGTTCTGACTCTGAAAAATATATATTTTTAGTACTTTAATTGGGATGACATTTATTAATAGATTAATTAGGTACAATTGTCATTTTAAAAACTATATTGGCTTTACCTACCCATGAACAATAAATACAACTTTGATAATTTAGATCTGAGTTTATTTGTTTAAAAAGTATGCTATGTTTTGTTCATGAAGTTCCTGTGTCTGTTTCAGCAAGCATATATTCAGGTATTTTATATTGTCTAGGAGGTATTTTAGATGTTCTAAAATATATGAATGAATGGTCCTTAAATCTTCTCCTGCTCAGCTATCAGACCCTCACACCATGTCTAAGATGGCAATTTCTGAGCCTGAGGCTACCTTCCAACCCAGCTTTCCCCAGCGTTTGTTGTTTATTGATTCTGCAGAGTTGTCCTGGAGGTGCTTTCTCTGAAACCTAACCTCCATCCCCAAGAGGATGGGTCTTTCCTGGTGTCTTCTCAAAATGTCTTAGGAGGACAACTGCTTTACCCTGTCTTTATTTCTGTTGTTCTGATGTAATGTTTTTTCATTTTATTTTTTGTGGAGAACATATGAGAGCCCAAAGTTTTCCGACCCCCACCATCTTCCCAGAATCCTCCACCAATGAATTGTTGATGGAATAGCAAACTGGTTTGAACATTCTAGAGAAATATTTGGAACTAAGAAGAAAGTTCTGTAAAACTTTGATTATCCTTTGACCTAGCAATGCTATTAATAGGTCTGTATCCTAAAGAGATCAGAAAAAAGAAAAAAGAAAAAAGGACCTCTATGTACAAAAAAGATCTTTTTGTGCTGACAAAGAATTCAAAATTGAGGGGCTATTATTCATCAGTTGGGAATAACTGACTAAGTTGTGGCATATGATTGTGATGGATTAGTATTTTGCTATAAGAAATTATGAGAGGGAGAGTGGTTTCAGAAAAGAAAAGATACAAATATGAACTGATTCAAAGTGAAGAGAGAAGAACCAGTACATCATTGTGAACAGTAAGAGCAATGTTACAATGAAGATGAATTGTGAAAGATGTGACTACTCTGATCAATATGATAATCTAAGGCAATTCCAAAGGACTCATAATGAAAAAAAAATACTATCTGTCTCCAGAGATAGAATTAATAAACTCTGAGTACAAATTGAAGTATAATTTTCTCACTTTTTCTTTCTTTTTTAAAAAATATGGCTAATATGGAAATATGTTTTACATGATTTCACATGAAATTAATATCTTATCATTTGCCCTCTCAGCAGATGAGAAGAAAGAGATGGGAAGGGAGAGAATTTGAAAATCAAATTTTAAAAATAAAAGAATGTTTAAAATAAATAAAAAGAAAGAAGAATCAGGGAGACCCATGTTCAAGTACCTATTTCTAACACTTACTAGCTTTTTTACCCTAGGCAAATTAACTTAATTTGCATGTGCCTCAGTTGACTTCCTAAGACTTATCTACTAATCCAGAGTTAGGTTACAATCTGCATTATTGAAAGGAATTACCACACTGGGAATTCCGCATAGGAGGTATCATAAATCTCTTTTGCATAATTACATGTGTAGAGGTGTAGAGACTGAGAACCTGAGAAGTTAGATGACATTCCCACAACAGCCTACCCAGTCACTGTGCTAGAAGGAATTTAGACCAAGGTCTCTCAACTAAAAATTCAATATTCTATCTGCTATACCACAATTTGTTCTCAAGAGGAATTACAATTGTAATAAATTACTAAATGATTCCTAATACAGACCCATGTATTAGGATTTTAGAAGTTAATTGGTATAGCTGTTTTTTGGAAATATTTAGGATCTTAACAAAAATAAAAATTGTGTTTTGTAATTGTCATTCCATTTTCATCCCACATATTGCTAATGTAACTTAGCTAACTTAAAATCAGTACACTAAATTATATGAGCAAAGCCCTGAGAAATAGTTGTTTCTGTCCTTTCTGGGGCAGTATGCATGCTACATAGACATCCTTTATTTCATTGGTTCAAACTTGAGCAAATATAGGACGAAAAGCAAGATGAATAGAAAGGGGGGATCAAAAATGACCTCTTCATCTACAAGGAATCAGCTCTTGAGAAAAGAACTAGAAAAAGAACGAAGAGAGAGAGAGAGAGAGAGAGAGAGAGAGAGAGAGAGAGAGAAAGAGAGAGAGAGAGAAAGAGAGAGAGAGAGAGAAAGAGAAAGGAGAGAAGAGAGAGTATAGCCAACATGTCCTCTGTGGGTTTCCATGTATATTAATTCACATTCAACAAAAATGCTGTTAGTTGTATTCCATGGATTCAAGTGCAACTGAATATACCAATGGAAGATTTGCTTCTAATTGCTCCTTCTCTATGCAATCTGGGTGCCTCTGACATTTCTTAGCTAGTAATTTGGCGGTTTCATTGCTTCCGATTGCACTTCAGCATGTCTTTGGAGTGTGTTTTCAGTCTGTCTCTCAGACTATTACATTCCTTCTATCCACCCTCCAGTAACCACTTCACTGCTGTGAAACTCTGTCTTGTCATTGTCTCACAAGCCCAGCACGGCTGAGCTCTGGCACACACTGATCCCATGCCATGTATGGTAATTGGTAATCAGATTAGGAACTAGTGAGGGAAAAATAATAGTGGGGTTGCAATCATGGGTGATTATATGCCAGGCTGCATAGAACAAAGAGCACTTCTCTGGGTTGGTGATTGGAAGTAGGAAGCAAACTCTTAAAAACTTTCAGCACCTTTCTCAACAGCAGGGAAAGAGCAAACAAAATCCCTGGGAAGCAGACAGTGGTGACAAGCATTAATAGTGCCATTATCTCAAGATAATGCTAAGCTGATAAAATATTTGGCCATGACCTGGGCTTTTATTTCCCATGGAAATATGGGTTTTAAATATCACAATCTATCATAGGATCTCTAGGGAACTGGTGCATTTTGTAATGTATTAAATTTATGTAAGGGCCCTGATGAAGACAGGAGATCTAATTTAGAGGAAAAGATTCTCTCATAACAAGGAGGCTGAAGTATAGTAGTCACATGAGACAAACTCTCTTCCTGGACAACCATTTTCTTAATCAAAGTACATATCAGAAGGAAGCAAGAAAGGAAACCCAAACAAAACAGGATTTGGGCCTGTCAGTTCCTGTGAGCTTCTGACAAGTGAAATTAGGCTTTGTTAGTGATAGAAATTTCCAAAGTTTAGGCTTTGACGAGGTACACTAGACCATTCTCTCAATATCAAGTCATTTGATCTCTTCCAGTTGAGATGAGATCTAGTTCTTAGCGAGAATAAACAAAATCGACATAACCACACCCAGGCTGGCAGTAGGTGGCACTGGAAGCTATGCTAATTCATTCAGGCTTCCAGGGGTCTATTTGGGAAGTTAGTCCTTCCAAATGCATCTAACAGGCACTAGGAGAATTTGATACAGTACCTCTGGGTCCTTGGTTACTGTGTGTTTACTAAAATGAGTTTTACCACAGGAGAGATCTCCTCTCCATAATGTTTCCCTAATTCTAGTTCTCTCCAAGGCCAAATAGTATCAACCCTGAGATGGGGGTTGAGGCTTCTTCTCTATCTACCTTAAGATGGCTACTCACTAACAGGTTTTATGACCCCTGACCCATTTGTTTAAATTGAGTGAAAAGTGTGATGAAATCTTTAGTGACTTTGTCCTATTAAAATTGATTATGGCTTACCTTTCTCCAAAGCCAAGAAAAAAGACTGATTTTATTCTACTTTTTTCAGTAGGAACAGGGGTACTTGGCACCCACTTGATTGCTACCAAAAGCAAGGCATTCTGGTATCAAAAGATTCTTCCTGAGCCATAGTGCCTCCAGGCTGCAACCCTTAGATGCTCTCGACCCTGGCAGTGAACTTATTTTGATAAACAACCTTGAACAAATTCTTCAGTATTAGTTGGATCTCAGGAGTTATTCCTATATGTTTCCCTACCCCTTTAACCCTTTGCTAAAAACAACCTTTCTCTGTAAGAAGGGATAGAGCTCATTAGACACCTCTTAGGAGAGAATCTTGGCCAATTTGTAACACCTGAGTGAATTATAGAAGATGCCAATCAACTCTTTTATTTTGGGTCTGGATTTGTGATTTCATCTGTGTGGTTTGGAACTCTTGGTATAGGAAAAGTCACATCTCCCTCCATAGGTGCAAATCAACCATACTTGTGGAGTTTAGAGTCTTCTTGAGCTACCAGGGCTACTGAGTGGTTGATTATCTACAAGTAATAACAAGTATGATGAAGAATGGGCTTGAGCCTAGGTTTTGTTTTTTTTTAATACTAAGACCTGTCATCTACTTTGCTAGGCTATCTTGCAATCTCTGTCTGTCTGTCTGTCTCTGTAATTGGTGTCTTGACTTGTCCAGGGTCATACAGCTAATAAGTATCTGAGACCAGATTTGAATTCAGATCCTCCTGATTCCAGAGTCAGTGCTTTATCCACTGCACCACCTAGCTGCCCCTCACAATCAAATCTCAAATGAGATTTCATTTTGAATGGACAACAGTCAAATTCTGGGCCCCTGCCCTCATTGACTATTCATGCAGGTGAAATGTAGCTGAAGAACCAACTTCTGGTTCTAAAGAGAGCTGTATTCAAGTTCCACTATGGACACATAGTGACTATGTGATTCTGGGTAAGTCATGTAACCTCTCTGTGCTCTTGATCAAAGATGTCAAACATGTGACCCTCCCCCCTCCCCCCAGTGTTGCCTGAATCAGATTAATACAAAATTTGGAAATATTTAAATATACATATATGTATATGTATATATATCTATATATATATATAGATATGCTATGTTTAACTATATACATGTTCTATATTCAACTACATATATATATGTATGTATCTGAACTATATATACATATGCATTATATATATATATATAATACATATGTAAAATGGAGATCACATTTCATTTTTAAAATAAGTCAATGTGCAGACCACAGGGATCATTATATATGGATTATTAACCCCTGTTACTTTTTGAGTTTTATATTATTCATCTAGATAACCTTAAGTGCAAAGATGGTACCAACATGAATTAGTGAAGGGAGTTTCCTCACTTGGGAGTCCCCTCAATGAAACCTCAGATCCAAGTCCCCATCTCTATTCAGCCCTAACATAAGTTTACTAAAAAAGGAAAAGTAACACATATACAACAGATTAACATGTCTATAAAAATAACCATTTTATGATGATTTGCATCACTGTTCCTTTTAGAACATTTGTGCCATCTTCATCCTTTATCTGTGCTTCACTTCGCATTTATTCGCTTTGAAAATTTATTAACTCTTGCATAGTATGCTGTATACAACATGGAGATAATGGTTTGGTGCTCTCGGAAAGGTTAATAACAACTGCAGCTGTCAAGTTTTAAAACCACTACAAAAGGGAGTAAAAATGAAAAACAACCATGTTTATTTCTTAATGTAATGGAGTGGCATCTCTTGCAGTAACTGTCAGTACAAAAAGCAGAATCCTCTATCAGATTATACTACAAAGAGGCCAAAATACTCGTATTAAGCTCTCCTCTGCTGAATTCTATCAGTCATCAGTTATGAAGGCACAATTTCCCCACAAGGGCCTGTTTAGAAAATGAACCTTTTCCTCCTTAGTAGCTTTAGCTTAGGCTGCATTACCATCAAGGCCACTAATGATAAGATTTAATGGACACTTGAAATAAAAATTTTGCTTAGATAAAAGCTCCTATAATTGTTTTTAGACAATTCAAACTGATCTAAACCTGGCAGCATAGCGAAAGAGAAAAAGAAGGAGAGGGAGAGTGCCTTGAAATTGTACAAGAGTGTTCTGTGAAGGGAGCATGTCATGATCTCATTTTGAGCAGGATTGGGTATGTTTGGAATGGAGCAGCAAACCCAGAGCTTTATTGGTAAGACAGGAAAAGAATGTACTGATTTCTTCCAAATGAAACTTTCAGGTGTGTTACCACCCACTCCCATCACCTTCACTGCACAAGTTCTAGAAGATTAACCAAAGCTCAGGCAGGTAGCAGGATGGTAGATGAAGCCTCCAGGGTGGCTGCTATTCCTAGGGTCCCTGAAGAATCATCTAACAACAGTGAAAACAACAACAACAACAAAAATTTGAAGGATCCACTGGTGTATACTTGAATCTCAGCAGGGAGAACAATGGGGGCTGCTGGAGGTAAGTAGGAATTTTTATTCTCTCTCTTCCTTAATTGTAGGAGAAAACCTTGGGGGTCTAAGGGATATTTTTCCCCTAGGTACAACATTTATCCATATATGGAACTTGTCTATGAGGTGAAAAACACTAGAACAACAACAACAAATGACTTATTCTTGGCTTTAGGCCATCTCATTAGCTGAATGGAGCCCAACTATTCTACTTTGGTCTTGCTCACACATAAGTTTCTGTCTTCCACCTCTCAAACTCTGCCTAGACTATATATCTTCCATATCTGGGATAATACACACTCTTTCTCTCTCTCTTGCTCTTGTTCTCCCTCTCTTTGTTCTCTCTCAATCTCTGTCTCTCTGTCTCTCTCTCTGTCTCTCTCTGTCTCTGTCTCTGTCTCTCTCTCTCTGTCTCTCTCTATCTCTCTGTCTCTCTGTCTCTCTCTCTCTCTCTCTCTCTCTCACACACACACACACACACACACACACACACACACACACACACTCCTAAGAGCTATACAAAGGTCAAATTAAGTAGCATCTCCTGCATGAGACCTCTCCTGATGGCCCTTCCTGAAGTTTAATGTTTTCTCCCCTCCCTTGAAACTGTGTTGTTTATATGACTTACTGGCGTACAATTGTCTATCTGTCTCTCTCTGTCTCTCCCACTCTTGCCTTCTCCTCTCTGTCTCTTTATTTATGTCTCTTCTTTCACTTTATGTTTTTACTCTCTTTATCTCTGTCTCTTTCTCTTCTTTCTCTTCTCTCTCTTTTTATCTTTGGCTCTTTCCCCTTGCCACCAAGCATAACAAATCATAAGAATTCCATTTTAGTAGCATCACCCAGAAAATAGGGGCCATTTATGTTGGGCATCTAGTTTGAAGGTCCCTGTGTAGATTGAGATTGGGAGGTGGGATTTATGAAATGAAAAATTAACATTCCTTACCCAGGCTAGGATAATTATGGCCATCATCACCAGGGATCTTGAAAGAACAAAGGCTGTAGACCCGGCAACATCATAAGAACATAAATGTCACTCTGGAAAGGATCTTCAAGGTCATCTCTTCTAGTTCAACCCCCTCATTTGACAGATGAAGAAACTGAGTTTGTAGAGGGTAAGTGTCTTGCCCAACTACATCCCAAGAGTAACTGACAATCGAGATACAAACTGAGGACCTGGGACACAATGCTTAGTAGTGAATAAAAGCTTTCTAGTTTCTGGCTAGAGTAGAGAAGACTAGTCAGTCTGACAAGAGAATATCTGCCATTCACGGCAAAAAGCAGTTGAGTTTAGAATTCAGTGCCCTTGCTTCAGATCTCAGCTTCAGCACTGACTAGTTCAGTTACCAGAGGGAATTCTCAGCTTCCCTGAGCTTCGGTTTTCTCATCTATAAAATGGGAGTAATAATTCCTATACTATCTAGCTGTTAGAGTTGTTGTAAGGAGAACAATTTTTTTTTCAATTTTACTGCTATATATAAGTGCTATTATTAATTTTCTTTTTATTGATAATATGTCAGCTAGAGGATTGGTGATTTGGACTTTTCAAATAACCTGACTGATTGAGATGAAGGCTATTAAAAACTAAAGATTCAAGGTTCAATAATTCAAAGTACACATAGATGTTAAGGGGGAAATCACAGAGCAAGGAATGATATCAATCCTTCTATACAAATGACTAGGGTTTTCTTAAGGTCTTTTCTAAATTAATGGGCCAGACCCATAAGCCCAAGATATCTATTGGGCCTCTTTGAGAAATAGGTAGTAGGATGATCATAGGACTCAGATTTAGAGCTGGAAGGAACTTTAAGGGCCATCTACTTTTAACTATTCATTTTACTGCTGGGAAAACAAGCCTTACTTACTCTATATCACACAAATCAAAATCTAGCACTTTCCATCATACCATACTATCTCTCAGAAATGCAGAAAGCAGGCCAAAACAAACCAACAAAAAACAGTTATGTGAAAGTAAAGACTCAATAGAAGCTTCTATAAAGAAAGATGGAGCAAGTCTCTAAGCAAGACTGGTTCCTGCAGACATCTCTCCAAGGATGTGTTGGTAAATGTTTAACAACTGACTCTCCGGAAAAAACAAAACAAAACAAAACAAAACATGTACCCACGACACACTCTTAAGTTTAATATGCATTATTGACATTTTCTCCAACATTTTCTTAAGTCTAGATAGTCAACAAAACAATAAATATTTGTAACATTCACTGATTTTTGAGACACAAATGCTTGACCTGAAAATTAACAATCGGCTCTTAGGAGTCAGTTACAGATAGCTCCAGAACAACCTTTCTCTCTGTTACCCTCACACAGAGCAAATCAACTGTATTGGTAACAACCACAAAATGATGGAGAGTTTTAATGTTAGAAATTTTAATTGATATCTCCAATGATCATGCTGAACATTAGAGACAGACAAATCACTCTTTTTCTCTGTCAGAAAGAACTCTGACATCTGATTATATGTGACAAAATGAGCAAGGTCTCATGATGAAGGCAAATTAGTTACCAGACCAAACAATCCACAGTGTTTAGTCACAAGAGCTGTATTGTGACTTATCTGGAAATAAAAACCATGTGATAAATGTAATTATTGCAAAGCTTCTCTTTTATTTTCTGTCCTAATATAGAAGAAGAAAAAATCCGTAGCTGCTGTTTTTAGAAAGAAAGGTCAGTTGTGGCTAGGATGGCTTAGTGCCTGGGGTGCCTGAAGAATTTTAAGAAACTTGCACATATACCAGGTGTGCTCAAAAGTCCAATGCCATCAGATGCCTTGAGATACCTCATTTTGTAGTGTAAAAGAGTCATGAAATCTAGATTCAAAGTCTCTGCTCCTTGAGGGTAGGGACTATGTTCTTGTCTTTCTTTCTATAATCAACACTTTATGCTATGCCTGGTACATAATAGTGCTCAATAAATGCTTATTGTTGACTGACTATATGACCTTGGAAATATCTCATGGCCTCTCTGATCCTTAGTTTTATCATCTATGAAAGGAGAGTAAGGATATCTATCCCATAAACTGGAAGAAGTGATTTGAAGATGTATGAAGTGATTTGAAAACACTAAAGAGCTATAGAAATGTCAAATATCGCTATTATTGAGAAGCTCATATGAGCAAAGTACCTTAATGAACATAGCCTTCTATGAGTCTTTTGTCAAAGTCTTGTTGTGGCTAAAAGGGATGTAAGAGTTAAATTTTATGTAAGCAGATATTTATCCCTTGCAATATGAAGATCTTACCTCTCACATGGAGAAGATGTTCAGATTCCATTTAGAAATCTTGAAAACATGCTGGCATATGATCCAATTTTGCATTGCTTGAATTGATCAACAATTTTCATTCATTTTGTTTTGTTTTGTTTAGTTTTTAGAGGCAATGGGAGTCAAGTGACTTGCCCAGGATCACACAGCCAGTAAGTGTCTGAGGCTAGATTTGAACTCAGGTCCTCTTGACACCAAGACTGGTGCTTTATCCACTTCACCACCTAACTGCCCCCCTCTTCTATTCATTTTTAAGAAAATTTAAAACAGAAATTCAAGAATCTTCAGATTCTCACCCCAAGTTTGATAAGCAGCAAATTCTCTTCCCTGTACAATACCATAGGACAAGGATATGGAAATCAGCCGGAATCATTTTCATATTTGAATGAAAATTTTAAAAAATAACATTATGGGAAGTTCTTTACTTGAATTTCAAGGATAAAAGCCAATCTAGAATGGCAGAATTGATCCACGTTAAATATAATAGATCCAATATAATTAATGAGAGAGGACTCACAGCAAGATTGTTATGGGATCAACATTTGGGGCTCAGCCATGAGGCAGTATGGTGTAATGGAAACTGCCCTGATTTGCAGTTAGAGGATCTGGATTCAAATCATAGTTCTGGGACTTACATATATAACCTTGGACAAATCATATTTACCTCTCTGGGCCTCAGTTTTCTCCATTAAAAAAATACATGTTTTGGACTTGATTACCGATAAAGTCCATTCCATCTCTAAATTTATGATTCTCTCACTCCACGATCCATGGTACTTTCCAGTGCCTACAGTAAAGAGCATCACCCAAGCTACTCTTTATTGATCATCTTGTTAAATCTCCAGCAAAAACAGACCTAATGTTCCATCCTTCACAGGCTGCAAAATACAAGTATCAGGATATAGTGGAAAGAGAACTATACTTGGAGGAAGAATTTGACTTCTCTCTCTGTCATTTAAGTGACACCGTTATACTGGCCAAACCAGTTTATCTCTCCAAGTCTGTTTCCTCATATTAAAAATGGGAATGTTGGGTCAGATAATCTGTCTAAAATCCTGTCTGGATCTAAGATTCCATGACTCTTTGAAATGACCATGCAAGGACTAAGCAACCCTTGTTTTTGAAGTGCTTTAATGGTGCTTTTGAGAGAGGGAGGAAGGTGGATATGTTGTGTGAGTAATAGAATGTTAGATCTTCTTCTGTGGTATATGGTGCATCCATGTATCATGGAAGTGATACCTGGAATGCTTCCTGATACTTTTTGCAGTAAGAGCTAATCCCCATCTCAAACAGCACATAAACCTTTTATGTCCAAAGTTGATACTTTTCTTAGTCAAAAAGTCCACTGGGACTTCGGTCACTTGAGCACACTGCCAATTGTATATATTTGCCATACCTCCAGACTTTATTCAGGTTACGACGGCTAGAATGATTAATTGGGAAATGAGGAGAGAGAAAACAACTCTAGAATTGGTTGAATGCTATGTGGATGAACAAGAGAATGCATGAGGAGAATAGGGGAGACTTGGGAGGGGTAAGGGTAAGAGAAGACATGGTAAGTATCTTCTAACTCTGAAATGTTGCCATCCTTTAAAAATGTAATTGTATCTATATGACATCATTGGAGACTAAAGGGTCATAGTATTATAGGAAAATAGACCTAGAGCTGAAGTAAAAAAGAAATTCCTATAAACTAGACTGGCACACAAGTATGCTAACTTGCAGGACAGTAATTGCTCCATCACTCTAAGTGGTGAGTTCTTTGTTCCTGGATGTCTTCAAACAAAGGCTAGATGATCACTTTCAGGGTTTTGTAGATTTTGAATCTGAAGGTAACTCAGTAGCCTACAAGCCCAATACATACATGAAAAAGTTTCCCTAGTGTAACATACCCAATAGTTGGTCAACTAGTTTTTTTTTTCTTTAAGGACTCTAATGTGAGGGAATCACTACCTCTTGAAGTAGCCCATTATACTTTAAGACGTTATAACTGGGATTCATGCTGTAGCTAGGAGATTTGCCTCTCCAGTCCTTACTAATTCTGTAATTCTTCATTTTGATGACTTCCATTTCTGTTTACTCACTTGGAATGACAAATATTTATATGGACAATATCTATAAGGTTTCTCCCATCTCTAAAAGCTAGGATTTCAAGAAAAAAGCCTCCAACTTTCGTTTCAAGAAAAACCAACATGGGATATTTGAAACAAATAGTCCCACTTTTAGCACATAGTACAGGGTGTCTAAAGGCACTTAGTGCTAGAAAATAGAGGACCTCAGTTTCCCTAATCTGATTGAGAATGATCAATCTTGGGGGGTTGAAAGGAGTCTCCTAAACTTCTGAGTGATTAATTGGGCTGGTTATGCTAGTTGCCCGTATCTCAAGAAGCCCTTCTTGGAAATTAAATGTCTGTGTAGTACCTTCTGGGGCAAAAAACTTCTAAACAAAACTTGTATCCTGCTGGCCTTTTCTAAGGTCAGCTTAATGTTTCATTAAGAAAGGGCTGACTGACTTAATGATCCCTACCACCTAAGAAAAAAGATGTCATTAAGAAAGGGCAATCAGGAAATGGAAGATTTTTTTTTCCCCTATGTGATTTACATATTTAATCCCTGGCTTTTTAGAATATTAACAATCCTGAACCAAAGTCTGTACCTCCAGAATTCAAAACCTAGTCCTGAGGGAAATTAATCCATTTATCTTTGGAGTTATCATCTTGGGGCCCAGTCCAATTGATTGACAACCACAGCCACATTCATAGCCATAACCACAACCATAACACAACAATAATAATTTGTATGTACATAGCTTTTCAAGGTTTATAAACAACTTCATATTTTTTAACTCACTTGATCTTCACAGCTCTGGGAGATAGGTACTATTATTATCTCCATTTTATAGATGAGGAAACTGAGACACAGGGAGGTTAAGTGATTTGCCCAGGATCATTTAGCCAGGAAATACTTGAGGCAAGATTTGAATTTGTGTGTTCCTGTCTCAAAGTTCAACATTCTTTTTTTTTTAAATTTTTTTTATTTTTTGCTTTTTGGAGGGCAATTGGGGTTAAGTGACTCGCCCAAGGTCACGCAGCTAGTATTTGTGTTGTGTCTGAGGCGGGATTTGAACCTAGTAGGTCCTCCTGACTCCAGGGACCATACTCTATTCACTGCGCCACCTAGCCGCCCTGAAGTTCAATATTCTATTCACTATGTCAGCTAGATACTAGTGCAGAGCTCATATGTGAATATGAACTAACTCACTTAGCTGCACCTGCTTTCTGGATCCAAACCCAGAGCATTGTTTACTTCTACATCCCATCCCATCATCTAGCTAGCCTCCTTGTCATTATGTACTTGGCACCCCGTATCCTCCTTCCTTTTTCCTTATAATTACTACCTCTGCGAATTATAATTAAATCGATATTAATTCTGAAAAGTGCCTATCCATTGACTCTCCTATCTATCATCTCACCATCTCTCTAATCTCTCAGGTCAAATCTCCCATTTTTAGCCACCATTACCTATTTTTCTTATCTTCCCTTATTAGAATATGAACTCCTTCAAGACAGTGACTATCCTTTTACATTTGCAGAATACAGCCACCGAGTCACTTAGTCAAATAATTTCTTAACTTTTTATTTTGTGGTAAGCACTAATGACGCAAAGAGAGGCACTCTAAGAGTTGAGGAGTTTTTTTTTTGTTGTTTGTTTGTTTTTGTTTTTTGCTTCTTTAGGAAAGAGATAACATGTAAATTACTAGCTGTTTATATAATTACAAGATATACTTAGAGTAGATGGAAGGTAATCTCAGATGAAAAGGCTTCTAGGTTTGGGGAATTGAGTGGCAAAAAAAATCTCCTTCAGAAGGTGGGATTTGAACTAAATCTTGAAGGAAGCCAGAGAAGAGGTAGAGATGAAGGAGAGAAAGCATGTCAGTTGTATGAAGGCACATATATGTGAAATGGAAGGTCATATGGGAGCATGGGAAGCATGTGGGAGCCACCTCAAACTACTTTGGTAAAAATGATTGTTAAATTTTTAGTGTGAGCATTTGCACCTTGGGTATGGGCAAGCACTGCAAATCAGGGCTTGGTTTATTGGTTGAACTTAATGGTTTGCCTTATGCCCCCCCCCCTTTTCAGAGTCAATGTCCAACTCTTTGTGACTTTATTTGGGGTTTTCTTGGGAAAGATACTGTAGTGGTTTGCTATTTCCTTCTCCAGCTCATTTTACAGATGAAGAAACTGAGGCAAACAAGGTTAAATGCCTTGCCTAGGGTTACCCAGTTAGTAAGTGTCCCAGGCCAGATTTGAACTCAGAAAGATGAGTCTTCCTGACTCCAGGCCTAGCACCCTATCCACTGTACCATTGCCAACATGTGCCTCACCCTTACCCCAAAAATCAGTTGTTAAACACTTGCCAGCATACTCCTGTGTGGAAGAAGCAGCAAGTAAGCCAATGCAGACTACAGAGTTTTTTTGGGGGGAGAACAGTTTTAAAAATCTGGAAATTCAGAAGGGGCCAAGTTATGAAGATTTTAAAGTTCTGAACCAATGAGTTTAAATTTGATCCTAATAATCAGATCTGTGTTTTTAAAAATTTACATGTTTAACTAAACGAAAGATGGATTCAGTTGGCGGTAAACTTGAAGTGAGGAGACCAGTGAGACAGTGATCATAATAACCCAGGAAAGAGGTGATGAGGGTCCTTGAATAAAGGTGGAAATTATGTGAGTAGAAGAAATACACCAGAGATTTTGTGAAGGTAGAAACATGAATCGACAACAGATTAATATGTGGAATGAATCAAAATATGGAATTGAAAATGACATTGAGGTTGTAGGCCTAGGACTGAGAGGAAGGTGATATCCTCAATGGTAATTAGAAATTTCAGAAGAAAGATTTTGGAGGACAAATAATGAGTTCTGATTTGGACATACTGAATTTCAGATGCCTACAAAACATCCAATTAGAGATGTCCAAAAGATAGTTAGTAATATTGTACTGGATTTATAGATCTGGGCATCATTTGTATAGAGATGACAATATAAACTAAACATTATGAAATCCTGAGTGACATAGTACAGGGGAAAGAGAGAAGGGAGCCCAGGATAGAGCCTTGGCAGATACCCGCAGTCAGTGGGCAGGACACGGACAAGGAACTACTCAAGTAATCTGAGGAACAGTCAGATAAATAAGAGAGTTGTATCATGGAAACCCAGAAAAGAGGAGGCCATATCAATGAAGAGATGGTAATTACAAGTGTCAAACACTGCAGAGAGGTTAAGGAGGATAAGGTTTGAGATTTGGCAATTGAGAGCTCATTGATAAATTTGGAGAGGTGAGTTTCCTTTGAACAATGCAGTTGGAAGCCAGATTTCAAGGAGTTTAGAAGAAATAAAGAGAAGGAAGAGTGGAGGCACTGATGGTATGTGACTTTCTCAAGGAGTTAAGCCACAATGGTGTAATGCCAAGCAAAGGCAACTTCCAAGGTTAGGATTACCAGCACAGCAAACCCCATTTATTCAGCAAACATTCACAGGACAGAGAAAGTCAAAATACAGTGTAACTTGTTCCTTTAGCAAGTAAGTTCTCAATTCAATCTGGGTACTACTCCACCCCTAGACAGTACATTCATTTAGTCAGTCAAAGTCTCTACTCAAATGGAGATTAGTCTCCAATCTTAAACAAAGTACATTCATTTGGTCCATCACAGAGCACAAAAAGAAACCAAACTAAAAGGCTTCCCACCCCTGAAGGGGGCAGGAGAACACAAAAGGCCATCCACCCTTAAGTTACAACAAGGTTAAGATATCATCTCAGCATTGAATACCCAAGGAAAGGGCTTTCTTCCATCTTCACTCAAGGCAAGCCCTCAGCAATCTCAGTTCCTGGGGAGACAAGGATCAACAAAGCCATAGCCAGTGTCCTCTTCAAGTTATTCTCTGCCTGTAGAACAGTCCCAGAACCCCAGAAAACATCAGCAAACCCCTCTTCCAGGATTTCTGTGCAGGTACCACAAGAAAATCCTACTTGAGGGCTTCTGAACCAACAGCCAGGTTCCAGGACCTCTACAACAGCAGCACTGTCCTTCACCATCAGGTGAATCTGGCAAAACAACATCAAAACAGACAGAGAAAATACTGACATTACAGCCATGCCTCCTCAGTTCTTGGCAGCTCCGGGTGGCAGTTCTCAAAAGTCCTGGGCAGTTCCAATGGGCTCTCAGCACTCTTTCAGCAACTCAGGCTCCACGATACGGGATACTGCTCTCCCAAAGTCCTTCTGGCCTTCTCTGGGCTTGGGCTTCTCTCCCAATTCACGGCTCCTCCCAGTTCAGCCCTCTCTCTTCACATCAACAAGTCCATCCCACAAGTGGGATTCACAAGCTCTGGGTTTTAACACTCAACTCAAAAACCAAGCCAATACAAGGGCATCACCAAATTCCATTACCAATACAAATGGGAAGGATAGATATAGAATGATAGCTAACAGGGATGATAGGCTCAAGTAAGAGCACAGAGCTTGGCAGAAAGTGAGCACATTTTTTTTTCTTTTACTTATCCCCCCTCCTTACCTTATTTATTTAAACTTTTCAGTAAACTTGTTGCTGCCTACTTGCAGCAC
>CM053582.1:416204800-416218140 GCA_028627135.1 Pseudochirops cupreus
ACTTATCATGGGGAATGTTCCGTACCCAGATAAGAGACTGCAGAATACACTCCTGGGAGCCTCAGAGCCCGAAGCCTCAAGGCCAGGGGCCCTTGTTACCCTCTTGGGACTTGGCAGCCGCTGTAAGGCAGTAACATAAACTAAACAATTTTGTTGAAAGTTCAGGTCATTAAGCCTAATAAGTGTGTCTGTATGCTCACGTCTCACTCATAACCAATCTTCTCTTCATTTCTTAGTAAAACTAAATAATGAAACATACTTTCCATCTACCTCCATTTGCATTAGTTCTCCTCTCTCCTTATTATAAGGACAGATATCTTTTCCGTTAGTAAATAGCATAGTACCAAGGAAATTGTGGAAAGGGTGCTAAATTAAGATCAGAAGAGTCAGATTCAATTCCTAGTAGCAAAGTTACCTTGGATAACTTACTTAACCCCTCTCAATATGTTTCTTCTTCTATTTAATTGTCATGATAATAATGTCTACACTATCTATAATACTTCATAAGATTATTGAGACTATTGATACAAATGAGATAATGCATCTAAAACATTTTATCAACCATAAGTGTAATCTGATATTGAAGCCAATTCAAGGAAAGTCTTGCCATGATCCATTAATGGAAGATACTATTATTCAACATTTTAAAATTCCTTTAAATTTTGTCCTCTTAAAATTCTACAATTTTACTTCAAATGTTAAATACCTGAGCTCTTCAAATTTGGTTTTATGTGTACACATTGATATATATTGCACATGTGTGCATACTGATGTATGCACACATAAATCTACTTTAACCTTTTAACTGATACACAATTTGATTAATAGACACAGTCGCTCACTGACATGTATTGAAACCTATCCCCTCCTCAAATAAGTATAATAATACCATCTATATTATCTGTAAAGGATAGGTTAGACTAAGGGCAACAGATTTGGGCATTCTTTCTTCATAGAGTTTTTGTGAGAATCAAATAAGATAATATTTGTAAGTATTTACTATAGAGTCTGGCCTCAAATACACACTATATAAGTGTTTATTCCCTTCCCTTCCCCTTCCTCAGCTTAGTAGACAGGCCTAATGAGTTTCTCTGACTAAATCTACTCTCTCCCTCCCATAGTCATATAGCATCCAACTTTGCAATGATGAACCTTTCTGAACCTATGTTGGCTATTCCTCAGATGGCAGTTATTGATAGGCTGACATTCTCAGATTTTCCTGCTTGATTGGAATTCCCAAAGATTATATTCTGCTCTCATTTGAGAGTTCAAGGTCACCTCTACAATTAAATGAGGCATCAACTGAGAGCTTTAAAAGAAGTAAAAAAAAAAATCATTCCTCTAGGTCCTTTATCAGCTTCATAATAGTGATATAATCAAAAGGTAGCAGGCTCAGAAACCATCAGACAATACTGATAAAAGATTACAAAGGTGTTTTGCATTATGCAATGTACACTTTGCATCAACATCAGATAAGGGACACATTTCTATCCCTGGGTATTTTGGCCTTTTCCAGTACAATCCAACTCCAATCATCAAGATTTTATTAAATGCCTACTATGTAAAAGGCACTATTCTAGGTTCTGGAAAAATAAAAACCAAAATATGAAACAGTTCCTGCCTTCAGGGAGCTCACATTCTACCCTGGTAAATATTGCATGTTCATAAATAAGAATCATGTTAAGTAAAATGTGATAGGGGAAAAAGAAAGATCTGTACTAAATTCCCTGCAGGTATTTAGAGCAGAAGAAATTACTTGTAGGTGGGGGAAAGATGTGTTGGGGTCTAAAATGTTGTGGTTTAGGTGTGCTTAAGACCCCAAGATACTAACAGACTGGATCCTACCCGAATGAGTTTAACCCAAGATTTCTTTCAATCAAAGAAAAGCAAAGTTTTTTAAAGATTCACCATATTGGGTAGACTCTTAAGGAGCCTAAGCCTTTGTGACACTCACATAGACAAGTGGGCCAGATTGAATCTCAGCTAGATTGAATCCAAACCCCTTCATGGAGGCAAGACTGATCTGATATACAGAAAGACTATGGGAGGGATCTAGGGGTGGTCAAGTAGTCTATAGTGACTAGAGTAGGTGTTTAGGGAGGGTCTTGAGGAGGAATCTACTGAAGATCTTGAGGGAAATGGGGTGACTAGAGATCAGATTCCAAGAACCAAGAGAATGGGATTTTGATGGAATCCAGAGTGGAAAGCAGCCAAAGGCAATCTGGAGGTAACTGACAATGGAAGGCTAGGCAAGGTTAAGGGCAACAGATTTGGGCATGAAAAAGTCAGATCAAGTGGGAAAATTCAGGGAGAATTCAAGGTTGTGGGGGTTTCCCAGGGTTTATGGACAAATGAGACTCAAATTCTCTTGGGGTAAAGGGAAAAGATCTCAGCTTGGGCCCAAACCCTATCATTCCCCTCTCAAACTGATGAGACCCAAATTTTTTTGGAGTAAGGGGCAAAGGTCTCAGCTTGGGCCCATACCCCATCAGATGGATGAATAGATAGATAGACAGATAAATAGATAGTAAGAATATTCATTAAGCACCATCAACAGACATTGAAGATATAAAGACAAATAAACAACATTGTCCAGCCTTCTAGGAACCTACCCACTAATGGGGAAAGAATTAAAAACATATAAAGGAAACTAGAGAGGAAAGGAGGAAGAATTAAGAACAAAACAAAGATATAGCATGGAGATATTTAGGAAGTGGCAAGGAATCTTTGTTTCCTGCAAGATAAGAAAACTCACCTATCAGGCCTGATGGGGTTCAGGTTCTGGGAACCCCCTTGAACTCTCCTTGAATCTTACCACTTGAGGAGGCATTTGCCTGAAGCCATAAGCCTTTCATTATCCCTAGACTCAAATTTCTGTTGCTCTTATCCTAGCCTAGCCCTCCACTGTCCTGTTACTGCTCACTCTTCATCCTATCAAAATCTCTATACTCAAATCTCTTACCCTTAAACTAACCTAGCCCTCCATTGTCTGTCACCTCCAGGTAGCCTTCAGCTATTTCCCACCCTTAATCCCATTCTGGGAGTCTGACCTCAGTCCCATCAAATTCCTCCCTTGACTCCTCCTCAATACTCTCCTTAAAGCCCTCTTCCCAGACTATTAGACCACTCCTAGATCACTCCCACAGTCTTTCTGCATATAAGATTCATCTTGCCTCCATGAAGGGGCTGAGATTCAACCTAGTTCAGTCTCAGTCTGTGTCAGATTGTATCAGCCTGCTTGTCAGAACAAGCATCACAAATGCTCAGGCTTCTTAAGAGTCTCTCCATTGTGGTGAATCTTTAATAAACTTTGTTTTACTTTGGCTGCGAGAAGGCCTGAGTTGAATTCATTTCGCAGGACCCAGCATGTCAGTGTTTTGGGATCTCCAGCACCCCTAAATCCCAAACCTCAACAAGGACCAAGTGACCCAAAAGTGGAGTCCAAGTTTTGGGGAGTAGTGGTAATGGAAATGAAGATGAGGGCCCAAGTATAGAGAGCATGGTAAGTTAATGGACCAAGGTCAGAGAAGATTTGAGAAGTTACTTTTCAGTTGAACCTTAAAGAAAGAGACTAACTGACAGAAATAAAGAGGGAGAGCTTTCCAGTTATGTGAGGAGGCCTGTAGGAATGAATGTACAGATGTACATGTCAGAAAATAAGTTTAAGAACAGTCAGTCAGGCATTTTGCCTGGCATTAAAGTGCATGCAAAGGAGTAATTTGAATTGTCTGAAAAGGTAGACTGGAGATATGTTGTAAAGGAGTTTCAAATGCCAGGTTGCGGTAAAACAGAAGATAACTTTCATGAAGACCCTTCTGATTTCACTATGAGCAATTAGCAATTTCCTTTCTTTTCCAAAGAGTTCAAGGCAAAATAGCAACAACAAAACAGGGTTGTGGGATAGGGGGGAAAGGGAGTTGTGTTATAGGTGAAAAAGTTGAAGGGAAATACTCTCTTTTTATAGCAAAGGTGGATTTTCTTTTTGAATTCAGTCTAAGAACTAGGGATCACATAAATCTCTAAGGCTTAGCTATTGGGGTGATATATTTTACATAACTCTACACCTAATTATCTGTATATACCATCAACCAATATTCTCAAGGTAGTGCTTATTGAAACTGACCTGGTAGACATTCTAGGTCTAAAGAATGAGTGAATAAATAACTTTGCTGAATATGTGATAATATAATTAGTATTCCTGCCAACTGAATTGAAAATGAGATGTTGCATCTCCAGGGACTTTTGTAAATAGCTTCCCTTTTAAATTCACGAGATCCATATAAGCTAAGGAAAAAAAAAGAAAAAAGCCTCTCTAAATTAAAATGCTATTATACTATAGATGATGTGGATGAAGGGCTTATGTAGTTGCCACTCCCAGATTTGCAGGAAAAAGTCATCATTTACATATTTTCCAAGCCTGGATAGGACCCAAAGGCATTCACTTTCTTTAAATGACAAAGAAGTCATTTAACTTGGAAATCACTCATCAGAAACCAACAACCTATCTCCCATAATCACAAGGATTTAAAAAAATAAACTTTAAACCCTGACTAACACTGATATGAATGTACAGGAATTTCTAAATTTTCAAAATATATTCATTATAAAAAGAGAATTTTCAAAGTCAAGTAAGATTGCCACCTCAATTTGTTGAAAACATGAAGGTATTTACCATAGTGGCACCAAATGAAGTAAATTTTATCAATTTCATCTGCTATACTTCAATTACTTAGAATTTAAATGCTAGTCAACTTCATTCCAATTATTTACATACAGGTGCAGAGAAAATAATAGTCCTTGGCCATTATTTTACTAGCTATAGGGATGTATGTGTTTTGAGGGAAGCTGAATATCTCTAGTGTGAGAGCTATAAAGTCCTTCTCAGGGCTACTTTCCACCTTTGGTGTCCACCTGATTCACACAACTTTCACCTGTAGCGCCAAAAAGCTGTCAATTTTTGTGCGATGTCCACACTCCAATAAACCATTTTGGCAGATGGTCTAAGCCAGGGAGAAGGTAAACTGACAGACCTCAAACCCATCAGTGAGTTAGCAGGGTGTCTACCCCAAGCATTTAAAGATTTCCCTTGGCAAAATGGGTAGATGAGAACAATTTGTTCCAACAGGCCTTGAAGGTAGTGGAAGTGTTGATTTAAGGAGTGCTGGGACCCCAAAATAGTAGCTCAAAGGTCCTGCCTGAATGAATTCTACCTAAGCCTCCTCTCAGCCAAAGAAAAGCAAAGTTTATTAAAGATCTACCATATTGAGTAGACTTTTAAGGGATATGAGAACCTTCATGGAGGCAAAAATCTTACATACAGAAAGGCTGAGGGAGGGATCTAGGGGTGGCTAAGTATTTTTAATGAGGTATAGGCTCCAGGAGCCCTCTTGAAGTCTGATTAAATTTTCCCACTTGATGAGGCATTTGCAGAGGCCATAAGTTTTTCATTGTGGCTGAGCCCAAACCTCTGTTACTAGCCTAGCCCTCCATTGTCACCCTTGAGCGTATCAACATATCAATCCACCCTTGCATTGACCTCATTAACTCCTCCTGAAACCTTCCCCAAACTCATTACTACCCCTAGATTCCTCTGTACATAAGATTCCATCTTCCCTCCATTCCATAGAATGAACTAGCACAGACTTAGTCTGTGACAGACTTACTCTATTATAGACTTACTCTGTCCTGCTTGCCCAATGCAAGCATCACAGATACCTAGGCTCTCTAAGAGTCTACCCCATATGGAGAACTTTCAATAAACTTTGCTTTTCTTTGGCTGAAGAAGACTTGAGTTGAATTCTTTCAGTAGGACTCAACGTGTTGGTATTTTGGGGTCTCCAGAGCAACCCTAACACTCTTTCTGGGTAACCTCTTCATGTTGGGGTGTCTGGAAGAGGGGGATGTCTAGGGAAAATCTTGATGGGAATGGTCTGTACCCTGGGGTGACTAGAGGTCTGACTCCAAGAACCAGGAGAATGAAATTTTGATAGGATCAAGGGTGAGAAGTAGTCAGAGGAAATTCAGAAGTAATGGCAATTTGTGCATAGCAATAATGAAAAGCTTATACCTTCAGGTGAAAGCCAGCTCAAGTGGGAAGATTCAAAGGGAGTTCAAAGATGTTCCCAGAGTCTGTATCCCACCAGAAGCAGGCACTGTGAAGTGCTTAGAGGTTGGTTAGACATCAAAGACTCCAAGGTCATTCAGTGAGTGATCCATCATCAGTTGTCTTGACTTTAGTCTTGGCACTAGACTCTCATGATTGTTAAAGAGAGAGAGAGGCCAACACTTTTGGCAACTCTCTCACTTAAGTCCAATTTATGGGCAAGTCAAAAGATATCAACCATACCACTTTACCATTTTTAGCTACCTTAAAATGGTGACAGGCATGTGATGAAGCAACAGGTGTGGTTACACTGGGAGATGTAGCAACAACCTTGCCCACAGGCAGTCCAGGACACAGTGTTGTGTTTTCACTGGAATGAAGCAGCAGTGATATTCAACAACCCCCTGTGTGTCTGCCTAGCTTTTTTAAAGGACTGCACTGCTCATCTCTTGGCATGAGGAAGAGACTAGAAAAGGTATCCTAAAAATTGTCTGCCTGGTCCAACCCAACCCTGGTCAGCTTACTACAGCAGGCAGGGATTCTACCCTGTGGTTGAAACACACACACACACACACACACACACACACACACACACACACACACACACACACTGTACAAAAACTTCTGCAAAGATGATTCCACTCGTCATTGGTATATGGAACGCATGTATGCCTTTGGACAACAAGAAATCCAGTAGACTTGAATCATTCTTGTGAGAAAACTCAGCAGGTTTCATATCCAAATGGTAGTCCTGAGAGAAATAAGCCTGACAAATGAAAACCAGTTTACCTAAGTCAATCTGGATAAATGATTTATTTTCTGGAGTGGCCAGTATGAAGCTAGCATAGGTTTCACAATCAAAACTTGTTTAGTTAACAAAATTTTATGCCTTCCTAAAGGAATGGACAACATACTCATGACAGCTGCAAGAAGGCACTATGCCATCACAATACATATGTTCCCATGATGATGAACCTTGATGAAGTTGAAGAAAATCATCAATGTGCCAATGTGACAAAAGAGGACAAACTTGTAATTCTGGGTAATGTTAACATCAGAATAGGCACAGACTATCAGATATGGCAAGGGGTCCTTGGAAGGACCTGAGTTGGAAAAAGCAACAGCAATGGTCTTTTTACTACATCTTACTACTCTATGTCTCATGACCTTTTTTCCACCAACACTGCCTTCTATTTACCTAAATGCAATAAAACTTCATGGATGCACTGCAGCAAACACTGTCATTTAATAGATTATGTAAAGAAAAGAGACAGGATGTGAGTGTAGTGCACTGTGCTGGACTGATCATAGACTTATCTTCTGCTAGCTAAATATTCACATTCTACAAAAGCAGTGGCCCTAAGGCAAGGTGACTACTAGAAGACCATGTTGAGAAATTAGAACACTTCTCCAAGCAGGAGCAATTGCTAACTTGGAGGAAAAGTTGAGCTAACACACTGTTGGCAACAATGGACCAGAAAAGGAGTGGGGTGCTTTTAGACATTTGGTATACAGCACTTCATTTACTCATCTGGGCCTGAAAAATCATAAACATCAAGACTGATTTGATGAAACTGATGAGGTAAATTCAGAAGGAGAGAGAGAGAGAGAAAGAATGAGAATATGAATGAATGAGAACTCCACAGGTTTACCAACAGGATGGACAATCCATCTGTAAGAAGGAAGCATTTAACTCAATCCAAAGTAAAGTGCAAGTGAAGCTTAGAGAAATGCAGAATTTTTTGGCTTAGTAAGAATTCAATTTTACACTAATAGTAACAATGTAAAATGCTTTTATGATGCCCCAAAAGATTTTATAGGCCAAAGACCTATGGAGAATTTGGTAAAGATATGATCCTAAAAAGAAGGACTGAATAATACCATAGAGACCCACAGACCATCACCAATCAATGCTGAAACCCTACCTCATCTCTCTAAATTTATCCTATGATTTTTTTTTTTGTGCTCTCTGTTGAGGTTTGGGCTTAAGGGTGCATGAAACACCAAAATACCAACATGCTGGGTCCTGCCAAATGAATTCATCTCAAGTCTTCTCTCAAAGTGAAAAAAAGTTTTTTAAAGATTTGCCATAATGGGTAGACTCTTAAGGAGCCTAAGTATTTGTAAGCTTGTATTGACAAGCACTCTGAAACAATCAAACAGACTGAGTCAGAAATAGGTTGACTCTCAGCACCTCATGGAGGCAAAATGGATCTTATATACAGAAAGACTGTGGGGGTGATCTAGGAGTGGTCTAGTAGTTTTGGAGGAGGGGTTTAGGGAGGGTATTGAGAAGGAGTCAAGGGAGGAACTTGATAGGACTGAAGTCAGACTCCTGGAATGGGATTAAGGAGGGAAATAGCTGAAGGCTACCTGGAGGTGACAAACAATGGAGGGCTAGGCTATTTTAAGGGTAAAAGATTTGGGTATAGAGATTTTGATAGGATGAAGGATGGGAAGTAGCAGGACAGTGGAGGGTTAGGCTAGGATAAGAGCAACAGAAATTTGAGTCTAGGGATAAGGAAAGGTTCATGGCTTCAGGCGAATGCCTCCTCAAGTGGGAAGATTCAAGGAGAGTTCAAGGGGATTCCCAGAGACTAAAACCCATCACTTTCTACCTCTCCTTTCTATGTCCCTTTTTCATTTTTTAACTGCCTATACTTTCCTTCCTCTTTATCCTAATCATTCAGAGTTTAGATAGCAGTTCCCTCCTATTGGATGAAAGTATTTGTTAAGTCATGAGTAATTCAGTGTAAAGCAATATATGAATTATGCAATGAGATACAAATTTAAAAATTCTGGATTTGGAGTCACAGTGGGTCTTGAGTTCAAATTTCATCTCCGTCAGTTATTACCTCTATGACTGGTCAAGTCACAACTTGTTTGGGCTTTAACCTTGTTCTCTGGAAAAGAAGAGAGTTAAATTAGATGACTGCTAAGGTCTCTTCCAGCTTTAAATCTATTATTCTATGAACCTTCCCAGAAGCTGAGACATTTACATTCTGAAAGAGTACAAAATAGAGTAGCCCAAAGGAATGAAGAAATGAATTGTGGAATTTCAGATACTTTGACACCTCCTAGAAGATGATACTTCTTGCAGTAAAAAAATTGTTCTGGTGGAAAGGAGGGAGAGTGTAATTCCCAGAATAAAATCACAAGTGTCAACCACATATTAAAGTAGAAGTAAAATATAGATTTATACTACAATGCTTATAGAAGTGCCAAGCTTTGGGGGACTTTTCAGGTTTTAAATAGTTAAGCCCAGAGAAATTGTAGGAAATCAAGGCTCAGAACATTTGTGCAGTGACAAGGCAAGCACAGTGGATAGAGCACTGGCCTTGGAGTTGGGAGGAATTGAGTTCCAATCCAGCCTCAGACACTTACTAACTGTGTGACCCTGGGCAAGTCACTTAATCCTATTTGCCTTAGTTCCTCATATGTAAAATGAGCTAGAGAAGTAAACGGCAAACAACCCAAGTATATTTGCCAGGGAAACTACCACTGGGGTTATGGAGAGTCAGACACAACTGAAATGACTCAACAACAACAACCCCTTCAAGAGAAGGAAACTTTTCTCTCCTCTTCCCTCTCCCCTTTGGTCATGGTATACAGCAGAAATTTGCTCAGAGGAAGATGGCCCTGTCTAGGAGCTGGAGAGGTAGTTAAAGAGTGATCATTTCAATGGGGTAGAGGTGAGGGGGTTGTCTGTAGAGGATATTGCTTCAAGGGCATGGGAGAGCCATTTTTCTTTATCCCTGACTCTCCTTTACCCCAACCAAAGCACACTCATTACCCATAGTGGAACTACCAGGGAAGTAGGAGATATTGCCTCTGGTAGGAAGCAAACACACCAACAATGGACAGGTGTGGATATAGAAAGATGGGCACATATGGGAGAAAGCAGCTCCAAGATGTGTGACCCCTAGAAGAAAAGAAGAGAGCTGTCTTTGGAGAGAATAGATCCTGGGTTCCTAGCTCAGCAATATGTCCAACACAAATGCTGTACCCAGAGGTAGTTGTGGGAAGACTTTATAAAGAGACAAAGAATTTCAGTTGCTGCCTTTAGGCCTCAGGTGTTGTGAACTGCCTTTGCCATGCATGTATCTGTGTGAGATGAAAGAGCTCTGAGTCTGAATCTAAGCTGAGAAAAAGTCTTTATTCTTTCTCATGAGAAAGGACTCTACCCCCTGTCGCCCAATATGGTGTCTGCAGGGAGAGAGCACCAGGTAGAAGGCAGCCCATGGTTATATAATCTTCCAATGCAGAAATCCAACCCTCCCAACTGGCCTTAACTCTTATTGGTAGGGGGGCTGTCCCATACCTAAGAGTGGGAATCTCTCTAAGACAAAGGACCTGGAAACATGTGGGTGTCCAATGAAAACAGTCTTAACCTTATTTGGCATATCTTCTACTGTGTTGGCTCTGGGGGAGGGTCTTCATTGCTCTAATGCTTGAAGGTCAGGTAATTTGACCTTAGGCCTAGTGAATACTGAAGCCATTCTAGATGTGATTTTTCAGAATGGGGAAACTTCACTATAAATTATCCCTCACAAATCTCTACTTTTTCTTTTTATACCTTTTGAAGTTTTCCCAATTTTCTTAATTCTAATTACCCTTGCAGCCTTCGTCACATTGACAGCATACAAGGGGGCAGTCCCCTTTCTGAGTACAGATACAGAGATTGAAAAAAAAACAATAACAATTGTCTTTTCAAAGTCCAAAAGTCTCTTTTCACACTGCTGTCCAGATGTGAGGAAGTCTTCTGGTCACGCAGGGTCATCCATCTTCAGCCCTGCATCCCAGCTTCTCTTCCTTTTCCTTCTGCCTTCTTTCATTCACTTACCTACAAAAGGAACCTTGGAGCCAATGTAAATGACAACTCCAGAACCTTATCATTATTACAAAATTAAAATTGAAGTCTTAGTCAATTGTCATGATCACACATTAGAACCAGTTTCTTATATTTTGCATTAATCCATTATCAAGTCCTCCACCAGGAGGATGAGATTTCACTAAGGGATTTACATTAAGCTCATAATTAAAACAATTAAAAATGTTTCCAAGTAGTGCAGAAATTATCCTCCTTTCAGCATTAGCTAATTATAACAAAGTTGAGACAAATGTGATACTAATTGAATAATGGAATAATATTCCCACAAACCTTGACATACTTGTCATATTATTACAAAGAACTAAAGGACCCTGACTCATACAGGAATACCTATACTAAACTCTAAGCCTAGCAGCTTTATCTAATGGTAACTTAAGATGTTCCAGAATCAAGTAGATTTGTTGCTGTTTTATTTAAAAACTTTTGATTATTGAAATTTGCCTCCAAGAATAGGGACAAAATTATAATGAGGGAACCATATTTCCCAAATTTAGAATGCCAATTCCAGGCACAATGAATATGATTCAATGCTGCAGTCTCCATTGAGCCATGCTTGAAGTCTGCCAGGTGCTTCTTCCCAGTCAGAAGAATTCTACTTCAGGGGGCGGAGCCAAGATGGCGGCATAGGAGCAGCAAGATATGGCTGCTCCCACACAGCCAAATCAAATACCCAAAAAATATGACTCTAAACAAATTCTAGGGCTCTAAAATGCACACGGATATGTCTCCTGCTGAAGGCAGCTCAGCTCAAAGGGACAATTTCAGCTCTGGGAGCCAAAACCAGCCCAGCCTGAAACTGTGGCTTTGCCCTGTGGGTGGCTGGATGAGCCGAGCCACAGCTGGAGCCTCGGGAGAGCGGATCTGCGGCAGCTGTAGCAGTTTCCAGAATTATCACGCCATAAGAAAAAAAAGGACTAAGTGAAAGGTAAGTGGAACTTGGCTAAAATTAGGGGAGAAAAGCAGATCTGGCCAAACTGCCTCCAAGGCAAGGAAGTGGCAGAAGTGGTGGCCTGCAGCTACCTCCACATTGCTGCTTCAGAGCTCCCGGCCTGCAGACTGCAGGGGGGCCAAGCGATTGTTCAGAGGCCAAGTGCTCTTGCATGGAGCAGCCTGGATCCGGATTGTGGTCTTGGGTGGTGGTCCTGTGGTGTGTTTTCAGTGAGCCAAATCTAGTGGGGGCTGCAGTAGCCTCCTAAAAGCTCCAGCAGCTGGGAAAAGTCCAGTGATTTGGGACAGAGCTTTCCCCTCTGCAAGCAGAGTTCCACAGAGCTGAAAAATCACTGAATGGCTACCACAAACAGGCAAGAGAAGCAAAGTAAGAATAGCAACCAAACTCTAGAATCCTTCTTTGGGAGCAAGAAGGATCAAAGCAGGGAACGGGAGAAAAACAACACAGTCAGAACTCCCGCACCAAAAGCTTCCAAGAAACATGAAGACTGCTTAAAAGCTAGAGATCAGCTCAGGAAGGATTTTGAAAACCAAAATGAGAGAAGTGGAGGAAAAATTGGGAAGAGAAATAAGAATGATGCAAGAAAATCATGAAAAGAGAGTCAACAACCTGACTGAGGAAATTAACACCTTAAAAAATAGACTAGCTCAAATGGCAAAAGAGGCCCAAAAAGACAATGAGGAGAAGAATGCCTTAAAAAGTCGACTGTGCCAGATGGAAAAAGAATCTCAAAAGCTCACTGAGGAGAATAATTCCTTCAGAATCAGAGTGGAGCAAATGGAAGCAAATGACTTTATGAGAAATCAAGATACTGTCAAACAGATCCAAACAAATGAAAAAATAGAAGGCAATGTGAAATATCTCCTTGAAAAAACCACTGACCTGAAAAACAGATCCAAGAGAGACAATCTAAAAATTATTGGACTACCTGAAAGCCATGATCAAAAAAAGAACCTAGAAAGCATCCTTTAAGAAATTTTCAAGGAAAATTGCCCTGAAATTTTAGAACCAGAGGGCAAAATAGAACTGGAAAGAATTCACCAATAACCCCTCGAAAAAGATCCCCAAAAGAAAACTCCTAGAAATATTATAGCCAGGTTCCAGAGTCCCCAGACCAAGGAGAAGGTATTGCAAGCTGCCAGGAAGAAACAATTTGAATATTGTGGAAACACAATTAGGATAACCCAGGATCTAGCAGCTTCTACGTTAAGGGATCGAAGGGCCTGGAATATGATATTCTGGAGATCAAGGGAGCTAGGATTAAAACCAAGAATCACCTACCCAGCAAAATTGAGTATAGTGTTCCAGTGGAAAATATGCTCATTCAGTGAGGTGGAGGACTTTCAAACATTCTTGCTGAAAACCAGAACTGAAAAGAAAGTTTGACACTCCAACAC
>CM053582.1:416218640-416234377 GCA_028627135.1 Pseudochirops cupreus
CTTGCCGCACTGGAGAGTAGGGGGAATGGGGATGAGAGGTGGGATGATGGAGGGGAGGGGAGGGTGGGGGGGAGGGTTGATGGAAGTATACACTTCTGTAAAGGGACAGGGACAGGGTAGAGAATAGAACAAGGGAGGGGTGGGATAGGAAGGAGGGACATATAATCATTCTCTCACAATATGCCCACTGTGGAGAGGTTCTGTGTAATTACACATGTACAGCCTGTATTTAATTGCATGTCCTTCCAGTGCAGGTGGGTGATGAGGGAGGAAGAGAAAGAATCTAGAATTAAAAGTTCTATAATCAAATGTTAAAAATATATATATGTATATATGTATACAATTATTATTATCATTATTATTAACTACATCCAATTGGGACTTGGGATACACAGGCATTGTGGTAGGGAGATCCATCCTGCCCTATTGGAAAGTCAGACGGGTGATTCCTATCTGGAGTTGAATTCAAGGAAACAGTCAGTTAAAAATCCCATCACATCTTAAATAACAAGTTTCAACAATCAACTTAAGATATGACTATAATCTCACATTGGTTAAGGAACATCTTTGCAGTGAGCCTATCGTATAACCTTCATTCATTAAACACATATTTATTCTTATTCATAAAGAAATTCAAATCTCTCACTGGGATTAGAAATTATTGCTCTAATAGATGTGCATCTACTTCATAGAACATATACTGCATCTACTTCCAAACTTCTCTACCTTATTATTACACTTAATCTGAGCTCATACTAAAATTTCTCTTCTCTTCACTAAAGATGTCTCTGGTTTAATTTCAACAACTGATTGTGTTAATACCCAATTGCCCTTTCATCACTTTGAAATACACTAGGACCCTGTTTCACTCACGTACACAGATATACCTTCTCTACAGCAACTTTATAATCCCAACCTCAGTCCATGGGATAACGATTCAAAGTTGCATTTGTACCCTTATTTCCTCTACTTCTCAAATTCAATTGAGCTATTAATCACAGAATCAAGTTACAAATCTTTCTGTCTTCCTAGACACTTCCTCAAACTCTTTCTCAACTTACCCAAGCCCTAGTACCACCATCCAGGGACAGTATGGCTTTGATAAATCCACATTTGTCCCCAAACCTTTTTATCTGCCTTCCATATTCCCAATCAAACCTTTATTTATCCTTCCAAAATGTCTCAAAGCCATCATTCAGAGTATTCAGCACTCCTTTACATTTTTAGCCATAAAACAAGATAGCTCGTAAGGTATTGTCCTTTTACTAACATAACTGTTCTGCTTACACAAAACAAAGAGGCTGACAGCTAAACCTCACAAACTGATAGAACCTGACATACAGAATTATCTGATCTTGTTATTCCCTCAGAAATTTCCACTCTGAGTCTAGTTCTTTAGGAAGATCAGATGCTGTTGAGGAGGATCCATAAGTAATTAATCCCCAAACAATGCATATCAATAAGTTGCTTATAATAAAACATGTTTGTACCACAGAAAACAGGTATTATTTCTACAATAGTAACAGACTTTGAATACCCATTTACCAAGTTCTTTATTATATAAAAAGGAATATGGTCTGAGGCTGAATAGCCCAGACACTAAACACACACTTTATTATAGTAGCTCAGATGTATCCTAGCCTTTGTCACAACATAGACAACACCCATTCCTGCTCACATTTTAGATACCAGTTTACAATATGCTGGGCCAATCATTTTAACTGCTTCTTTTGGTTCTAGTGACAATTACAAATATCTTTAAATTCTAATTTTTTAAGTACTATAAATTCCAAAACATTACACATTTCACCTATATCCAAATTTACATACATAACCATATCCTTAGATAACTTAACAGCTTCGAATAGGAATAAGAAAATTGTTTTAACATCAGAGTTTATAAATTTTTCCAAATTACATAATTTAGAAATATTTGAAACTTATATTCTACTAAAAAAAAACCTTAGGTGAATGCATTTCCAAACCCCCTTACACAGGAATTAAATTATAACTTTATAAATTTAAACCACTGTATACATTTTCATAATAGCCAAGAGTTCAAATCATCAATCTGAACATTATTTACATTTATACCCAAATATAATGGTCTCACATTTTACCAAATAAATCCCAATTCCAACCTATTTCCCCAGAAATATATTTAAGCCAACACATGGCCTTTCAGAAGACATGTGGCTTTCAGAAGATGTGTTCATGTATGATCTTTAGTTCACCTTAGACTCCTGCCCCACCCATTCCATTCTTATCTCATTATCATAGACAAAGGGTTTGGAAAAACCAGTAAACTAGGTGGGTTATCCTTTAACTTCTCTCTCAAGCTGGGGCCTTAGGAAGTTTAATGACTATCTGAACTTTTTAGAACTAAATTCTAATAGAGCCTGAAAGGTGGATAGACATTATCCCTTCTGACTTCCCATGACTTGGTTTGAAATCAGGCTAAAAATTCACTTAGCACTATCTTCCAACCTTCTAAAGGGTGGCTCCCTCACCCTAATTAACTCAATCAAGCCTTTTGCTTCTCCTTCCACCTCTGCCTTAGGCATTTCAGACAAAGAGCAAAAAGAAATTTCACTTACCTATTATCTGCTAGAGATCTGAACTTTTCTCTCCCCATTCTAAGTTTAATTAGGCAGAGAAGGAAGATTCCTAAACTTCCCAAGCCTTTTTAATCTGGTAAAACATTTTCCCTCTTTCACAAATAGACAAGCTTTACACATATTGACACAAACAAATAAACAACAAAAAAAGGAAATACATAAAACAGTCTCAACTGGCTTGGCCAAATTTATCTCCCAAGGGATTATCAGAGGGGGTTAAAGGAAACATTTCTTCCCAATTGACTAGCAGCTTGTGGGTAAAAGCTGAAAAATTTCCCTTAACCAGAGGCAGGTGGGATGGTCCCTCAGCCAGCCCCGCCCCCCCCCAGATCCAAGGTCTGGCCTAAATGTGTCAACCTCTTGGTCCAGAAATTGGGGTGCCAAGGCACAAATTCTGAGGGGGCCCTCTTCAGGGACCATTCGTCAGCATCCCCCTCCAAAAACTGCCTCCTGGTGGCCTCAACTCCTTGCCAGACTCAGTTGACCAGGTCGATCTCTTAGTCCAGGAATTTCCTCAACTCCTGACCATACTCAATCGACCCCACCCACCACCAAATCATCCAGGCCTCTCCTTACCTGGGTCTGTGCACAGACTTACGTGATTTTCAGCAATCTTTGTTCACTCCCTTTTGGTGTTTTCTGATCTTAGCTTCAGACCCCCTCAGGCCTCATTCTCCTTAGAGAGGAGTTGCTTCCCCACCTTACCAAGAGGTCACTGATTAAGAGCCAGTGGGGCGTCCTTTACCTGTTGGTCAAGGTTGAGGAGCCCTCCACCTCTCCAGAGAGGAGTCTGAAATGTCTTGGTGGGACCTCCAAGCTCTGTGAAATGAAAGAGTTCGGAGTCTGAATCTAAGGTCGGAAAAGGTCTTTATTCTTTCTCATAAGAAAGGACTCTACCCCCTGTCGCCCAACATGGTGTCTGCAGGGAGAGAGCACCAGGTAGAAGGCAGCCCATGGTTATATAATCTTCCAATGCAGAAATCCAACCCTCCCAACTGGCCTTAACTGTTATTGGTAGGGGGGCTGTCCCACAACCTAAGCGCGGCAATCTCTCTGAGACAAAGGACCCAGAAACATGTGAGTGTCCAGTGAAAACAGTCTTAACCTTATTTGGCATATCTTCTACTGTGTTGGCTCTGGGAGAGGGTCTCCATTGCTCTAATGCTTGAAGTTCAGGCGACTTGACCTTAGGTCTAGTGAATATTGAAGCCATTCTAGATTTGATTTTTCAGAATGGGGAAACTTCACTATAAATTACCCCTCACATATCTCATACATGTGGTTCATTACTATTGTACTCAAAATTTGAACCCACTCTTCCTATGGATTCTGTGAATGTTTGTAAGAGAGTATGCCTCAGGTTTGTTTAAGGGGGCAAAATTTTCAACGTCTGTTTTGGCTTGGGCCAATTTTTAATAGCTAGTTGTTTCTAATGGCCTAACTATTAATGGGAAACATAGTAGTAGATGCTTTTGAGCTATATTGTTAGAGGTGCAGACCCACCAGTTTACCTCTACTACCTGAGACAGTAGCTAACTGTAATGGTAATGGAATAGGAAGACCTTCCCCACCCCGTTAATAGACCTAACACATAGAATCTGTGATGACATGGAGCCTGGATCAAATGGAGCCCATATGGAGGAGCTTGCACAAGGAGGAGAGAGAGAGAGAGGGAGAGAGAGAGACAGAGAGAGAGAGAGAGAAATTACACCAGCAGAGAAAGAGAGCAGCAGAGCAGAGAGCAGAGAGAGAAAAGCAAGCTGTGAGTGAATGGAGAGAGGAACTTGCCTAGGGAAACTTGTTTTTGTGGGGAGGCCTGATAGAAAGAAAGTTTAAGATGGCCCTGCCTGGATTAATGATAAGTACCCTGTTAAATTTTGCCTCCTGGTATCTTAATGACGTTTAAAATATATATTTTGGCTTTGCCTTTAAGGAAGAGAGGTTATTATATTTTGCAAATCTACCCTGGAAATACATATGCATATTCATAGTGGCTGCTATGGGAATTCATATTGGCATTACACTAACCTTAGGCCAGGCTCCAACCTGCCAGTTTGAGTACAAATTAGGGGAATACCAACCCAGAGCTCAGTAGGGAATGCTGTGAATAGAACACTGTGTCTAGAGTCAGGAAGGTTCATTTTCCTGAGTTCAAACCTGACCTCAGACACTAGCTGTGTGATCCTGGGCAAGTAATTTAATCTTATTTACTTCAGTTTCCTCATCTGTAAAAATGAGCCGGAGAAAGACATAGCAAACCACTCCAGTGTCTCTGACAAGAAAATTTCAAATGAAGTCATGAAAAATTGGATATGACTCTAAGATAACTGAACAATAACTAACCCAGAAGGGACTACATTAGAATGCAAATGATATTGCACACTTGGCTAATTGTAAGGAAGGCAGTGGTCACTAGAGTTATAGATGGGCAATTGTAGAGTGGTTCAGTTTGGTACAATATCACAAGGATATTAGATTTGACTATCTCAGAGATCATTTTACCTTACTCCCTTGTTTTATAACTGAGTCCCAGAGAGGTTGAGACATGTTCAAAGTCACACAGTCACAAAGATAGGAAGGAACAGAATCAGCAATGTAAGCCAGTCCTTCTGATTTCAAATTGAGTGCTTCTTCCATGCCCACATAAATCCTCTAAACCCCAAATCTCTCCAGCTTGAAAAGTCACCTTCAGAATCTCTCATCCGAGAAATCCAGGATTCTACCAACTTGGGGAAGGTTTTTCCGGCTGGAATTCGGAGGAGAGCTCCAATCCTACTTTTCCAAGTATACTGGTTACTGATCAAGGCTTGATTCTCAACAGCTCACATATTTTCTGACTTTCAATCTGACACCCATAAATATCCCAGCTCAGCGGGTCTTTGGGTTCCCTGGTCTCTATAAATATACCGTAGCTTTTGATTGTTTTATGATGGAAGTTTATTTTATTTTATTTTTGCCTACACAGTTGGCTTTGTTTTTTTCTATGCTTTATAGACCCTTGTCTTTTTATTATTTCACTGTTCCCTGTTGATTTTGTGTTTTATATTCCTGCTGTCACCACCAGACCCTCACTGTAAACAAGAATGTTGTATCTCAGTGGGTTATTTCTGTTAATGACCTGTGATACAGTATATAAATAAACCAGGGAGTCATCCACAGGTGCAGTTTATTAGAGTTATTGCACTGTGGCTGGGGGAATGTTCTTTGCTTCCTTAAAACTTAGCTGTTTTCAGAAGCAAGGGGGCTAGCTACTTGGCAGTTTTGAAAAGAGAAAAATGAGCCCGTCACTTTGCAATGGATGGGAGCCCAGCCTAATAATTATCATTTTAATTTCTCAGTGTCAATATCTAGGTTGCTGTATGGCTTATTTTTTTTCCAATAAGCAAAATTACCCAAATAAAGCAGCCATTTCTAATAGCTGTCTAGAGCAGGAGGGGAGATAACACAATGGTCCCTCCCTGTGCATAAAAAAAATAAAACCACAGGAACACACACACACACACACACACACACACACACGCACATTATGCTACTCAATTAGGGCAAGAGGAATTGTTTCGGGTGACACTCAGATGCATAATGATGACCAATAATGATGCTTTACTAATGGATTTGCATAACCCCTGGTGAGGTAGGTGTTATTAATGCTCTGCCACAGGTGGGGAAATGGAGGCTAACTGACTTGCCCAAGGTCACATGGTGACTCCATCCCTGAGAGGGGAATAGGACCACTAAATGAACTCCTACCACATCTGGTGCTCTAACCATTAGATCATGTTTTGCTTTTGTCAGGGGATGAAATTAAGGGGAGAGAAATTGAAGCTGAACAGCAAGGAGATAGAAGAGTTGCGTGGTAATGCTTTCTGAAGGGGACAGGAAGCCAATAAAAATGTTCAGAAGATTTTGTAATATGCCTTCAGTTTTGCAGCTATGTACTTTTGGCATTTGGTAGAAATTGGGAACCCCTGGTAGGAAACAACACATGAGATCAGGACATGCAGAAGACAAGAGAGAGAGAAAAGAGGCAAAGATGAGAAAATCCATTTGATTTACTGAGAATGGTTGAGAGTAAAGCAACCTAAAGGGGGTAGGTAGACATTTTGCCCTATTGTGAGGAGAACACCATAAATGTGTATTATAATATTTTCGTCTTCAAAGTATTCTATTTTTAATAATGTGATAGGGGAAAAATGTAGAAATCTGAATTTTTTTTCTTATTTCCTTTTTGGCATGAACAATTTTGTCAGTCTAATGGAACTTATGGATCCCTTTTCAGAATAATATTTTATATTAATATTATAATTATTAATATTATATTAATAATATTTAATAAAATTTATTATTATAAAAGAAACCAATTAGAAAATGAAGATGCAATTCCTTTTCAGCTGAGTCCATGGAGTTCCTGAAATCTGCCCATGGATCCCTTGGTGGGGAGGAACCCCAGGTTAAGAACTCCTGGCTTTCAGCATTGTCATTCAGTCCTAATATGCTTTTTTTAAATTTCACACTACTAGACTATAATAAATTCTAACTAAAATATGTTGGCCCAACACGTAATTTAATTGATTATGGTTGGAATGAAAATCTCCAGTCTCTACTCTTGGTATCTAAAAGTACTGTCTTCCAATCTAATATTAGCATCTCATGCAAAACAAATTCTTCTATTATTTTAAAAAGTCATAATTTTAATGCTTTAGGTGCTTTTTTCCCAGAACAGACCATAAGTTCTCTTCCCACCTTAGTTGAGATGCTCTATGAGTTGCTTTGGTCAAAATAGTTCATCATTTGTTGGCCAAACTTCTGTTGGCAGGATTCTCTAAGGTTCACTGAGGCCTCCAGTGACAGAAACACAGATTCTGAAATTCCTTTATCTGATTTTCATTCCCCCTACCCCCATTTATAATCTTTAATCCTATTCTTAAACACCATCATGACCTCCATGCCTCAGGACTTTTCTAGAACATCACCATTACATTAGCTTACTCTCCTTTCCCTATCCGGACCTTTTGGTGTATCACTTCAACTTTAGACTTTCCTCTACTTTTGAATCTCTTGTTCACAAACTAACCTTTTCTAGCATTGTAAATGTTTGGAGGTGGTAGGCTCTGCCAGAGCATGCTATCCACTAGCATAGCTTCTAAGAGCTCAAGGTCATCTCCTCCAAACTATGATAAAGAAACTTAAGAGGACTTTAGTGACCATATTGGATCCTTGGCAATTCTATGTATTTCATTAGCCCCCATGCAGATATTTGCACCATTCAAAAATTAATTTTGCCCTGATGCATCTCAGTTTTCACATTTGCTCTAAGACGTTTACCAGAAAATCTTATTCCCTTTCATTTTGCATGTTCCTGGAAGCTAGGGGAACAGAAATATCAGAAAGTGCCACTGTTTTATTCAAACTATCCAAAAGCATCACATCTGTCCTCTTGCACTAAATTAGTTTATCTGTTATCATTGTTTTGCCTCAATGCATCTCAGAGTGGCTGTTTTTCCAACCTATTCAAACTTATAATATAATGTTAGTCAATTTACTAGCCCAAATTGGAGTCAAATATTGATTTATAATCTTAGTAAAACTGCTTTGCCTGCTAAAAAAATCTACATTATATATCGAAGACTCTACATTCTGCAGTTACATGGCACAATATCTTGTGGCCTATTTGTTTAGTTGTTATTCATAATAATCCATTCTTCCACCCAAATTCTTCTCCTATTTCCTTCTCATGGTATGGAGGTGTCCCTATATTCCTAAAACTATTCCAAAGCAGGTTAAATTGTATCAGAAACTAACAAATTGAAAAACCTTTGAGTATGGGCCCAGCGACAGACTGCATGTCTGTTGGAAGACCGTATGGAATAGTGGAAAGAAAACTGAATTTGGAGTCACTAGAGACCTGAGCTCAAATCTAGCCTTAGCTGTGCAACCTTAGGTGAGTCCCATAGCCTTTGGGGACATCAGTTTCTTCATTCATAAAATGGAAATAATAATAATTATAGCATATGCCTTTCAGAGTTGTTTCAAGGATCAAATGAAATATTGCATACAAAGTGACATTTAACTTTAAATACTTTATATATGGAAATCATTTTATAATATATGTGTGTGTTTATGTGTATGTGTGTTTATGTACACACACACAGAGATAATACATACATTTGAACACTTCAGTCTTCTCCCTTACTTCTGCACTTCTGGAGTCCTTAGTTTGCTTTAAGATTCAGTTCAACACCACTTCCTACAGGAGGATTTTCTTGGTCTCATGAGCTGCTAATGCCCTCTCATACAATGGTACCTTGTATCTGCTTTTTAAACATCTTGTATACATCTATGCATATAATTTCTATCTCCCTTGTTAGAATCTAAACTCACTTTTATGTTGCATCCTCAGCACTTAACCCACTACCTGACACATGATAGAGGCTTAATGAATCTCTGTTGATGGATTAATTGATGGTAAAGAATAAGAATATATACTCCCTCCACCAATGCATACTACAACCCTAGCGCACCTAACTAGAGTTTTTCATGAGCTGCTAGTGGCTCATTTTCTGATAATGAAGATCTTTGTAAATAGGCTATGTTTTATTTGAACTCACCTCTCAGGTTGGAAAAAAGAGCTAGATTAGGGGCAACATAGAATATTGGTACTTGATAAGTTAGCACAAATTTGAGCTTTTTTATTATGTAGTATAGCAAGCAGACAAAGAAAAAAACAACACACAGTAATGGCAATACAAAGAGAAGGAGGTTTGGCTTTCACCTATTTGAAGAAACTCAACCAGTTCCAGGTGGAGGGAGACATATACATTGGCAATGATCTCAGTGGGAATACATACTTGGAGCAGGAGCCTAAACCAGAAAGTTTTATATCTTAAAAATGGGTTTCATTGAGAACAGGTGATTAATGTCAGGTGTAAAAGTGCGCATTCCTATGCAGGCCCAGATATGGAAGGGAAATTCCCAAGGTCAGTTATTGATTCCAGGCTCAGTTAGGGGGAATTTCCTACCAAAAATTGTGTGGGGGGATGAATTGGCTATCAGAGGCATGAGTATTGATTACAAGGTCCTGCAGTGGGCCAGGGGTCCCATTCAATCAGAAGCTAAGACCATTAACTGCTTGACCCAGAGTCAAAAATAAGTTAGGACAGTGGAAAAGTACAAACTATTTATCAAAAGTCATATGTTTCATGGACCTTAGGACCACTTAGCATAAGTGATTCCATATTAGAGTCCTGTCATTATAACTACAAAATCCATAAGATAGTTTTAAATTTTTCACAGGTTTGGTAATAAGACAACAATCTATTTCTGGAATGATTCTCAATGCTTTCCTCACTTTTTAGGAACTGATGTTCAAACATTTATTCAGTGTGTTCTATGTGCAAAGCATTGTGCTAAATATGAGGGATACTAAAAATAATAATAATAATTAAAAACAGTCTCTACCTTCAAGGAACTTGTATGCTAATGGGGAGGAGTCAACAAGTACACATTGGTACTATAATTATGGCAAATGGAAATGGCAAATCACTCCAGTATCTTTGCCAAGAAAACTCCAAAATGGGATCACGAAGAGTTAGACATGACTTCAGCAACTCAACAACAATGCAATTATATACAGAACAGATGAGAGGTAGCCTTAGACAGGAAGGCATTAGTAGACAGGCAAAGGGTGGATCAAGAAAGGCCTGTGTCATGTTCCTCTTTGAAAATGAAAGACAAAGAACAAGCAGCTGCAGGAGGTGGTACTTGAGTTGGGTCCCTAAAGGAAGTCAGGGATTCTATAAGGTGGATGTTGAGAGCAACAATATCTTAGGAATAATGGACAACCAGTGCAAAAGCTTGGGTCTGGGAGATTAAGTGTCCTATGTGAAAAAGAGCAAGTACGACAATATGACTGGACCCTAGGATGGAGAGCAAGTTATGACGAATCCTGAGAAAGTTAATCCATCCATTTTCAGAGATCAACATAGAACTGCTACTGAATTTCTGTAAACTAGTTCACTCTGGATACCAGGATGTGTTTTGGCCTCAAATCATAACCATCCAAGTTAGCACACTAAGTGCCTACAATTGTACATGTACTACTTCCCTATTCTCTTTTATCCTTGTTTTGTTTTCTGCATCTCTAGACCAGAACACTGCTCCCTGGTCTATATTCCCCTGTTCATTTTGTCTTCTCCAATTAAAATATAGCAATGGCTTTTTAGGGCAATACTCTCTGTCTCTCTTGCTCTGTGTGTGTGTGTGTGTGTGTGTGTGTGTGTGTTTCTGTTTCTGTGTCTCTCCTCTCTTTGTCTTCCCCTCTCTCCTCCCTGTGTTTGTCTTTTTCTGTATCTCTCAACATATGAATGTATGTCTATGTGAGTATTGTCAGCATTTATCATAGTTCCTGGAACACAGTGAACACTTTATAAACTTGCCTTTCATTCATTCATTCAAATGTGCTACATGGGAGTTTAAATCCTAGAGGTAATAGAGAGCCATGGGAGTTTGTTGAGCAGGGAAAGCCATGGTCAAAATAACACTTTAAAAATATAACTTTGGCATCAGTGTGGAAGAGAATGGGGAGAAACTTGATGCAGGGAAATCAATTAGAAGGATATTGTAATAGCTAAGGTAAGAGGTCATGAAGGCTTAAACTAGGTAACTATGTGAGTGGAAAGAAGGGAATGTATACAAAAATGCTGTGCAAATAAATAAGTCAAGATTTGACAACTGATTGGATTTATGGGTGAGCAAGAGTGAAGAGTCAAGGGTGACACTAAGGTAAAATGAAATAACAAGCATTCATTAATTCATTTTGGATACTTCTTACCAGAGCTTTACCAAGTGCTGATTATATGAAGAATGACAAAAGCAGTCTCTGTATTCAGTGCAAAAACATGAAGATCAAATTCTAATGGGGAAATAGTATGCAAACAAATACATTCATACATGACATATATAGGAGAATTTGCAATAAAACCAGAGGGAAAAGAGCTAGAAGGTCAGAAAAGAGCTTCAACACAAGGTGAGGTTTGATACTAGTGACTTGGTTTTCTTTTTTCTGTCTTTTTTTTTTGAGGGGGGAAGGCAGGGCAATTGGGGTAAAATGACTTGCCCAAGGTCACATGGCTAGTTTTTTTATGTTAATCATCTGAGGTCAGATTTGAACTCAGGTCCTTCTGACTCCACAGCCAGTGCTCTATTCACTGTACCACCTATCAGCCCCTCTTAATCTCTTTTTTTAAACAAATAGACCAATTGTTTATGAATTTTATTTGCTTTTTCACAAAACCAACTCCTAGTTTTGTTTGTTAATTCAATATTTTTTTACTCTGAATTTTATTAATCTCACTTTTAAATTTTAAGATTTCTGATTTGGTGTTTTATTGTGAATTTGTTCTTTTTCTAGTTTTTAATTGCATATCTAACTCATTAGTCTGCTCATTTTTTATTTTATTGATGTAAGCATTTAGAAATATACATTTTCTTCTAATCATTGCTTTTGTTGTATTCTAGTTTGAATTGAGACTTGAAGGAAGCCGGGTAAGCCAGAGACTAGGAATGAGGAGAGAGAGGATCCCAGGCATGGGGGAGAGGCAGTGGAAAATTCATAGTTGGGAGATGGTATGTCATGTGAGAACAGCAAAGAAGCCAGTGTTGAATACACGGAGAAGCAGAATAAGGTATAAGAAGACTGAAAGTGAAGGACAATTTCAGGTTATGAAGGGCTTTAAAAGTCAAACAGAGGAGTTTACATTTCATTTGGGTGGTAATAGAGAGTCACTGAAGTTTCTTGAATAGGAGTGTGACATGGTCAGACTTGAACTTTAGGAATCTCACTTTGACAGCTTAGTGGAGATAGACTAGCGTGGGGAGAGATTTAAGGTAGGGAGACCAACTAGGGGATTATTGTGATAGTGTAGGCATGAGGTGATAATGGCCTACACCAGAGAGATGACTGTGTGAAATCAGAGAAGGGGGCATATAAAATTGATGTTGTAAAGGTAGAATCCACAGGACTTGGGAACAGGGTGATAAGTGTGAATGAGGAACCAAGGATGGTACCTAAGTTGATAGTTTAGGTGTAATGATAGTGTTCTCAAAAGTAAAAGGGAAGTTCAGAGCAAGAGAGGATTTTGGGGAAAAGAAAATGAGCCCAGTTTTTGACATTTTGAATTTAAGATGTCTATGGGAACATTCAATTCAAGATATCTAATAAGAAGTTGGAGCTGCAATATTGGAAGTAAGGAAAGGAGTTAGGGTTGGATAAAATGACTGTGAGAATCATTGACATTTAGATTATCACTGAACTTATGGGAGCTGTTAATATTACCATGAACTTGGGGAACTTGAAGCCTGGGCATTCTGTTGACAACAATAGCAAAGTTGGAGATACTGAATTCTCTTTTGTAAATGGTGAGTTTGATAGGCTGCAGAACATCCAGTCTGAAATGTCAAATGGGAAATGACATGCTGAATTAGAAGTCAAGAGAAACTTGTGCTAGATATATAGATCTGTGAATCAACTTCAAAGAGTTGGTAAGTGAACCCACATAAACTAAGATCAGCAAATGTGAAAGCAGAGAAGTAAAATAGAAGAAGCCTTAGGATAGAGGTGTAGGGGGCACTTACAGTTAGTGGGCCTGACATGGATGAAAATTCAGAAGGTGAATCGGAGAAGAAGCAGTCCAAGAAAAAAAGAGTAAGAGAGAGAGACAGAGAGAGAGACAGAGAGAGAGAGAGAGAGGGAGAGAGAGAGAGAGAGAGAGAGAGAGAGAGAGAACAATATCTTGAAAACCTAGCATGTCAGATTCTTCAGACAGGGAAAAATAAAGATGAGGAACAAGAAAAGGCCATTTGATTTGACAATTCTAGAGTTATAGGTAACACTGCAGAGAGAAGTTTCAGTTGAAACATGAGGTCAGAAGCCATATTGCAAAGAGTTTATAAAAAATATGAGAGGAAAAGACATGGGGGCATTGAACTTGGATGGATTTTTCAAGGAATTTAATTGAGCAGGAGAGAAGAGAGATAATATGATAGCCGGCAGGCATAGTAAGATCCAATGAGTGTTTTTGAAGAATGAAGGAGATTTGGTTGTACTTCTAGACAGCAGGGAAGAAAGCATACAGGGAGACATTGAAGATTAGAAAGTAGGGATAATGAAAGGGTAATGTACTGAAAAAGACAAGATGGGGTGGGATAAAGAATTAATATAAAGGGGTTGGCTTTGACAAGAAGGAACACCCTCTCATTATCAGGGACTAGAATGAAGGAGGAGCTAGTGAAGGATGATATCAGGGGAATGTGAGATAAGGAGGAAGATAGAACATGTAGCTAGCTCTCAGTGAAAATTCTCATTTTTTCAGGGGTGGTGGTGAACTATATAAGGTGAGGTCCTCAGCTGAGAAGATGAGGTGGGAAACTGTGATATTAGAAGTTTGAGAAGAGAAGTAAAGGTTTAGAACAATCACTGTGGTGAATCAATTATGGAAAAGTAGTAGTATTACCCTTCTAGAATGAGGGCCCAGTTGAGGTTAGCATAAATTTTTCCTGGATACAACTGGCTTCAAGATTTCCTCTAGTTCCATTCAGTAGCCTTTGAATAAGAGCAAAGAAGACAGATGGTATGATTACCCTATTCTTGGGGTTTCACAAATCACAATAGGCGATAACACAAGGGAATAAGATATTTAAAAGGAGATGATAGCGTAGAGTTAAAACGTTCCGTCAACTGGGAAATGAAAAGGATTATCTAGAGGATCAGTGATGGACTGCTGTAATACATGAGGAAAGAGGAATTTGAGGTCTGGGATAAAGAGTTGGTTTAGGAGGAGTTGGGGAGAGATGAAAAGAAAAGAGATGATAATCAGATAAAGGAAATTAAGAATTCGTGGACTTGTAGAATACTTGTGGGCAATAACAGGGTGCATATGATAAAACCACAGGGTGTAGCTCAGGGGGAGTGGAAGTGAAAGTCACAGGAGCTATATAGATTGAAGGGGAAGTGAGAGTATTTGAGGGAATCAATATGTGTGCCAGAACTAGAACTCTACTGGTATAAATTTTGAAAAACCACAACTTATACTCCTAGAAGGCTAGGAAGGGCCTTCCACCCAAGATAATAAATAAATAAGACAAAATGTAGGAGCTTATGGAGAAGACTGACTAGGGAATAAAGCAAAATTGCTAAATACACTGCTGAGGGCTATGTTGCCAATATTCCCTAGTGCATCCTAAAGCAGATAAAGATATAATCGGGAAATATTTTTTAAAAATAAATGAAAATACAATAGGATATAGAAAAGATAGAAAATAGTAAAGATGTAGTTTTGTAAGTTAATATGTTGCCTACAGAGATTTTTATTTACTTAGAGAGTTTCTGAGTTTGACACCACTAATATAGAGGACAGAACATTTCACTACGTGGAAAGAGAACTGAATTATTCCCTAACATTCCTAGCTTTGTGACTTTAAACTATAAATGAATAAATACATTAGTAAATGAATAAGTGAATGAAATAAAAAGCATTTATTAAGCATTTATTTATTTTATTTATTTTATTTTTTTTACAAAAAAAAGTTCTAGAGATACAAATAGAAAGGCAGAGACAAGTCCCTTGACCTCAAGGAATATATTCTAATGAGGGAGGCTAGTCACTTAATCTCTATAGAAGTCACCATTTTCTCATTTATGGAACGAAAGGGTTAGACTTCTTATTTTCTTCTCTCTTAGCCATCACTTACTAAAATATCTGTGTGTATATGTGTGTATATATGTAAATGTACATGCATATGTATGTATGCCTATAAACCTGTGTATATATGTATGTTATATTTATGTGTATATGTGTGTGTTTAACCAAAAAAAGAGCAAATGACAGGAATTATCTCAACCAAGTAAGCACATCATTATGTAATATGAAGTTGTATCAGCAATGCAGTATTCACAATGCCTACAGTAACTATAAATATGCTGATATAGTTATTAATCACAAAATGGAACAGGCTCTCTACATAAGAAATATAGATAGTGCATTCATTTAAATACCAGAAAACTGAGTCCCAAAACCAGAAAGTCAAAGCCAACCCAGTAGTGATGAAGTTAGCACATGTGGTCAA
>CM053582.1:416234877-416285075 GCA_028627135.1 Pseudochirops cupreus
ACTTTGATAAGTTCCTTATGATTTCTTTTCCATGTTTACCGTCTCATGTTTCTTGTATTTGAGTGTCAAACTTTCTTTTCAGTTCTGTTTTTTTCAGCAAGAATGTTTGAAAGTCCTCCACCTCATTGAATGACCATATTTTCCCCTGGAATACTATACTCAATTTTGCTGGGTAGGTGACTCTTGGTTTTAATCCTAGCTTCCTTGATCTCCAGAATATCATATTCCAGGCCCTTCAGTCCCTTAATGTAGAAGCTGCTAGATCCTGGGTTATCCTAATTGTGTTTCCACAATATTCAAATTGTTTCTTCTTGGCAGCTTGTAATATTTTCTCCTTGATCTGAGGACTCCAGAACCTGGCTGTAATATTTCTAGGAGTTTTCTTTTCAGCATCTTTTTCAAGAGGTGATCAGTGAATTCTTTCAAGTTCTATTTTGAAATTCTGGTTCTAAAATATCAGGGCAATTTTCTTGAGAATTTCTTGAAGGATGCTTTCTAAATTTTTTTTTGATCATGGCTTTCAGCTAGTCCAACAATTTTTATATTGTCTCTCCTGGATCTGTTTTCCAGGTCAGTGGTTTTTTCAAGGAGATATTTTACATTGCCTTCTATTTTTTCATTTGTTTGGATCTGTTTGATAGTATCTTGATTTCTCCTAAAGTCATTAGCTTCCATTTGCTCCACTCTAGTTCTGAAGGAATTATTCTCTTCAGAAAGCTTTTGTGATTCTTTTTCCATCTGGCAAATTCCACTTTTTAAGGCTTTCTTCTCCTCATTGGCTTTTTGGGCCTCTTTTGCCATTTGAGTTAATCTATTTTTTAAGATGTTAATTTCTTCAGTCAGGTTGTTGACTCTCTTTTCATGATTTTCTTGCATCATTCTTACTTCTTTTCCCAATTTTTCCTCCACTTCTCTCATTTGGTTTTCAAAATCCTTCTTAAGCTGATTTCTGGCTTTTAGGCAGTCTTTATGTTTCTTGGAAGCTTTTGGTGTGGGAGTTCTGACTGTGTTGTCTTCCTCCCGTTCCCTGCTTTGATCTTTCTTGCTCCCAAAGAAGAAATCTAGACTTTGATTGCTATTGTTACTTTGCTTCTTTTGCCTGCTCATGATGGCCAGTCAATGATTTTTTTAGCTCTGTGGAACTCTGCTTCCAGAGGGGAAAGCTCTGTCCCAAATAGCTGATGTTTTCCCAGCCGCTGGAGCTTTTAGGAGGCTGCTGCACCCCCACCAGCTTTGGCTCACTGAAAATGCACCCCAGGACCACCACCCAAGACGATGATCCGGATCCAGGCTGCTCAATGCAAGAGCACTTGGCCTCTGAATGATTGCTTGCCTCCCCTGCAGTCTACAGGCTGGGAGCTCTGAAGCAGCAATGTGGAGGTGGCTGCAGGGCCTCCGCTTCTGCCGCTTCCTTCCCCTGCAGGCAGTTTGGCCATATTTGCTTTTCTCCCCCAATTTTAGCTGAGTTCCACTGACCTTTCACTTAGTCCTTTTTTCTTATGGCTTGATAATTTTGGAAACTGCCACAGCTGTCGCAGATCTGCTGTCTCGAAGCTCTAGCTGCGGCTCGTCTTTGTGTGTCCAGCTGCCCATGGGGCAAAGCCGTGGTTTCAGGCTGGACTGGTTTTCAGCTCCCAGCACTGAGATGGTCCCTTGGAGCCTAGCTGCCTTCAGTGGAAGGTAAATTTGTGTGCATTTTAGAACCCTAAAATTTGTTTAGAGTCATATTTTATGAGTATTTGATGTGGCTGTGTGGGAGCTGCCATACCTTGCTGCTCCTATGCTGCCATCTTTGTGAGTGGAATTCTAGTCCCATTTTTTTCAAATGAGGAAACCAAGCTAGCCAGAAATTAATTATTTGCCCAAGCTCATGTAATGAGTAAGTCTCTGACGAAGGATTTGAACTTTTCTTCTTAACTCAAAGTCCCATACATTATCCATTGAAACACCAAGCCACTTCACATGGAACTGCTCTGCAAACAATTTTAATTTTTTTCATCAATGGCTGCAGAACCACTATATTTATACCCTAGTATTTTAATCATTTAGGTTTAAAATGAAGAAATAGCTATACCAGTGCATTTGAAGCTGGGAAGTGTTAACTGGATGAAATCAAACATGTCCAGAAGAAATCTGGGCTGTGTGTTCAGTAGTCATTTCCAGGATGATTTTTGAAAGTGCTTAGAGTTCATTTCTCAAGATATCCAACAGAGGATGCAATGTCTACGGAATAAGGGGGGGGGGGTAATCTTAGATGAGAGATTTCTTATCTTTTCTTGGGATTCTACCAATATCAGGCATTCCTATAGAGCAAATTCCCTCTACTGATGAAATTTCTTCTACTGTAACATCAATTTTAGAATTACCTGAAAAGTTAAGTGACTTTTCCTATTCACATAGCTAATGTGTGTAAAAGGGAGGACTTGAACACAGATCTTCCTGACTCCAGGGCCAGCTTTCTGTCCATAGTATCCATGCTGCCTTACATTGATTATATTACTATAGAAAAGTTAACATGAACTTGGTATGCATTAAGAGGGCCTTAGTTTTTAGAACTTTTAGTTAAGAAAAAAAATTTCAAATCCTTCCTCAGAAACTTACTCATTAATGAACTAGGGCAAATCATTAATTGCTGACTATCTTGGTTTCCTCATTTGAAAAATAGGAATAATAATAACACCTATCCTCTGGAATTGTTTTGAAGATAAAAAGAAATAGTGTTTATAAAAACATTGATTCATATTACCAATGATAAATCACTGTACTTGTTCATTGCTCTCCAGCTCATCAAATGTCATCTGTTCTGGACACCTTGATTTATGAAAGACATTGATAAGCTAGAGAGCATTCAAATGAGTGTCACCAGGATGGTGTAGACATGGAAGTTTATGACATATGAGGATCAGGTGAAGAAATTGGGATAAAAGAAGATTCATTGGGAATATGATAGTTGTCTTTAATTATTTGATGGACTATCATGTGAAGGTAGTGCTTTATGATCTTATAAAGCAGAATTGGGAATAATAGAGAAATGTTGCAAAGAAGAAAATTTAGACTTGATGTCAGAAAAAACAAACAAACCAATTTCCTAAATATTACAATTGTCCAGACATGGTTTCCCTCTCCTTGGAAGGCTGAATGAACCACCATTTTTGACATTTGGTAATGGTGGGGATTCATTCTATCACTTGGAGTAAATAGCTGCTAAGAGGTCTTCTCAAACTCTCAAATTTTTCTTTGTGTGATCCCAAGCTACTCTTTGAAATTAATCTACCAACTCCTTTTTTAACACCAGTTTTATTCAAGTGATATTCTATAGTAGTGGGTCATGGAACAATCTCAAAGACTCAATTATGGGTCATCCAGTGGACAATGGAAAGATATATGATGGGTATAAATTATTGACAGCATATTTTCCACCCTACTGCTCCCATCCCACTCTTCAAATTGGACCTCCAGAAACCATGCCTAGGAGGAGTTTGATGCCACTCAATTCTGAACTTCTCAGGGCAGATTTCTTCAACTCAACCATGCCTTTCCTCCTTCTGAGAAGTATCATCAAATTAATTCTGCAATTGCCTCTGGAAAGGGTATGTAAATCAACTTCACTATTATACCAATCACCATCTCTTCCTGTGATTACTCACACCAAAACATCCTTCATTTTTTCCCCCACAGTAACTACCCTTCTCCTATTTGTATGGTTATCCCTGTTAGATAAGAGGATCCTTAAGGGCATGGGTTATCTTGCTTTTCTGTTTGTATTCCCAGGGGTTAGTTAGCACTGTACTTTGCATATAAGCATTTATTAAATGATCATTCATTGATTCATTGATTCACATCACCAAGAAAAATTTCTATTCAAAATGTGCCATCAAAATATCCCATATATGATAGAATTAGAATTGAAAGAGACCCAGTAAATGTAAATAATTTACTCAAGGTCATGTAAGTAGCAACAAACCAAGACAGAATTCAAACCTCATACTTTTGCTCCAAAGCAAATTTTCTGTTCTGGGCTTAATATAGAGAGTGTCCCAAAATCTTAGTGAAGTTTTAATCTTTAATAACTTTAGAAATAGAATTGTTACAAATTTACAAAAACATTTTAAAGCATAATTATTTAAATTTCCTTTTTTTCTTATTTCATTCTGTGAATTTTGGGTAGGACAATTTTAATTTAAACTTTAAAAAAATGAGACATCCTGCCATTATGCATTTGTTAGTGCAACAATTCCTGCATCACATTTTTTTCAGACCACTCAGTCAGTAGAGAAGACCAGCTTGCTTGGCCACCTCAGTCACCTGATCTCTCTCCCTTAGACTAAATTTTTCTTGTGGGGCTATCTTAAGACTGCCATGACTTATATTTTGTTCTTTGGGTAATATTAAGGCTAGGACTACAAAGACAAACTTTTCAGTCACTGAGCAGAAGTTACTGAAAGTCTTTTTTTTTTTTACAAAGTTGGAAAAGCAAATAAAAAGAAATATAGCACCAGATGGTGATTAAAGGTAAGAAAAACATGAAATTTGGAAAATTTAAATAATTAACTTTTCAAATGTTTTTTTTTGGTAAGTTGTAGCATTTAGACTTCTGAAGTTATTAAAGCATAAAATTGCACTAAGACTTTAGGGATATGCTCTGTGAATAGCCTGAGTGCTTGAATAACATTTTAGACTTGGAGACAGGAAAAACTGAGTTCTAATCCTGCCTCAGACATCAGGTGTGTGACCCTGTGTGAGACACTTCAATCTTTCTCAGCTTCAGTTTCCTCATCTATAAAACAGGAATAATAATAATACCTCCTTCAGGATTGTTGCACAGATTAACTGAGCTCCCATATGTAAAGTACTTTGGAACCCTTAAAGTAACTTAGAAAAGCTAGGCTATGCATAATTTTAAAACAATAAAATTCCGAAACAAAACGTTGGTATATTGCATGGAGGATTTCTGGGAAGACATAATAGTCAAACAGGATGGACAGAAGGGGATGGATACTGATTTTCAGCATTGGAGAGAATATCTTCAGTAATAAGGTCATAGATTCATTGAATTGCCAAGGTACCAATGTGTTATTTTTGTTGTCTCCTCATTATCCATATTACCTTCACACAGTTGTGCTCACTAAATGTTTACTGAATCCATGGATTAATCTACATATAAGCTGTTGGCTTGCTAATAATTTCTCTGTCACTGCGCTATATGATGAAATGATCATTGATCTAGCATCAGGAAACCAGAATTCTGATCCTGGTCCCACCACTAACCCACTCTATAAACTAATTTTTCTTCTATGGATATAATTTTCTTCATTGGTGTAATGAAGACATCGGACCAGATGAACTCAGAGATCCCTTCCATTGCTAACATGCGATGATTCTAGAGTTCCTCACTGGTTGTGACAGGGTCTGAGTTAGAAGTTGTTTAAAATTTCTTTTTTTTATTATCTGAAATTTATGAACTTCCTCCATGTTCTTTTGGATGGATTAGGGGAAAGAAAGTTCACTCAGAAATTTTATTCTCTTACAAAAAATTCAATAAGCCTAATCAAATGGCCTGACCTCAATCCTATAAATATAATAGAACTAGACACATTTCATTCCTAAATAAACCTGGTCAAAGAAACTTATCTTCCAAGTATTCACTTCTTGGAGGTAAGAAAGTTTGTTTGTTTGGTTATCTTGTATTCAATTAATTTGCACTGTTGAACTGGATGCCTTCTCAACTAAATTCAAGTTCTTTCATCAATGACTGATTTTCCAATGGCAACTTGACCAGAGAACTATAAATTTTTTAAAGCAATTATGTACTTATAGGGCTCCTGCCAGATTTGACTCTTGATATATTCAAAAATAAAGGTTTATTCAAAAACAAAACAAAAAAGTGTTAGAGAATCAGAGAAAACACAGCTATTGATTCAGATTGTGGAAAGCTTTGCACAAGTCTCCAATTAGAAAGCTAGTCCAGGATTTCATCTTTTGGATATAATTGTCACTAAGAAGAATTAGCTCAATTGGCCATGGTATGTTGGGATTATAAGTCTGGTGGAGGTGAAGTCAGAAAAGGGCCCAAAGTGGGATGATTCAGATTCAGTCTTCACTTAATTCAGTGTGAAGGGCCTTGTTGTATAGAGGGCTCCATCCTGAAAGAGGGCAAAGAGAAAGGTGTTAGAGTTAAGAGTTAGAATAGGGAAAATCTGAAAAGAGTGAAGTGAAGAAGGATCAGTTCCAGGCAAAATCAAAAGTGGAAAGGTCAGTGACCAAGAGGTTGAAGTGGAGTGTTCAAGAAAGAGGGAAACTATAAAGTAGGAAATAGGAAATCAGGTTGAAATATCTAACATAAAGAATCATTTCTAGTATGATTCAGATGCTTGTACTGTTCGACAATTTGTACATGCAGGGTTTAGTTGGCAATAGGCTACATAAAAGCATAACTCTTGTCCTTGTATAAGACCAAATTCACTGGTTTGACTCCAGTAAAGCAAGTTAATTTCCATTATCTGGCCATTGAATATGTCCTTAACCAGCAAGCATGCAAATGTGTGTTAGTAATCCAAAAAGGATTTTGTTTGAAATGGTGTGTAAGGTAGTTGTGATGTTCTGCTAACAGTCAGTTGATAAGCATTGATTAGGTACCTACTATGTGCAGGCAATGTTACTAAGAACTGAGGATACAAGGAAAAGCAAGAAGTCATCAAGGAGTACTGTTCTCTAGGAGTTCACAGTCTAATGGACCTTATGTAAGAAGATCCAGGTCTGGAAATTATTACCTGTGTGACTATGGAAAGTTACAGTTGTCTCATCTGTAAATGAGGAATAAAAATATCTCTCATACCTCAAGGGCAGTTGTGGGGATCACATGAGATGATATATGTAACATGCTTTGAAAGCTATCAAGTACCATACAAAGTTTAGTTTGACAATATTATAAACTTGTCACTCGCAATTCAAAATAGATTCATTAAGTTCATATCATATGCAAAATACTATTGTTTGAGGGACTGACATTTTACTGGTTAGTGTAGGGAGAGGAAAGAGTGCAACCTGTGAATGTGTGTATATGTATGGATAGATATGACATTTTACTGATTAGGGTAAAGGAATGCAACCAGTGAATGTGTGTACATATGTATTATAATGTTTTATAATATGTATGCATGTATGTAAATGTGTATATGTATATTTGTATGCATGACATTTTACTGGTTAGGGCAGAAAGGTGAAGGAATGCAACTAGTGAATATGTGTATGTATTATAATACGCATGTATGTGTATATGTATATATGTATATATATGTATATATATGCATGCCATTTTACTGGTTAGGGTAGCAAGGGGAAGGCATACAACCTCTGTGTGTATATGTGTGTATGTGTACATATAAATATGTATATGTGTATGTATGACACTTTACTGGTTAAGGAGGGGAAGGAATACAACATGTGTGTGTGTGTATGTGTGTGTGTGTGTGTGTGTGTGTGTGTGTGTGTGTGTGTGTAAAGAGAAGATAATTTGAGAACAGTGAGAACATTAACTACTAAGGGAGATCAGGGAAAGCTTCATGGAATAGGTGGTGATTGAAATGAGTCTTGAAAGAAAGCAAGGACTTTAAGAAGAAAGGATGCATTATAGACATAGTAGGTTCCTCGTGCAATTGCATGCATCCATGAAAAAATATTGAATAGTATGTAGAAAAAATTTTTCTAAGTGCTAGACAAGCAATAACAAAACAATTGTCAGGTCATGGGAGGGGGGGGATAGAATATATACAGATAAATAAATACAAAATGCATATACAATAAATGTCTAAATAATTTTTTGTTGTTGTTGAGAGCATTGATACCTGGGAGAATCAGTAAAGGTCTCATGCAGGAAGTATTCCTTGATATCAAAAGAAGAGGTAGCTAGGGGTTCAAAGAAGTACACAGTGAGGAGAACAGAAAAGGGTGATAGTGTGTACAGATGTAAAGTTAAGAGTTGGATGTCCTGTACCAGAGACAGCAAATAGGTCAGTGACTGGAGTGACTGGGGGATGGGAGGGGAGAGCAATGTGTGATCAGCCTGGAAAGATAAGTTGGACCAAATTATGATGAGATTTAAATGACAGAGGACATTTGTATATCATCCTAGAGTTAATAGGAGGCCACTGAAGTTTCTTAAACAGGGCATATTTAAGAATGTCAGTTTGGCAGCTGTACGGACCAGGTGCAGAGGCTGGAAGTAAGGGGACTAATACAATGATTTCTGTAGTGGTCTAGGGAAGAGGTGATAAGCACCCGAAATCAGTAATAGCGGCTACAGTTGGTAACAGCATAGTTCCATAGGAACAGGCTGGCAACCCATTCTGCCCAGCAGACATGAGAGTCTGGTATCTGGTAAAAAAAAATAGGACTGCAGAGTTGTTGAGAGGATGGTTAGACTTACCCAAAACAGGCCTGTGCTGAATGGAGATGATCGATGTGATTCGGGCAGCAGAACTGAAACAGATGTGGATGCTGAGGATGATTACAGCTGTGATGATGATAACTGCACTCATTTATATAATACATTAAGGTTTGCAAAGCACTTTTCTCACAAAACCTCTGGGAGATAGGTAGTACAAAGATTATTGTTCCCATTTTGCAGATAAGGAAACTGAGGTCCTAAGAGGATAAGTGATTTATTTGCTCATGGTTGTATACAAGTCAGTGTCAGGGCCAGGACTGGAACCCAGTCCTGCTGGCTACAGCTTTTTCTGCTCTAATTGAATATCAAAGCTATAGTCTTTGTTGAAATTGGTTGGTATTAAGTGCAGTAGCTGAAAGGATTTAGCTTACTATGTCAATGCAAGAAGTGTTACTTTTGTATATATAATATTCCAAAAATCTTAGTACAGTTTTAATATTATGTATATATTATATTTTTATATAATACACATATTATATGCAATATTTATATACACACACATGCATGCATGTACACACATGCAAATGTGTGTGTACATGTATGTATGTATACACACATACATATTCGTATGAGCACATGCATATATACATATAAGGACAATATAGTATGAATGTATATGTAGATATGCACATATATACAAACATATGTGGATAGATGTGAATATATCCAAACACATGTGTATATATTTGGAAAATTTACATATATGGATATTTTTATAATCCATATATACAATGCATATAGGCAATACATATACCCACACACATACACATACGTTCACACATGTATATATACATACATGCACACATGCGTATGTACACACATATAAATATATAAGCACCTAGGCAACCTATATCAAGTTTTCTTACAGTAAAATTATTTTAATGTACTCAGCCAGTAGGACCAATGCTGTTATGGTAAGTTAACTCCAAATTTAATCCGCTTTATAACAATAAGATAATATGCAGTCTCATTCTTTTACCTGAAGGCTGAAATTCAGCCTGGGAAGCCTGCTATAAATTTACATGGAGGTAAGAGACTTTGCTTCTATCTATCTCCTGTCACAGACATAATAGATGAAAAGTTTTCTCCCCAATGCTCTTCAAAGGGCAAATTGTTTTGCCCTGCAGAGCCTGAAGGAAGTAAGAAAAGACATAAATAAGAGAAGTTTAAAAAACAACCAAGAGCCAAACCTTTGCAGAGTACTTTTTTCTAAATTGTCAAGTTTTAACTCCAGAAAAATTCAAAATCCAATCACAGGTTTTAGGGGCCCTTGTGGCTCCTTGGAGCCTGTTTTCCTTTTCCATCCTGTTACAATAAACAGTATATGGATTCTATCCCCTCTAGGCCATTATGGGCTTGAGTTTATATCATGGGTTCTTTTCATGGTACTTTCCTACCTTGGCCCATTCACCCTCAATCCAATTTGACAAATTAAAAGTTTTGAAATTAATTTAAGCTTAGGTATTTAATTGTTTACCATGCTAAAAGTGACAGATGAGGAGTAGCATTGGAACAATGAACCATTTAAATGGGATAGAAATAAACAAACAAAAAAATAATGTGATCATATCCAGCCTTCCCCTTTCCACCAAAGTGATCTGGGAAATTGGCTCCTTGAAAAGACACATGGCCTGGTTAGAAAAACAGTCTAGGTCAGGTCCCTCTGCAGCCAGAGTCAGGGATAGGAAACTTCAGTGCAGATGGCCTTGGGCTTGATGTTTCAAAAGTATTCCTGCCAGTAGCTCCTGCTGTCTGTTGATCACAGCTCTCCTGGCTGTCTGCAGTTTGTAAGGTAGGTCCAGGCTTGGCTTAACTCAGACAATATGCCTTGCTTCCAGCTATAATCATCTCTGCCCTGTTCGCTCAGCTGGTCTCTCTCCCCTCTGCGGCACAAACTACTGAAGAGACTTTCATTATTAAACCTCCATCTTCCTGGTGGTGCTCCTGGTTAGTTCTGGACTTCTTTGGCAATTTCACCTTGAGGATGAAGAAGAGTATGTTCTCAGTCCTCCTCCGTTGCTGGTGGCACACACACACACACACACACACACACACACACACACACACACACACACACTTTTTCACATGTGCCATTCCTATACAATGAACTTCACTCTCAAATGGGAAGAGAAAGGAAGGAAGAATTACATAAGGAATGGTTGGAGAGCTATTATACACACTAAGGTAGCCATTCAATTGGGCAGCAGTGGATAGAACACCAGTCTTAGAGAAAGGAAGATCTCAGTTCAAACCTGACCCCAGAAACTAGCTGTCTGTACGACCCTGGTCAAGTCACTTAATCCTGTTTGCCTTAGTTTCCTTATCTGTAAAATGAGATGGAGAAGGAAATGGCAAACCAGTCCAGCATTTTTGCTAAGAAAAGCACAAATACAATCACTGAGTCATACATGACTGAACAACAACAACAAAAGATACCATAGCAGCTGAGCTATAGAGTGAGTGAGCTGGGCCTACAGGACTGCTACAATCTTTGACTCATTCTGAGGCTTCATGTAGGCAACAGCTAAAAACACAGGCTGGCTCACTGAATTGCTTCTGATAGGGCTGGTTGGCCACAGAGGACGGTGGTAATTCACATTTGTACACCTTTTGAAGGTTTACAAAGCTTTTCCCCCATCCTCCTCAATCCTGCGAAGTTGGTAGAACAAGCACTATTACCATTTTTCATATGAGGAATTTAAGATACAAGAAGCGAAAAGCATCTTGCTGAGAATCACACAGTAAGTTTCAAAGCTAGGTCTTCTGCCCTGATCTATACCTAGTTCCCAATAGTTTTTTTTTTTGTCATAGTAAAGAGAGAGGCAGGTAAAATCTTTTTCATAATAGTGTTTTTAGATGGCTTTCCATGTGTTCCAGGATTGTACAACCTTTAACCGTATGTGACTTGGAGAAATCTTTTGTGGTAGGTCATGCTGTGAGCTGTGAAGTTGCAAGTTTTCTGAGGTCTTAAGTGTAGAAAACTCTAAAAGGTTAGGTGGTTTTGATTGTCACAAGGTCAGTGACAGCTACATCCATGACAACACTCTCTGAGTCTTTGTCCATGTTCTCAGGTATCTGTGTTTTAGTTGATGGGGACCCTTTCAGTTTGAGGTCATGGCTATCTGGAATATCCTTCATGAGTCCCTAATCCTACCTCCTTTAAAAAAGGGGAGGGGGTGGGCTTCACTGAACTTAAGGGCATTTCTCTAAATCCCTTCCCCTGCAAAAGGCCAGATCAGCACCCTAGTTAGTAGAATTTGTCTTGGAAATTCTAGACTATGAAATTTCTCACCCCCTACCTTGACCCCCCCCCCAAATATTATCTGTAACCACTCTGATATTTATACATTAACACTTTGGTAATATTACCTTCCTTCTCTTCTCCTTCTTCCCTTTCCCACCCCCTGCTGATTTTCTACTCTAGGTGAGTGACTAGAGTGCCATTCCCCCCATTGAATTATAGTAGCACAGGCTATCAACATTCATGAGGTGCTACATATACTTCTGTACTGTGCAGGGTATCATACATCTTCTGATAGCATCTATGAAGGAATATTAGCCTTATTAAACCTTCCTAAGCACAAATAGATCAATTAACAATAATTTATTAAGCACCTATTTTGTGCCACTGTGCTAGGTACTAAGGATACAAAAGTAAAATACTTCCTACCCTCAAAAAACATATATTCTATTGAGGGGAAAAAGTAAACCCACACAACATCAAAAGTTGAACAATCTCTGCTCTTGCCCCTTGCAAATTGGATACAATAGGCCTCCTTAATTTTGTTTTCATTTTAAAAAGCTGATCTCTTTATGAAGGGGGATACTAACTAGGTCCTCACATTTCAAGTTCAATATTCTCTTATTGGCCTTTTAGAGGAAGTAGGAGGAAAACAACTGTTTTCAATATTGAGGTTACAGAAAATATGATCCCTTCACTCTAATCACTTACACAAGTAAAGGCTTCATGGTTTGTAAAGCACTTTTATATACAAGGTGTCCCAAAAGTTATGGTGCAGTTTTAAGATTTAACAACCTGTATGTCTTCTTATTTGTTTCTCAGAACAATCCTGAGAGGTAAGGTCACAGGGCCTATGAAACTGAGAAGTGATGGGACATAATATGATGATGCATCCCATGGAGGAAATAGTAGCTCTTATCCTTTCTCTCACATTGATAAGTTGGGTTTCACAGAGAAAGGCTACATCTCCCCATAAAGGTTCTAGGAGTGCGCCTGAGGGGCTTCAGGGTTCTTCTCTAATGCCATTGTCTCAATCCCTGATTCCAGTGAATTTTCCCCATTGTCTAATGTCAGTTAATATCTTGTCCACATTATTTACTTTTGATAGTCTCTATGATATCATGTAACTAGTTAACATCAGTTAGCTTTTGTGGGAGGGATATTTGTGGAGAAGATAAAGCAAACACAGAAGTATAAAATATTCTTTCCTAAACACTGGGGACACACTCTCCAGTCACCAGAAAGAGGGAGTTCAAACTTAATGTGGCCGCTTGTAACATTTGCCCCTACGAAATTTGCTTCCAAATACTGCACAGCCAATGGACAAAATTGCTCTCCTGATTACAGGACCCAAACTTTTGTATTGGGACCAGTCCACTGAATGGACTAAGTCCTAGTTGCTATTTGCAAACCATGGCATGGACACCAGCTCCTAGACCTCTGATGGCTCATTCTCCTGATCTCTAGAAGCTTATGAGATTTATAGTCTCGTCTATTCTTCACTTACAGCAGAAAAGAATAGAGACAGCATGAAGAGAAGCAGAAGTACTTTGTGCCCATGGCTTCATGTTGTCCTAGGGGATAAGATCGACAGCTGGTAGGAAGAAACCACAACTGGACCTTCCACTACCTCTCTCAGCAACAGCAAAGCATGTACTCTGAGCTTCATGGATGAGAGCAGATTGGGGGTGGGGAGGTTCTGCTGCATGTGGAGGCCCACAGCTTATTTTCCTTGCTTACTACCAGGGAAGGAAAAACTTGAGTTGTCCTTTGATACACAAGGTAGGAAAAGGATAGTCAAGGAAGTAGTACATATGTAGGGGAAGAGAGGTAGACATGTCATCAACAAAGATGACAGTTCTATCCTTATGATTTGGATTTGAATAGAAAATATGACAAATTGTCCGAGTCAAGCCATTGTCATGGAGCCAACATATTGACTGGTAAACAGCTTAATCTCCAGGTCACTAGAGAAGTAGAGATGGAATCATTTCCAGAATTTTTAAACATGAATTTCTTGTGACCAATAGAAAAGGGTACATGGAGATTCCAGTTTCCATTGAGTAGCCCACCCTGATATCAACAATGAATAAAAATAGCCTGCTGAATCTATATTTGAAAGTTGTAGAATATAGTGTTATTACTAAAGCTTGAATAATAACTAGAAACCTGGGGCTCATTGGATACACTCCAAACTTACTTCATAGATCAGAATTCAAATGCTTTTGACCAAAGGTCTTTGTTAAGATTCTTGAATAAGTTTTAGTTAGTTCTATAGAATGATAAGCTTCCTACTTTCTGCATTTGTCAGGCTATGTTTACTGGTGGTGGATGAAGTAGATGTGGGTAGTTGAGTCTACAGGATGCCTGGGAATAGAGCTAAATTGCAGGCTCCAGTCACAGTGGGATAGTTCTCATCCATCAACATAGGCAAGCATCCAGATTGCTTGGAGCAAGTGAATGGCTGTGTGGTTGGCCCCATCAAAGCTTCCTGAACATTAAAGTTCTCATTGGAAGCACCTAGATTGTTTTTCGAGTGTGGCAACAATTAGGGTATCTCATATCTCTCCTTTGCCAGCTCTGTAGTTAATAACAATCCTGACCCTCTGAGCAGGCAACCATCTGCTTGGTGAGATTTTTATAACACTGAGGCTTTTTTCTGATCCCTGAATCTTCCTTATGTGTGTTTTCTGAAGCCTTAATTTCAACAATTATGGATTCATTCCTTTGACTTAGGTCTTCTTGTCCCAAACTAATATAAAAATTCCTTTGGTAATTTTATGTCATTTTTTATGCACTTATCATGACTTATTTTGTTCTATGACTATGTATATTTGTGTTATATGACCCTAGTAGACTTCTAGTTCCCATGACTACAAAGACTGTGCCCTATCTTTATATTTTCTCCCAAATCTAGAACAAGTATTCTGTATTTAGCAGGCATCTAATTATTTTCTTGAAGGGATTTGAATTAAAAGTATATCTTATTGTGAATATTAATTAGATAATTCTCTAAGACTATACGTTGGTAGTCGAAAAGGCATCAGCATAATGGGTGCTGGGATAGAAGTAGAGAAGGCCACTGAAGAAGCAGAAATAACCAGAAATGAAACTTCATAGACTTTATCTACTTGTGCTTAAGGCTATCCCTGACCAAGTTGCCTTCATTTTTCCATTGGCGCACCTACTCAGATCAGGACACTTAGGCAATTGTGAAGGAAGAAACGAAGTTTACAAAACAAACAATTGCTCTTCTCAGAGAGCTTAGAATCTAGTGGGACATAAAACAGACCCCGATAACAATAGTACATAGTATTTTATGATCAGGGCATTCAAGAGGAGCAAAACAAAATGTCAAAGGAGATAAGACTGAGATGGGCATTAGGATCAGGGAGGCTTTCTGCAGAAGGTGGCAGAGATTCAAGATTAACATGGATTACTGATGGGAAATCCCAGTATTCAGGCATCAAACCAAGAAAAGCAAACTTAAAAAGTCATAATACTGTCCAATATCATCCAATAAAGTCTTATGATTACTAGTGCTTTCTTCTAACTAGGAGGGAAGGAAGACAGGCCTAGGACTTCTCTATGTTGGAAGCAGGGAAAAAAGTTGAAACATTGAAAAGCTGGTAGATATAAGGATTATCATTACTTGGAAATAGGTCCTACCTCACACACTTACTAACTGTGTGGCCCTGGGCCAGTCACCTAACCTCTCTCAACAATAGTATCCATCTATAAAATGAGCCGGTTGTATTAAATGTCCTCAAATTACTTTTCCAGCTCTATATTTATGATCCTATGACTTATTCACACATCCTTTCTTCTCTATTTTGTTTTACAGTTATTCGTGTAAATGCTTTATTTTTCTTGCTCCCTTACTTCCTTACAGGGGTTGCTAGGTAGCACAGTGGATAGAGAACTGAACTCAAATCCGGAAGTTCTGAGTTCGCAAATCCAGATTCAAAAATTTATTAGCGATGTGAACTTGGGCAAGTCACTTAACCTCTGTTTGCCTTGATTTCCTCATCTACAAAATGAAGACAATAATAGCAACTACGTCCCAGGATTTCTATGGGAATCAAAGAAGAAAATAATTTTTAAATGCCTGACACATAGTAAGCATTTATATAAATGTTAGCTGTTATTATCATTAATATTATTATTACTAAATTGCAAAATTTCAGAATGAAAGGAGGAGCTGTTTGTCTTTGTGGCTCTCTTAGTGATTAGCGTAATGCCTGAGACAAAGTAGTTGCTTAATAAATGTTTGGTAGGTGCTTAATAAATGTTTGGTAGGTGCTTAATAAATGTTTGGTAGTGCTTAATAAATGTTTGCTCAATGCCTAGATGGATAAATGATGCCATTAATGAGCATTGAGAATACATTGATGACCATCTTCAACAAAAGACTTTCCCAGCTAGAGACAGCTAGGTGCCACAGTGGATAGAGCACTAGACCTGGGCTCAGAGAGACGAGTTCATATCCCACCTTACATGCTTACTAGCCACGTGACCTTAGGCAAGTTATTTAACCTTCCCTTGCTTCAGTTTCCTCAGCTGCAAAATGAAGATTAAAAATAGCAGCTCCCTCCCAGAGTTGTAAGAATCAAATGAGATATTTGGAAGGTGCTTTGTACTATATAATGCTAGCACGTATTAGTAAGATTTTCTGTGGAGTTGGTTGGAAATCTATTAAGATTTTTTAAGCCGATATAGATCCAATAGTGTTGATTATAGCCATTACTTAATCAGAAGGTTCACAAGTGTGCCCAACTTTGAATAGGACAGACAGAGGTGATGAGATCACTGGGAACATTTCACAGCTGAATTAAGTAGTTGTTACTGTCTGTGAGCGACACATTGTTCCTACTAATCCCTTCATGCCCACTCAGTTTAGTTCAAATAATCAAATTAGTTGTGTGTGCAGACACAGTCAGGGAAAGACCATGCAATAAAAGAAAGATAATTAATGTTCTTGCATATATTGGATGTAATGAAACACAAATTAAGTGCTAGCTTTTTGGCCACAAATATAGACAGGAAGCATAATACCATCCATTCACAGTCCTGTAATATAAAATATAATATAAAACGTTTAAGATGTTCGAAAATGAAGGGGAAATTGTCTTTTCTGTCCTGTATTTGAACACAATTTTAAAATCAACCATGTATTCATTAACAACGATAAATCCCCAGTTTACCTTAGCCTTGGTGCAGTAAACAGTGATGTGGCATCTACCGTTGAATGTATGCCTTGGTGTTATCAGCTGACTGGAGATCCTTAGTCAGTGAGTCACAATGGCCCAACTTGTCATGCAGGTAAGTCAGCTGAGCCTGACATTCTGATAATTAAAGGGGATGAATGGCATCAAATGAAAATCAGTAGAGAAAAGGGAAATCGTTTACCCATGGTATTTCATTTCTGATTTTTACAAAAGACTTTTGCTTCCTAAGAGTTGCTTGAATTGTAAAATAAATTTCCATCACCTCTCCCTGGAGCACTTTGGGTTTTAATTTAATTCAGGACTCAAAATGAGAATTATTTCCCAACTCTCCCTTCCCTCCTCTGTTAACTGCACTTGGATGCTAAGTAGGCCTAGTAGCAGAAGGGTGATGGTCCCCCAGCCTCTGTGGCAAAGCAATCCATCAGAACTTTATTTGGAAACTCCATTAACATTCCCTTCAACCCTTCACCTTCTCTTACTCCTTTTTCTCTCCCCTCTCAGATTTTAGCTCATTCAAGTATGTCTCCTCTCCAAAATACATTTTCATATTTCATAGGTTTTAATAAATGACTCTTTGTTTTGGACACCTGGAATAGTTTGGGGACTTGTGTTAACTACTAGATTGAACCTTCTTTTTTGTCACCAAGAGATGAGACAGCTGCAGGCTTTCGAACTTGAGAGTGTGCCCACCAGACTGGGGGTCTCTAGCAATTGGTCCCCTCACACTCCGTTTCTAAATTTGGCTCCATGAACTATAAATCTGTTTATCTTAACAGTTGAGACATCTTGACAACTATTTCCTGTAACTTATACACAGTACACATGCAAGATGTTAGCAAGCGATTTACCCCATAGTGGAAATCGTTAGCGCACAAGTGGTTTCAACTGGAGCTATGCATGCTTTTCCACTCATTTATAATCAGTTAACATTATTTAATTGTTCCTGCCCCCTTTTTGCTGCAGCTCATTTGAAAGTATGATGACTGCCATTCTAAAATAACAAAAGCTGTGCAGGGAATTCATCTGTGAACAGTAGCTGGAATTTTTAGTTGCTATATTAATTATCCTCACGCAGAGGTTCGGGATGCATTGGCTCTGGTTACGCTGGTTTGTAATGTGCCATGTTAATAAATATAGAAAGGTTTTCACCTTTTTAAAAGAGACCATATGCATGCATATTTTTCTCCTCTTTCTAATTTGAAATTTAATAGGGGCTTCATATGTTAAATATACCTCTCCTAAGTCTGGAACACAAAAGCTAGATAACTATTTTCCAAAATTTGGACCACCAATTATTTACCCAGTCATCTTCTTCTCAGTCCTTCTGTGATCCTAATGACTGAACTTCTGGCAGCCATCTCTATGAATACAGCCAGGTGAAATGAAAGAGAAAGAGCACATCTGTCTGCTTGTCAAGAATCCCAGCTTCTGAAATCTACGTCTCATACCTGACCCATTGTAATTCTGCAGAGTAAACATAGCATCATTGGTTGTGTTCTAGAAACAGGGACTATGTTTTCTTTACTTGCTGTAAGCAACACCTAGTTTTATGTTCAGGAAGCTGCTAAATACGTATTTCCTAGAAGTAGGATTAGCAATGATCAGACTCAAATCCTCGGTTGGCTGACCTCTGTATGTAAAGGCATTATCTTCCTGCCCACTGACTCACTGTGGATTGGTCAAGTCTTTGAATTGTTTTCCTAGGTTTGCCAAGATCTACACATACTTGCACAACCTTTCCTTCCTGAGACACGAACACAGCACATTTATGAGATAGATGCTCAGGGTAAGGCCTTTATTTGGTTTTCATGGCAGAGGGTAAAGCTGATTAGTCCATATAGAAAAGAAAGCTATTCTCTACCCAACTGAACTAATCCATTAGACACTATTATGATAGTGAATGTCTAAGATTTACATATCCCCTCCTCACCTGGTTAATTAAAGCATTTCCCAAATATTCTCTTTATCATTATCTCCCAGTCCCCAGACTGCTATAGCTGTTCTGGAACTTAAAGGCTTTTAGCACGATGCCTGGCACATAATGGGCCTTAATAATGCTTGTTGATTGATTGATTTTTACAGAAGAGGCAAACTGGACAGGGATGATAAAAAGAAGAGGCCATAATCACTAGCACATTTAAATTTATGCAAAGAAATATTTGAGACCTAGGTAGACACACAGGAGACATGAGAGAGGAGGGACAAAGGAAAGCAACATAAGCCCAGGAAAATGTACTTTCAATTAAGTTAAATGAATCCCAATTGCCTTCTATGTAACAGGCTCAAAATACAAAGATGTGATGCATTATAGTTCCTACCCTCAACGTGCTTATAATAAAAGGGAGAAACGCAGGGTGGCAAGGGAGAAAGAACTCCATTTAGTCATAGGATCTGGGTTTGAATCCTGCTTCTACCACTTATTCTCTGTGTGAACTTAGGCAAATCATTCAAAATTTATTTATTTTTTTTAACTTTTTTTTGGATTTAATCTTTTATTTATTTATGAGATAATTTACCCCATTCTGTCTCTCCCTTTCTCCTTCTCCTATTATATTCCTCTCATCTCTTAATTTTATTTTTTAGATATCATTCCTTCCTGTTCAACTGATCCTGTGCCCTCTGTGTATGTATACATGTACACACATATATACATGCTCACATATGTATTTATACACATATACACCCTCTTGTACATACATATATATCCCCTTCAACCATCATACTGAGAAAAGTCTCATGAGTTACAATTATCATTTTTCCATCTAGGAATGTAAATAGTCCAACTTTAATAAGTTCCTTATGATTTCTTTTTCCTATTTACCTTCTCATGCTTCTCTTGCTTTTTGCATTTGAAAGTCAATCTGTTCAGCTCTGGTTTTTTCATCAAGAATACTTGGAAGTCCTCTACTTCATTGAATAACCATATTTTCACCTGAAGCATTATACTCAGCTTTGCTTGGTAGGTGATTCTTGGTTTTAATCCTAGCTGCTTTGACCTCTGGAATATCATATTCCAAGCCCTTCATATTCAAATCACCCTGTGCCCTCTGCCTACATATACATGTACATATATATAAACACATATACATACGCACATATATAATGCATACACATACACCCACCAATACATACATATGTGTATATATGTACATACATATACATGCACACATATACACACATACATATAGATTCCCTTCAACTATTCTCATTCTGAGAAAAGTCTCATGAGTTACGAACACCATCTTTCCATGCAGGAATGTAAACAGTTCAAGTTTAATAAGTTCCTTATGATTTCTCTTTCCTGTTTACTTTTTCCTGCTTCTTTTGCTTGTTGAATTTGAAAGTCAATTTTTTCTTCAGCTCTGGTCTTTTCATCAAGAATGCTTGAAAGTCCTCTATTTCATTGAATCTCCATATTTTCCCCTGAAGCATTATACTCAGTTTTGCTTGGTAGATGATTCTTGGTTTTAATCTTAGCTCCTCTGACATCAGAAATGTCATATTCCAAGCCCTTTGATCCCTTAATGTAAAAATTGCCAGATCTTCTGTTATCCTGATTATGCTTCCATAATACTCAAATTGTGTCTTCCTGACTGCTTGTAATGTTTTCTCCTTGACCTGGGAACTCTGGAATTTGGCTATGATATTTCTATGAGTTTTCTTTTAGGGATCTTTTTCAAGAGGTGATCGATGAATTCTTTCAATTTCTATTTTGCTTTCTGATTCTAAAATATCAGGGCAGTTTTCCTTGAGAATTTCTTGAAGGATAATTTCTAGGCTCTTTTTTTTATCATAGCTTTCAGGTAGTCCAATAATTTTTAAAGTATCTCTCCTGGATTTATTTTCCAGGTCAGTGGTTTTTCCAATTAGCTATTTCATATTGCCTTCTAGTTTTTCATTTGCTTGGATCTGTTTTATAGCGTCTTGATTTCTCATAAAGTCATTAGTTTCCAATTGCTCCAATCTAATTTTGAAGGAATTATTCTCTTCAGAAAGATTTTGAGATTCTTTTTCCATCTGGCAAATTCGACTTTTTAAGGCATTCTTCTCCTCATCGGCTTTTTGGGCCTCTTTTGCCATTTGAGTTAATCTATTTTTTAAGGTATTATTTTCTTCTGTCAGGTTGTTGTCTCTCTTTTCATGATTTTCTTGCATCATTCTCATTTCTCTTCCCAATTTTTCCTCTACTTCTCTTATTTGGTTTTCAAAATCCTTCTTAAGCTGCTGTGTGGCTTGTAACCAGTCTACATTTTTCTTGGAAGCTTTTAGTGTGGGAGTTCTGACTGCGTTGTCTTCCTCCTGTTTCATGATTTGATCATTTTTGTCCCCAAAAAAGGAATCTAAAGTTGCATTGCTGGCTTTGCTTTGTTTCCTTTGCCTACTCATGTTGCCAGTCAATTACTTGACTTTTAGGCTCAGTAGAACTCTGTTTTCAGAAGAGAGAGCTCTGTCCCAAATCACTGTGGTTTTCACAGCTGCCAGAGCTATTAGGAGGCCACTGTTTCTGCAGCCCCTACCAGCTTTGGCTTGCTGAAAATGCACCTCAGGACCACCACCCAAGACTGCAATCTCCATCCAGGCAGCTCAAGACAAGAGCACTTAGGGTCTGAATGATTGCTTGGCCCCCCTGCAATCTGTGGGCCAGGAGCTTCTGAAGCAGCCACATAGAGGTGGCTTCAGCAGCTTCAGCTGCTTCTAGCCCTGGGGTAGTTGGCCAGACCTTCTCCTCCAAATTTATCCAAGTTCCACTGACCTTTCACTTAATCCTTGTTTCTTATGGGTTGGTAATTCTGGAAACTGCCACAGCTGCCAGTGATTCATGCTGTTGCCCCAGCTTGTTCTGGCAGCCCTAGGGCTCCAAGTATCAGTTCATGCAGTGTTGGTCTGGGCTCCCAGCACGCTGTGATGAACCCCTTCCTGTCTGCCTGCCAAGCTGCCTTCAGTGGGAGATGTATTCCTCTGTCAAATTTGTTTAGAGTCATATTTTATAGGTATTTGAGGTGATTATAGGGAGAGCTGTGGAGTTTTGCTGCTTCTATGCCACCATCTTGACTCTGCCCCAGGGGATCTTCTATTTCTGACCAAGCTCTGAGAGTTCTACAGCATTTTCTTCAGCTGCCTTCATGGCTGTAGAACTAATTGTTCTTATTCACCTATTCTATGGGGGAAGGCTTTACATGCTTGGGGTAGCCACCCACTTAACTCACTGACTAATTTGTGGCCTATTGGTTACCCTCAATCTGGTTTAGCCCATCTGCCTAGACAGTTTACTGTGGTGTAGATGCCATACATGCTACATAGATGAGAGTTGAGTGCCAGGTGGACACCAAAGGTGGATGAGCAGTCCAGAAAAGGGACTCATACCAGAGGTGCTAATCCTCCCTGAACAAACATACACCCCAACCAAGCACTTCCTGGCTGTGATCTTGGTCAAATCATTTAACCTTTGCCTGCCTCAGTTTCCTCAGCTGTAAAATAAAGATAATATCACTTTCCTCCCAAGGCTTTTTTGAGGACCAAATGGATAATATTTGTTAAGCACTTAGCACAGTGTCTAACCCATGGTAGGCACTTAAAAAATGTTTACTTCCTTCTACATGTACATAGTAAAAGAGAATTGAAGTAATTATAAAACAAAGAAAAATATAAAACAAATTATTATTTCAAATGAATTTTTCTTTCATGTATCTAGATACTTGCCTCCATTGTTTTTTCTATCAAACTAAGATTTTTTTTGAGCAACTATGTTCAAGTCATTGCTCTAGGAGCTGCAGGTACATTCTATAGCTTACAATTGGTTGAAGATATGACTTACAAATGTAAAAAAGTAGCAATACAAGCATTAAGCAAGACAATCAATAAGGGAAGTCTTTCTTTAATTCACTTTGTAGATAGTCTTTTTTAAAAACCTACCCAAAACAATTTGAATGAATTGACTGTAGAATTATGATTAGGAGGGTTTTTTGTGCCAATATAGATGCGATAGTTAGCACCCAGGACAAATGATATGAAACTCTCAGATGGGAGTGGTGGTTGAGATACAGATGCCAGCTTACCAGTAGGAGAATATAGGTTGGAGTTGGGGGTGGGGAGTAGGAGGGGCCAGGACAGAGCTCACCCCATCCTGCAGTCTGGAAGCTTCCTAGTTTTGCTAATTATGCTTGTCAACTAGATGGTAGGCTTTAGCATTATTGTTATTGTTGTTTTCACCAATGCTGCCTGTATGTCCTAAATCAGACGCCCTTGGTCAAAACTGTAGTCAGCCTGCTCTAGTTATAACTCATTGAATAAATGAAAATTGAAAACTAGTTACTAACTTCAATGATGTGATCTTAACTTACATGACCACTAGATTTAAATGATTGTTCTTGTTCTTGCACTGTGAAGACATTGCCATAATGTGTTTAATTTTGTATTTAACCATGTAGTTTTGTTTTGTTTCTTAAAAGCTTTTAATGTATTTATCAGGGGAAAAAAGAACAAAAAACCTGATAATGAGAGTTAACTTTATGTTTGGGAAAGATTCAGGTGTTTGTTCTCTACCCCTCTCCCTCTTCCTCTCTCTCTTCCTCTCCCTCTACATCTCTCTTTCCCTCTCCATCATGTAGTGAAATGAAGAAGACCTATACCACTTAGGAAATGACCCAAGCAGGCAAAGTTGGAGGTGATGTGATTTGAAATTTTCATGGTAAGAATGAGAATGAAAATAAAGAAAGAAAAAGAGGAGCTGAATTGTGGGGAAAGAAAAGTTTAATTTTGAATATATTGAGGTTCTACCACAGGAAATATATCCACATGAAAATATCTTGCAAGTAGTGGGAAACACACATCAGGAGGTTAGGAGGAAAAGTATAGCTAGGGATATTGACTTACAGGTTTTCTATATAAAGATTATAGTTAAAGATCTAAGAATGAATGAAGTTTCTGGAGGAGAACAAAATGCTAAAGACAGTATCTGGGGGGATGGCTTCATTTAATGACAAAGAGAAAGAAATTGATGACAAGCATACCCACACGCTACCATTGTGCTTTTCTATGATTTTGCATGCAATAATTTTAATTCTTATCACAAGAAGTTCAGAGAGACCATTAAATAATTTCTAGATTATTGAAAAGGACTATTTTTAAGGGAACGCTCTGCAGAAAACAGAGTTTCCTTTGAATTGACACAGATCTGACTGTGGGCATTTTAGCCAGTTCCCCATGGCAAGGGAAAAAATGAGACTGTTCAAATAGCATGTGAAAAGAAAGAATTGTGGCATCAGTACTGAAAAGAAAGGAATTAAGTTGAATGGGGAAGTGTGTCTCGAGGACTTTCGTCTTTAAAAATTTATAACATGAAAGGAGATTTCTTAGCTCCATTTTAACATTGTATTTCCTTGCCTTTGCTTTTATTCATTCCTAAAGATTTCCATATTTTAAATGGAGCCTTATGAAATGGGTTGGGATAGGAAATGTGGGGGATTTATACCTTGGATTCCCAGTAAAAACAGACATAACCTTGAAAATTATACCACACTTATATGCCACATTACCACTTCAATCACCACCACCACCACCATCATCTTCATTATGTATCTAACTAGCACTTAATTGTTGCCACCTATTGCATAGGGCCCTATTAGGTGGGCTTTACATTGACTTAAGTTACTAAGCTTTTACATTACTGTAATCAGGGAGGCAGGTCACTTGAGCAATAAGGATAGGAAGACAACCCCAAGACTGTCACTTACACTGAGCAATATACTAGTCTTTCTCTTGCCCTAGGGTCACATGCAACCATCAGATAAAAGCAGGGGAGGATCACAGTTTGTATTTTCTCACTCATATTAAACACTGGAACAGTATGTTGCAAGTACAGATCTGATTTTCTTTGAAGGAGAGGGAGACAGTGAGCCAGGTGAATTTTTTTTTAGAAAGGCAGTGTTGGTACAGGAGTTTGGTGATTCTCAATTGTTTTCTCTGTGTGTCTTTGTGTTACCTTGTGTCTGGAGAAAAAGTTTTTTTGGGTCATATTGTATAATGCTTGAGGTTTGGGAAACAACACTGCTGCTTCCTTCATAATACTCTGTCACAGGTTACATTTATGTCCTTGTCAACATCTTCTTGAGCCCTTCTTCTTCTTTTGAGTCTGCCTATATCATGGGACCCTATTAATAAGAAATCATAAAGCATTTATATTTCAGGGCTTATGTTTATGAACCAAAAATGGTACCATTTTAATGAATTGTTTAGTCATTAGCTAGCTAATATATTTTCATCACTAATAAGTCCAGTTGATATCCAATGTAACAAACAGTTCCTTGGCACTTATAGGTAAGCACTGTGTAGGCATTGGGATACAAAGACAAAAACCCAACAATTTATATCTTCAGGGAACTTAACATTCTATTCCAGGAAAGAACATTCAAGGTAGAGTGAGAAAGGAGTGTTTTCCAGGCATCAAGAACTATCTATGCTAAGGTGTGAAAGCAGGAGATATAATAGTATTTCACTTCATGTGCAAAAAGTCAAACATAGATGACTGAGAAGGAATGAATGGCAGGGGAGTAGCTTGATTTTATCATTAATCCTCTCTAGGCATTGAAGAATCCATCATCCCTTCTCTTTGAAGGGATGTGAAAAGTTCAAAGAAGAAAATGGGATTTTAGAGATGGTAAAGGAAGATGATAATGAGCAGATGTTTTATACTGTCATAAATAGGAAGTAGAGTTAACAATAATGGGTAATAGAGAGGGAAACACAAGTTTGTTTCCATATACGTAAAAATCTCTGGAGAAAAGAAAGAAGAGACAAAGTAAGAAAATGTGTTGGAGATGGAAAATGAAGGTGAAACAGAGAGACTTAATTGTCAGTGAAAATGAAAGAAGAGTCATAGAATCAAATTAATATTACAAGCAATGAAAATGGATCTGAAGGATTCATGAAACGATTAGTAGAGGACCACATTGGAGTTACTAGTTACCTGAGGTCAGGTCCTTATCAATCACATAATAGCTGCATGACCATGGCCAAGTCTCTAAGTCATTTAACTTTTCAATGCTCCAAGCAATATTTTATAATAATAGGTTACAAATGAGTTGCCAATTACATCTATATCTGTGGGAGGAGTTTTTAATCCAGGAGTTTTCCATCACATCTTTTGGTTCCTCCTTCCCATTAAACTCATTAACCTCTCGTGCCCCCAAAATCATGAGTTTATACAATTTTCAAGTACACAAATTATTATTTAGTAAAATACAGATAAAAAAACAACTAAATGACTATTTTTAACTTTTCAATTGATTGGTTGGTGTCACCAAAATAATTGATGGAAAAGTAAACCTTTCAATCAGATCTCCTAAGAAAAACATTTGATGAATTGTTTTCACTCATCGGTGACTTTTTTCTTTTTCTTTCTTCCCTTTTTTGCTGAGTCTATTTGTTGTATTTATGTCATGCACCCATAGCCTAAATGTTTATAATATCAAATTTCAGAAATGCAGGTGTCTATCTGCTTTATTCTTCTGATTTGTTTTCTGTGTTGTGAAGAAAGGAAAGAAAAGGGAAAAAAAAGATTGCTTATTCAATCTGGGACATGATTCTTATATAATGTATTTTATTCATTTATATATAATGTATATAATATACAATAACTATTAGATAAGATTTTTAGTTCTAGAAATGGGAATCAGACACACTTAATATTTATAGACAGGAGGATAAAGCTTGGTGAAAAAAATGGGTCACAGAAAAATAATAGCTCATATATCCCATTTCAAAAGTAGCAAAACTCCAAGATGCTGGTTTAAATAGTAGAAAAGAGAAAATATATCAGTGCTATTTCAAATGTCACAACGGAATTAACCAGTACCCGAGACAGAAATGGCATGCTACAGTGCAAACTAATCAGAGCATATCCAGTGCTGTAGGGTTATATCTATAAATAAACACAGAGATCCACATATGCTCACATGTGATGGTTTTTCTTCAACATGATGGAGTGAGTTGGACTTTCCCTTTGCATATCTCAAGAATGTTACCAAACTCTCAGAAGTTTGAGTAAGTTTCTACCTCGGAATTGCTAGTGGAATGTCCAAGAACAAAGGACACCAGGTTTCTCCTCCCTCCACTGACACAGCAGAATTCTTAACTTCTCTTCTTTTAAATTCCATGTCCAAATTTTTCTTTCTTTCCTAAAATTGACTCCTTACTGAATTACTTCAACTATACTCAATCCTTTATTCTTGAGTTCTCTATTGTTTTCCTGTTGTGGTCCTCCATTTTACCAGCTGCTTTGTTACAACTTTAATAATGTTCCACTAGGAACACAAAGGCAAAGAGATATAAATTATTGTGGGATGATGGAGAATAAGAGGTAAAATGAAAACATTAATGGCTCTTTTTTTTTTAACCTGTGAGAAACTCACTTTTGCAACTCTGCTATTTAGATATGGGTAGGTGGATATAATTCAAGGAATATCATAGTGTACAAGAAAATTATGTGGAAGATCATCAAAAGGATAGTAACAAGAAGTAGGATGGTCATGAATAGACTGTAATCTATTTCTACCCTAGAAGAGAGTAAGAGGCATGTCTGGAAAAGTGGATTATTGAGTCATGTGCCAAGAATGGGGAATAATTTTAAGGATAGTCAAAAATATATAACAAGGTCCCCAATATATTTGGGTGGACCTTCTGGAGAGTATTTATGAGAGAATAAGGATAAAAGTTATAAAGGGTGAGAAGATATGAATGGGTAGTAGACTACATCATTGGAAGGAGTATCCATACTTATATATGTATGTATTTGCTTTTTTGGAGGGGGCAAGGCAGGGCAGTTGGGGTTAAGTGACTTGCCCAAGGTCACACAGCTAGGAAGTGTTAAGTGTCTGAGGCCAGATTTGACCTCAGGTCCTCCTAACTGCAGGGCCAGAGCTCTACTCACTGTGCCACCTAACCACCACTCCAATATAATCTTAATTTTCACCATGACCTTCAATTTCTCCACCTCTTAATACTTTTCCAGGCTATCACCTCTATGCTACTATACTTTTCTTCCTTCCCCAAACTGACCCATTAGTGAATCAGTTCAGTTCTACGCTATATTTTATTCTCGAATCCCCTTGTCTCTTTTCCTATCATGGCTTCCCATTTTACCAAACACCAATAGTGGCTGAAGACCACCTTTGACTTCTTTGCTCCAATTAATGTATTACTAAATAGAAATGAATGAGGTTACATAACAATGTTCTCTGAGTTCACTACAAACTTATGCCATCTAATATCAACTGAAACTTTATTGTAGAAAGACAACCTTTCTGGGTAGCTAGGTGATGCAGTGGATAGAGCACCTATCATAGAGTCAGGAAAACTCATCTATATGAGTTCAGATCTTGTCTAAGACACTTGCTATGTGACCTTGGGCAAGTCACTTTACCCTATTTGCATCAGTTCCTCATCTGCAAAACAAGCTGAAGAAAGAAAGGACAAATAACTCCAGTAACTTTGCCAATAAAACCTCAAATGGGGTCATGAAGAGTCAGACATGACTGAAAAATGGCTGAATACAACCCTTCTATTCTTCTTTAACTAATTATATATACCACTGGCCAAGTGGCTATTCCAAACCTTTTCTTCTCAGCCTCTCACAACATGGTCCCTAGTTGTCTTACCTGAACATATCATATGACTCAACAAAAAAAATCAAAGCTATTTACCAAGAACTCCCTCCTCTCTCCTTATCATCTAACATCTCTGTAGCATTCCCACTCTTCTCCTTTACTTCAGATTCTTATGGATACGTAATCTTTCCACACTGAAGGCTTACAAGACCTTCATTAGATCTTATATTCTTCTCTCCTTGTCCTATATCTTTCCTTGGTTTCTCAACTAAAGTCCTTGAATTAGCTGTCTAAATACCATTTCCTCTACTATCACTCTCTTTTAGACCCTCTGCAATCTGACTTCTGACCTCATCCTTCAACTGATATGCCTATAACCAAATTTATTAATTGTATCTTATATATCAAATCTAATAAATAGCATTTTCACAGTCATCAATCTTGAGCTTTTTGTAATATTTGACATAGCCATTATATCTTGCTGGGTACCTTTTATTTTTTTCATTTTTATTTCCATGATACTATTCTCTCTTGGTTCTTCTTGTACATCTTTACCTAGCTTTCTCAGTCTCCTTTGATGTATCTTTATTCATGTCATATTCACTAACTGTGAGTGTATCCCAAGGCTCTGTCCTCAAACCCATTCTCTTTTTACCTTATATCTCCTAAGTTGGTGATCTTTTCAGCTCCTCATATTTCAATTATCATTTCTATGCAAAAGATTCCCAGATCTATATATCTAGCCTTATTCTCCCCTCTGGCTTCCAGTCCCACATTACCTATTTATAACTGGAGGTTTATATATGGATGTACTCTAGTCATCTCAAATTCAACTTGTCCAAAACAGAACTTCTAAAACATGAACCATTTTTAAATTTAATTTGTTTATTTTTAGTTTTCAACATTCATTTCTACAAGATTTTGAGTTACAAATTTTCCCGTCATCTTTCCCCTACCCCACCCCAAAATAGTGACCCTACTGAATACTCCTTCCCCCAATCTGCTCTCTCTTATATCCTCCCCCATCCCTCCTCTGAACTTTCTAGTAGGGCAAGATGGGTTTCCATACCCCAGTGTGTAGGCACCATTTTGTTGCAGGTCCTCAATATCTTATACCTGCACTGTTGCATTAGCCTACTGGCTGGTCTGTTTCTCACAAGTCTATTCCCACACTTGTCTATCCTTCACTCAGCTGTCCAAGTGATCTTCCTAAAGTGCACATCTGACCATGTCACTCTTCTGTGAAATCAAACGCTATTGCTCCATATCACCTCCAGGACCAAATATAAGATCCTCTGTCATTCAATGTCCTTCATAACCAACCTCCCTCCTTTCTAGTCTTCTTACACCTTTACAGACCCTACTGCAGTCTTTAATTTAGTGACACTGGCATCTTCACTATTCCTCAAACAAGATAACCCATCTCCTGATTCAGGGCATTTTCTCTGTCTACCATCCATGGAATGCTCTCCCTCCTCCTTTCAACCTTCTAGGTTCCCTGGTTTTCTCCAAATCCCAGCTAAAATCATCATTTCTACAGAAAGTATTTTCCAATCCCTCTTAATTTTGGTATTTTCCCTCTCTTGATTATTTCCATTTTATCATGTTTATTGCTTGTTTGTACATAAAACTGCATGTTTCCCCCCCATTAGATCATGAACTTCTCAAGAGCTAGTAACAATTTTTTTTTTTTACCTTTTTTTGGATATACTTAACTCTTAGGATAGTGTTTGATAGGGAGCTAGCATTAATTAACACTTATTGACTGACTGATCCAGGTTCTCATCAAAGATATACTCAACTCTTCACATTTACTCATTTGATATATTCAATATCTAATTGATTTTGTTCACACCACCTTCTTTGCATACATACAACCTACTTTGGGTCCTCATTCCATCTCACTGAGACCGTTACAAGAACCTGCCAATTGGTCTCCCTGTCTCAGTTTTTGCTCCACTCCAATACATCCCCCATACACCTATCAAAACAATTTTATTAAAGTACAGGTCTGACCTGTCATTTTCCTACTCAATAAACCCATGGCTGTCTGCTACCTTGATGATCAAGTACACATTATACTTATATTCAGATCCCTTCAGAACTTTTTAAACTTTCCAATATTCTTACACTTCATTGTCCTCTACATACATTCTATGGTCTAGCAATGCTGGCCTTCTTCCTATTCCTCTCACATGGTATTTTATGTCCTATCTCTGTTCCTTTGTACTAATTGTCCCCTATTCTTTGAATGCTCGCCCTCTATATCGCTGAGATCCCTGGTTTCTTTCAAGGCTCAACTTAGCTTCCATCCTTTAGATAAAGGCTTATCAGTGACAATGCCCCCACCACACCCCCACCCGAGATCAACAACTGTTGCCTTTCCATAAAGTTGCTTTCTATCAACTTTTTAGTATCTTGTGTATACCACATGTGTTGTCTTCCCTGTTAAAATGCAAGCGCATTGAGGGTAGGGGCCATTTTGCTTTTGTCTTAGTAACCCCAATGATTAGTACAGTGCCCAACACATAGTAAGTACTTAATAAATGCTCATAGTTTTGATTGATTGACTTCCTTTGGCTTCAGTTTTCTCATATGTATGATGATAAAACAGAAGTAGATGACCTCTGAGGTCCCTTCCAGCTCTAAAACTATGTTCCTTTAACCTATGTTACCTCAAAACCTGAAGCAACAAGTAGCATCATTAGATTCCCTATATTGGTTGTATCAACAGGTGCTATTCCTTATTTTCCCCAGAGAAAATATTCAGCTATGAAAGATCCTTTGAAATATATCAGACTTGTATTAGTTGTCTGAGTTTGTGATTTATATGTCTATGAAAGAGAATATATGATATAAAGGGGTTCCCAGATATCAAATTGGAATTTTAAGCATATTATTAAAGGTATTACAAGTTCTGGGGGAGCTATGAGCCATATTGTTGAAAAATCCTGTTTATGGAACATATCTTCATGTTTGAAGAGAGAGCCTTGATGCTGAGGAAATTTCTAGAAAGTATCAAATTTAAAGATCCACAACTTCTTCCTTTGAAACGTTATAACATTTGGCATAAGCAAGTTTTTAATCTAAATACAGCAAAAAAAACCTCTTTGGATAGGAACTGCATTTAAATTTTAAAAGCCAATTGAAATTCAGTGGAGGGCAGACACTAATCCAGCACACCTTTAATTGAACTTCATTGAAATTTACTACTTTAATTCCCAAATATGCACAGCTGTAAGGATGACTACATACAATGCTTTTGTTATGCATGTTATCAAATGAAATTGATTTTAGTAAAATATTTCAATGGAAATTGAGCAAAGGGCTAAAGGCAGGGCATGCATATATCTGCATGTATGTGTGTGTATATAAATGACATATGCAATAGATATATATTTAATATCTGCTTTTGATATTTTCCTACTAAAAGTATGTTTTCTACTAAAAGCATATATTCCTTTGTTCACCAGGTAATTTTTTTCAGATCTCAAAAGTTATCACTATATATTATAATAGCATAGATCTTTCACACATATTCAGATTTTAAGAAGAACATTTTAAAAGATCAAAGGAGAGGCAAACAACCAACAAGAAATTCAGAAGAATGACATAAAACTCTAATGATAATTTCATGAAGAATAAGGCTCAAATTGAACTGACACATGTTAAGAATAAAACCAAATGGCAATTAAAAAAATAAAGTAACAATAAGGAAAGGAAAGAATGAGATCAATTCTTGTAAAACAATTCCACAATATTCAAGGGATCATGGCATTATAAAATCATAGATTTAGTGCTGAGAAGGGCTTTAGAGACTATTTAGTTCACCTCTGTCATTTTATAGATAAGGAAATAAGACCCAGAGAGGTGACATGATTTACCCAACATCACACAGGTAGCAAGTAACAGTTTTGAACCTCAATCTTTTAATTTCAAATGTAACACATTAACTGTTGAATCATGGGCTTGATAAGAGTTGAATATTCTTTACCTTCCATTTCCTGCAGGTAAGAGAATGGATTTTGAAAGTACTAAAACAATCCATGTAAAAAGAATTATAGATCAAGATATGGGATGGAATATTAAGGGAACACCTTATTGCTTGAATAAGTTCAAGTTTCCCAGCTCAGAAAATTACATGGCAAGTCTACGGAATAACAGATGTGGCTGTGGACTTGCTGTCAATTTCATCTTTGAAATATAATGAAGAGTGAGGATAGATGATGAAAGGCAAAAGTATGAGGAAATGTTTGGATTTTCATACAGGAGAAAAAGGTAGATTCTATAACTCTAGCCAACTAAGATGTCAATTTCCAAGAAAATTATACAAGGGATTATTAAGCAGTTTGCAAAAATTTAGAAAAAAAAGTTATGATTGTTGTGAGAGTTGATATTCACTAAGAACAAGTCATAGAAAATTATTCTCATTTTTTCTGATGGAGTTACAAAATGTGGTAGATTAGCAGGATGACCTAGTGTTAGATTGCACTTTTATTTCTGTGAAAGACCTGGAGTTTTGTGTTTTTTTTGTGTGTGTCTTTCTTCTTGGAACGCAAAGAAATCATAGGGTAGAGATAAATCTAGCTTAGACATTAAAACTTCATTATATGTGACTGCATTCTTTGATTAGCTGAATTGGAGGGGGAAATGATATCATCCTTCCCCTCTATAAGCATATCTTCAAAGTACTTAATCCAAACATTAATAATATTTTAAAGATATTGGTGTGAATTCATGCAAGGAGACATCATTTTGACATAATCTGGTTTTTGCTCATTCCTGTCCATTTACCCAAAACTTCCTCTGCTCTTTTAATTCATTGATTACTCTAATAGTACTTCACTTTGTACTTAAAGAAGAAAACAGAGACCATGTATTTGCAAGCAATCCTCCTCATAAAGCTTTCAAGATGGGTATTGTAGGAAAAGAACTGAAAATGATGGAGAAAGGACTCGAGGACCCAAGGATTTCAAAGAATAGAAGAAGGAGTACTTGTCCCATCCTCTGATCTGCCTTTGAGCCTATTCCATCATCATACTAGCCATGAACAAACTGAAGAGAGCAATTAGGCTCCTATACAGTTCACTTGTTATGGCATCTGTTTTGGGAGACATTCAGAGGGCAGGATTAATGACTTGAGATTGTAAAAGAGTAAAGAACAAAGAAACACAGTGAGAATAAGACTCAGTGCTGGGTCCTAAGTTCCCTCAATTAATTGTACCTGACTCTCTGAAAGGTCAATGGAATAGCATGAGCGACAATTCAATAATTCACAGTGGAGGAACTGATTAGAAAGTTTGAATCTATGTATCTGAGCTATGTCCTTAGAATATTTTGGTGTGATTAACAGCTATAGACTTAAGGACTATCTGCTTTTCAAAGAAGTGGTAGGAACTCAAGCAAGACAATATTTTATTTGATTCCTTTTGTTTCTATGCATATGAGCTAAGAATTATATACTGATTACACATACAATCATTAAATTATAAACACCTTAAGGGCAAGGACAACATTTTGCCAGCTTTTGGCAACTTGGTGGTTTAGTGGGTAGAATTATCAGTCTGACTTTAGACACTTCCAGGCATGTGCCCCTAGAGGAATCACTTAACCTCTGCTTGCCTCAGTTTCTTCATCTGTAAAATGAAGATAATAATAGCACCAACCTCCCAGAGTTATGAGTATCAAATAACATAATTGTACTTAGTTTAATATCTGGCACATAGTAAGTAGTATAAAAATGTTAGCTCTTATTATCATTATTGCCTATTTGGATTGCAGAGCTTAGCACAGTTCCTGGCACATAGCAGGACCTTAATAAATGTTGATTGATTGATTAAAATGTTTATAAATTGGTACTGTTAAAATAAGCATTGTATGATTATTTACATTGTTATACCAATGTGTTCGAGTGATAGCACAGAAAGAAGAGGTGAATACTTTTCCGTTGCAGGGGCCTGATCCAAGTCTCCACTTACCCAAGTAAATCCATTAAGACCAAACCCCTACACTTTAAGTGTCAAACACACAATCTGCACATCTGCAAGTGAGGCAGAACCAAAATAAAATGTAACTGGCGAATATTTAACAAAATAAATTTAAAATACTATGGAACATAGTTAATGTTTATTTGTGGTTTTTTTTTCAGTCAGTAAGTCCAGTAGCGTTCCTTATATATGGTTTAGTGGTCCTTTTCGTATTCAAGTTTGACACCACTGCCCTGGAATACAAAGGGAAGGACTGCTACCAATTACATAAGAATAATAGTTAGCATTTGTATAATGTTTTAGGGTGACAAAACACTTTACATAAATTATTGCATTTAATCCTACCAATTTGATGAGGTATTTTTGTTGTTGTTGTTGAGTTTTCTCAGTGTCCAACTCTTCATAATCTTATTTGGGTACTCTTGGCAAATATACTGGAACGGTCTTCTCTATTTCCTTCTCCAGCTCATTTTACAGATGAGGAAACTAAGACAAACAGGGATAAGTGACTTGTCCAGGATCACACAGGTAGTGAATGTCTGAGACTGGCTTTGAACTCAGATCTTCCTCAATCCAGGTCCTGTACTCTATCCATTGTGGCATCTACTGGCCTAGAAAGTACCTTTAAAGTTCCCTTCTTTTTTTTTTTTCAGCCAAAGTAAAGCAATGTTTATTAAAGGTTTGCCATAATTGGTAGACTCTTAAGGAGCCTTGGTATCTGTGATGCTTATACTGGACAAACGGGCCAGAATAATCTGATACAGAGTGAGTCTGTGCTAGATAATTCTCCAGCCTAAAGTTCCTTTTGGCTCCAAAATTTTCTAATTCCTTTATTATAAAATATTGTACACCATATACAAAGATGATGCCATTTACTTAGCATCCCATAGTCTCAGATTAGTTCCTATACCCCCAAGTTAAGGGGGATATGTGTACCGGGTATTAGTAGATGATTAAACCAGAAAAAGTTAGTAACCTGGGGGTAAGGTATGTGATCCTTATACTTCTATCATGTTAAAAATGCTAACAAAAAATAGTGGTCTTAAAATTCACAAAAATAACACATTCTTGCTCTAAACTCTAAAGAATTTGATATCTAAATATGAGAGCAATAGGAGGTGAGAAATGTGATTCATTTATACACTATGGTCCGTGAAACATCATGGAAAGGGAAACTTAGGAGTATCACATATATCTGATTTTTTTCCTGCAAAAAAAACTCTAGAAGACTGTATCCTTTTATGATAGAAGTGTGTTCACTCTTCAACTTCCAGCTGGAAATACATTGACTTTGGGCTCAACTAATCAACAGAGGAAATGTTGTGAGTCAATTCACCATGGTATATGCATATTAACTAATATTTATCAAAAGCAGGGCTTTGACATAGATTTCTGACTTTCAGACCAGTTCTCTATGAATTCTAACATGCTGTCTTTCCATATTATAATATATGCTTCAAATATAGTGAAATCCTTTGATAAGCCTAGCTCTAGGGGTTACAGTGATATTGCCTTTTTATCCTCAAGCTATATTTGATCAGGGTTTTGTTGGATGTAATTGTTATGTTTTAAGGGACAGTATCATGCCCATTATATAATCAAAATTATGTAATAACAAATCATATAAGAACACGATTCAACCACACGTAGTGGGGAGGGTAGCATTATAGCCGTTCTAATGTATTTCTTCTGCTACCTATTCTCTCACATTTTTTGAATGTATTTTGGCTCTTCCTCAGCTGACTTCCCAACACTACCTATCACAAAGCCCCACTTTTCACACTCATTAACTTTCTGCTCTAGCATTAAATGCCAGTATCTGCTCTATCTATAATAGGCTCCTAACTCATCTTGAAATGAATTCAAAAGAAGAATTTGGCTGTAAAGTGGGCTAGAGCAGGAGCTGGAGTTTTCAATGTCATTATACAGTAGTTTAGAGAAACCAGATTTAGGGCCGTCAAATAATTCATCTACATATTAGCATTTGATCACCAAAAGGTGAGAAACAGAGACAGAATTTCATGCCTCCCTAGACCTGGGGCAACTAAATGAATTTTAAAATGGTACTTCTAGACTAGAGAAACCTAACTGATGGTTTTATTCTATTTTGTTCATTATGCATACAATGCTAAAAGGCAGCCTGATCTAAAGGAAAGGGAAGTCAACCTGGAGAGAGGAGACCTTGATATGAGTCTTGGCTCTGATATTTCTTAAGCATGTGTATTCATGTAAGTCATTTATTTACTCTCCGTGAGCCTCATTTTCTTCACCTGTAAAAATGGGAACAAGAATAATAGTTACAGGACCTCTTGGGAATTCCAAGACATTCTTATAGGTCTGTAGAACTCAAGACTCTCTACGTTCCAGAAAAAGTGTGTGCAAATGGAATATTAGGGCATCTCCAAAAGCTGGAGGTTTTGAAAATATTTCTGGGGAAATCAGGAAAAGAGAGGAAAAGAGAATATGTTAGTGTTTGTCTGATTCCATCTGAGTCTCATTGTTTAGTTCTGGGTTTCAGGGATCTCAACCATTAGAACGTGAGATATTTGAGGTTATTTTCATTTTTATCTTTGTGTTCCTTGTACTGGGGAGTTAGGTAACATAGGGGATAGAGTACTAGGTTTGGAGTCAGAAAGACTCATTTTTCTGGGTTCAAATCTGAACTAAGACTAATTGTATGACCCTGGGCTGGTCATTTGACCCAGTTTGCTTCAGTTCCTCATCTGTAAAATGAGCTAGAGAAGGATATGGTAAACCACTCCAGTATCTTTGTCAAGAAAACTCCACATGGGGTCACAAAGAGTCCTACATGACTTAAAAAACACCTGAACAATGATGTTCTTAGCACTGAAAACAATGCTTCATAGTAGTAGGCATTTAAGAAATGCTTGTTGTGTTAAATCAAATTGAACTGATACAACCATACCTCAGAAATATTGAGGGTCTGGTTACAGACCACTATAATAAAGCAAATATCTTAAACCAAATCACATGGTTTTTGGTTTCCTAGTGCATATAAAAGTTATATTTACACTGTACTGTACTGTCTACAAATGGGGTTACTATTGACATACCAAAAGCATCTTGATTACAGACCTCACATGTAAGGATAGCAACACAGCCCTGTTATGTGCTTAGCACAGTTCCTGGCACATAGTAGGTGCTCAATAAATGTTGATTAATTGATTGATAGTATGTATATATCTGATTTGAATATGTATCTGATCCTAATGGAAATCATATTCTTTTGAAGAAGCAGCCTGATCTTTCTACTTCCAACATGATTTTTTTTAAAACAAATATATGAACAATAGGACAGTTAGGTGGTGCTATGGATAAAGAACCAGGCCTAGAGTTAGAAAGATCTGAGCTTAAATCTAGTCTAAGATACTAGTTATGTGACCCTGGGCAAATCACTTAACCTCTATTTGCCTTAGTTCCTCATCTGTAAAATGGGGACACACTAGAGCAGTGGTTCTCAACCTTCCTAATGCTGCAACCCTTTAATACAGTTCCTCATGTTGTGGTGACCCCCAACCATAAAATTATTTTTGTTGCCACTTCATAACTGTAATTTTGCTACTGTTATGAATCATAATGTAAATATCTGATATGCAGGATGTATTTAAATTGAATATAACCCACAGGTTGAGAACCGCTGCGCTAGAGAAAGAAGTGGAATACCACTAAGGTATCTTTGACAAGACTTCATGTACAAGTCCATGGAGTCATGGAGGACTCAGATACAACTGAACAACTGAACAGTAACAACATATAAGTAACAGAATCATGGCATTCGAAGGCAGGGGTTGCTGACCTCTTTTTGTGTGTCGTAGGCCCCACTGAAAGTTTAGTAAAACCTGTTAATGGACCCCTTCTCAAAAGGGATTTATTCTCAGAAATAATTTTAACTGCAATAGTATTATGTCTAAAAAGTATATACACATTAATTTTAAAAATACTTGCTAAAAATGCTAACCATCAGTTGAGCCTGCAGTGAATAATAATTCTTTTGTCAGCTGAGTGTCTTAACTTCATTGTTGATGGCTATTGATTGATCAGGGTGGTGGCTGCTGAAGATTGGAGTGGCTGTGGCAATTTCTTAAAATAAGACAATGATGGAATTTGCTCCATCAATGGACTCTGCCTTTCTCTTGAACACTTAGAGGCCACTGTAGGGTTATTAATTGTCCTAATTTTAATATTGTTGTGTCTCAGGGAATAAGGAGGTCTGAGGAGAGGGAAGAGAGACGAACCTCTAGTCAGTGAAGCACTCAGAGCACGGACAACATTTATCTATTAAGTTTGCCATCTCATATGGGCACAGTTTGTGGTGCCTCAAAACAATTACAATAGTAACATCTAAAATCACTGATGACAGATCATCATAATAGATGAAATAATAATGAAAAAGTTTGAAATATTGAGAGAACTACCAAAATGTGACACAGATACACTATGTGAGCACACTCTATTGGAAAAAAATGGAGTTGATAGACTTGTTTGATGCTGAGTTGCCACGAACCTTTCAATTTCACAATATTTGCAAAAGGCAATAAAGTGGGCCCGTTTCAGAACAGAGGTATCAAATTGCTGCCCAGGGCTCAGGAAATCCACAGAATTTCTAGCATGTGGTAGGAACCAGATAAAAATGGAATTGAAAAATGTTCAATAAAATATGATACAATATAGATAATGTCAATTTGTGATTTTCTAGGTATGTCCCAGTAGGATTCCTTTCTATTTCAGTTTTACACTCCTGGCTCAGTGTTTCCATGATTCTACCTAGACTTTATTGCTTTTTCTGTGATTTTATGATTCTTTTTAAAGGAAAAACCAGCACACACAATACTGTTTCTACCAGTATTACATACCCTACTGTGCAGATGTAACAATTCTGAGACTGCATAGAGAGAGAGTACACAAGTTGTTTCCTGTTCTGCTACCTTATGGTGCAAGATTGAAAAGTAGAAACTAAGACAACTTATAGACTGTATACTATGGACGTTTAGAATGAGGCTCTTTGAAGGAAAACAGCTAATGAAGTACCTGTTGTCTAATTAAAATCTCTTTTTTTTCTTCTTAGTCCTTTTAATCAAATGTCCTTTTAGTACTGTTCTATGATGCCATGTGATTAATATAGTGGTTGCATATGGGGAAGAGATTCAATAAAAGGGAGAACCATGATGGGTGCTCAGAGCATTAATCTGAGGAGAATATGCACCTAAATGTAGTTCAAGTAGTCCAATGTAATAGAAGAGACATTTTAAAAAATCTTGTACTTAACAAAGTACAATTCATTGTGAAGAAAGCACCATGTGAATATGGAAGTGCTTTTTGGATGTGAATTGTTCTTATTTCTATTACCACAGAGGTGTATACAGTGTTAAAGGAGGACTAGCTCCTCCACTATGTGGGTTTGCTGAGCCCTTTGCTGGGCTGCTCATCAACCTTGGATGTTCAACCAGTTACCCAGCTCTCATCTGTGATTCCAAGAAGCTGTAGCTTGCACAGCAGCTGCACCCCAATAAAATTGTCTCAGCAGACAGGTTAAACCAGGTTAAGGGTAATCAATAGCCTCAAGTCCACTGGTGAGTTAAAGGCATGTCTACTTCAGCATGTGAAGGTTTCCCCCTGGTGGAATGAGTAGATGAGAAAAAATTGTTCCAACAGCCATAGAAGAGGCCAAGGTCATTCAGTGCATTCCAGATTATTGTCAATCATCTTGATTTTTGTCCTGCTACTGTATTTTGATGACTGGAAGAGACAGAGTGAAGTTAATTGGATACCTGGAGTGCTTTTGGGCATCTCAGTGTCTTTGTGCAAATCTGCCTCACTTAAATACAATTCATGACCAAGTAAAGACATCACTAAGTGATGTCATGGTTCTTCTTTGAAAACAAAGTACAAACAGCAACAACAATTATTACCACAAGACAGCAATTGATCTTTCTTTGGAAGATTTTTATCTGCCAATTTATTTCCAAAGCATAACTCTGAAGTCTTCCTGGGAAACAGGATTTCAAATGAGACAAACCTAGAATTTGAAGCTAACCATAGATGTGCTCTGAATGCAGACAAGGTCCTAGTCTGGCTAATCCCAAATTGAATAAAATAATTTCAGAAAATATATTGGATTTTGATACAATATGAAGCAGTCCAACTCCTTTAAGAACAAACCTACCTTCACCCTGGAATGGATCAGAATTCTCAAACAGACATGGAGTCATCTCAATTCAGCTAAGAAGGTATGGCAACATAGCAACTGCTATGAAAGTGCATATGAATTTCCAGGGTAGATTCACAAAATATAATAAACTCTCTTTCTCAAAGGCAAAACCAAAATATTTATTTGGAACATCACTATTAGGATACCAGGAGGTAAGATTTAGCAGGAAGCGCCAACATCTTAAGCATTCTTTCTGTTAGGCCTCCCCACAAACAAGTTCCCCTAGACAAGTTCCTTCCTCTGCTCTCTGCTCTGCCTCTCCTGCTCTGTTTCAGTCTCACTCTCTGCTTGAGTGGGCAAGGTCCTGCTACACTAGGCTCCACATGACTCAGGCTCCATATGACTCAGGCTCCATGTGACTCAGGCTGTATCACAGCTCTGAGCTGGGTCAGAGCTCAAAGCAAGTCATATAGGCCTATTAATGGCGGGGGCGGGGGTGGGGGGAAGATTTTCCTTTTCCATTAACATTACAGAAGGTCTTTTATTCTTTAAGGTCCAAGTTAGGTGGGGGAAATTGAGTATCTTAGGACATTCTCAGAATTATTGGGTCCCAATTTGTGTTCCTGCAGACATTCTCTTCCCAGAGGCCACAAATACCCTGCTATCTAAGAATATACATTGACCTCCATGTGCTCAACTGGTCTTCAATTGTCTTGGCATATGGTTACTTATCCACAACCCAATGATCTGAAGTTTCATAATATCAGGAATAGAATTCACACAAGGCTTATTCTTCATTCACATGACTCATATCAGAAAGTATATTATTATCACTGTGTCACAATGGAAAAAATGAATGTGATAGATAGACTTTCTATGAAGGTTGTTCCAATAAGCATTTGGGAAAAACAAAAAAGAAACAAAACAAAAGCTCTACACTTCTGATTTGAGATTAATTACCGCAGGGATTTTGAGAGAGATTTCCCCAAGGCTTGCTCATGCGAAAATCAACATACAATGAGAAGTTGTCCTTGTAAATGTTTCCATTGGGCAATTGGAGCATGACCCTGACTAAGACAAATAGCTAACGACAATACCTCAAACAAATAGGACTAAGAAGTTTTCTTGGTTTGGTTGTTGCTGTTTTTAAATCATTAGATCATGATGTGGGAAATAAATTTAAATATTATCTATTCCGGGTATGAGTAACCTGCAGCCTTAAGGACACATGTGACCTTCTATGTCCTCAAGTGCAGCCCTTTGACTGAATGCAAACTTCATAGAACAAATCACTTTAACAAAAGGATTTTTTATGTAAAACTTGAACTCAATCAAAAGGTCACAAAGAAGCACCTAGAAGGACACATGTGGAGAGTAGGTTGTAGGTTTCCCACCCCTGGAAGTCCGACCTTCTAATTTTATACATGAGGCTTTGGAGACCCAGAAAGAAATTTTAAGTGTGTCTTCAGTGTGCATGGCCTCAGTGTTTAATTCCTTTCACATTTCATAGTTTTTCTTCATTATTTGAATTTGTTCTTTAAAATTTAGAGAAAAGTGACTTATAAGAGAATCTACTCAATGTAGATTGATTAAATAGCCTTTTTTTTCCCCTGATGTGCAATGTACTAGACTAGATTCTAAAATGTTGTGACAAAAGAGGGCAAACTTAATTGGGTTGATAAGGGCATGGACACATTGGTAGTGGAGGTTACAAAGGACAGGTATAGGCCCAGGACACAATGTGAGCTTAGTCAACTGGGAAAGAGGGCAGCCTGTCCCACAGTCTTCAGATCACACTCTGGTGATGGATTCAGGGAAGAAGTGCCCCACTTCATATTGACAACCTTATGTTATTTTCACCCCATCCTCATACCCCAGTTATGGCTCTGAATGACATCTCTTTTGTGTGTAGTTTATGAATACACTATTGATATGGAGTTTTAAAGTTTATCAGGATTTTTTTTTCTTTTTATAACCCTCTACAGATAAAGAAACTGAAGCTGAATGGACTTGAGGTAAAATGACTTGCCTATACTTAATCACTTGGTAAGTGGACAAGGTAGCATTCTAATGCAGATATGTTTGTTTATATGTTTTCTGATTCCAAGAAAAAACTATTCCCATTCATATAATATAAATATATATATATATACCCACATCCTTTTCCCAGTATTGTTAGCATTGTAACATAAATGACAAACCAACTTCCTCACAACAACTCTATGAGGGAATGAAGAAATAAACAAATGTTTAATGATAGACTAGAAAAAGCATTTTTAAGCACTTCCTTTGTTCCAGGCATTGTGCTAAGTATGAGCAAAACAAATATTTAGAACTTATTTCTTGTAAGAGATTGTTAGATGTTTAAAACAAACCACAACAACAAAAAAGCATGAGCTTCAGAATCTCCTTTGGAACTCTCTCACTTTGCTTCCTCTCTTCTCTCTTAAGCAAACCACGCAGATATAACCTTACTTTGAAATTCTCGTGAACTGGGGAAGGTGAGGGAAGAGAGGAAGCAAAGTACCTCTAATATTTTAAGGAACAATTAGCTTTTTCTCTCACCTTCCTTCCAATAGCATAAACTAAATTGTGCTGCCACATAGCTATTTTGAATACAAAGCATATACAATCCATTTTTTAGAAAGAAAATGCTTTTGTTCTCTCTTATTTGTCACTGTTTATTTTCATAGCACCGTAGAATTTTCAAGCTGGAAGAGACTTTAGCAATCATCTAGGTCAATCCTCTCATTTTACAGATGGGGGATCTGAAGCTCAGAAGGGGTGAGTGTTTTGCCCAAGGTCACACAGCTGGTTGGTTGCAGAGCCAACTATATCTCCTGATTCCAAATCCATGGCTCATTCCGTTGTATGGAGTGATCTTCTGAATAGTAGAAGCTAAATGATGTTTAAAAATACCACAGAGGCACATTGAAAGCTGTTTTTATATAGGAAAAAAAAGTTTTCTATGATCTCAGGTTTACTATATCAGGAAGAAAATTTGTTTTAAAAATAGTTCATTAGATCATAAAATTTTAGAGGCAGAAGAGGACCTACTCTGTTTTTCCCCATCCTTCACCCAATATTTTATTAAATAATAATTTTTTAAAATATACATAATATGGCACACAGACAGATTTTAAATTTATTTGGTTTAACAAAGTATTGAGTAAGTCTCCTCTGCCATGTGTCTAAATCACTCTCCACTAATAATTTAGCCACTTGGTGAGTCACATTAACTGTTTCAGGTCACTAACCCATGAACACGCGTCATCGTGGTGACAATGAGAAGTGCAGAAAGGGACAGTGACAGTTTTGTAGCCTGTCCTATTTGCTCTCTTATGTGATTTATGTGATGTGCCTGTCTCCTAGGATGCTGAGGGAATTTATAAATCTGAGTAAAAGAACAGGGAACCATAACTCAAAGAGGATGAGAAGGGCCAGACCCTGAGGCTTGGAATGTACTGGTTTCAGCTGAAACTTGGTTCCCTTGTGGATACTGTTTGATATCAAAGTGGCTGCAGGTTAGTCTGCCTCAAAGAAAGGCCATGATGAGAATACATGACATGATAGCCAGCCTGATTGTTTGTGTCTTGGATCTGTTCCGTTGAGCCGATTATCCATTAAGAACAATGGAAGTTCATGGTGTTCGGAGTTACCGGATTTTGATTCTCCCTTGTCATCTATAAAGTATTATTTCTTGTTTATTTATATGCAAGGGTAGGCACCTCTCAGTGGGGTGTTATCAAGATGAATAGGCAAGATCTTTGCCCTTGAGGAGGTTACAGTCTAATTGAGGAGGTCAGATATGAACATGAAAAAATGACTTCAGCAAAAGGCCAATGAAAATAGTGATCCCTGTGGCTAGGATTGCCAGAAAAGGCTTCCCAGAGGAAGTGGGATTTGAGCTGAGATTTGAAGGATCAGTCAAAATTGTTCAGTAAGTGAATTTCCAGGTGTGTGTGTTTGTGAATTCTAGGCAAGGAAAATATCATGATTAAAGGTGAAAAAGCACAAAAGAGCACAGGATAAGGATACTAGCATAGACTATTTTAACAACAGTAAAAAACCAATAAAGATTGGATATGGAGAACTCTTTGTCTTCTGGAAACCTTTGGGAGGGTTTGATTCTTAGAGTTTTTCTAGGTATTGGCCCTCTTTCAATATGTTTATAGTTAAAATGTCATCTCTCTCTCTCTCTCTCTCTCCTAATTATACATAGTGAAATATACATACACAAACATATATAAGCATGTATTTATTTGTACATGTACATACAATAATGTATATAAACAAAAAATATTACTACCTACAGTTCTCTTTCGCCTTCCAGACTTCTTTTCTGCTCTCTATATTTGGCACATTTTGTTGTCAGTGTTTCTGTTGTTGTCATTTATTTCCTCCTTCAATTTGGACAATTACTGTTACAAGTTCTGCCAATTTTTACCTGTATGACATTGGGTAAATCTTTCAACCTTCCCGCACTTCAGTTTTCTTATCTACAAAATGAGAAGGTGAGCTTAAATGGTGTCTAACCTACCTTATGATTTTAATGCTATGAGAGATATTGAATGGCATAATTTCATTCAACCAGTCCTCAAATATGTATTAATTGCCTGCTATGTGCTAGGCAATTTATTAGAGACTAGGAATACAAGCATAGAGAATGAAACAGTACCTACTCAGAATTTTTTTTTAATTACATTCTAATGCAGACTACAACAAACATCTATAATTAACGTTATAAGTAAGGTGAATCAATATAAGCATGAACAAAGTAAATATAAGGTGGTTTTGGAGAGAGGATACTAGTAGTTTGGGGCATCAACAAAGACTTTCTGCAGAAGATGATGATTAAGCTGCATCTTAAAGGGAGAGAGGAATTTTATGAAACAGAGATAAGGAGGGAATGTATTCCAGGTATAAGGGACTGTTAATGCAAAGATAGAGATATGGAAAGTGAGATGGTGTGTGTGAAGAATGGAGGGAAGGCAACTTTGGGTGGATCAGAATACAAGAACTGAATGATATCCAATGATGCTGGAAAGACATATTGGGGCCAATATTGTATGGGAATTAAAAATCTAAACATAAAATCTTTAAAAGCTTAACAGAGACTTTTATCCTAGAGGCAATAGGAAGCCACTGGAGGTGACTGAGTAGAATTTAATAGTCAGATCTGTTTTTAAGGAAAATTATGTTGGCAGTAGGGTTTAATGGAATGCAGGGGCAACAGACTTATAATATAGGCCTGATGTTGAGAGCCTGAAATGAAATGGTAGCTCTGTGAGAGAAGGAATCAGAGGAGTGGCATACAGTCAAGGCAGAAATGCTTGTCCACTGCTTAGATATATGGTGCGAGGAGGAGGGAAAAGTAAATGAAAATACTGAGATTTTCAACTTAAATGTTCACAATGGTGCCTTCAACAGAAATAGCAAAGTTTGGAAGAGGGGAAGTGATAGGGAGAAAAATGAGTTTAAACTTATGATTAAAGTTTAATCTTTAAACTCATTAAAGAAAGTTATGAGATATTCAACTTGAAATGCCTGATAGGAAATTGATTATACACAATGGAAGCTCAGAGAAAAGACTAGGAGCTGGATATGCAGAATTGGGAGTCATCTGCATGAAGATGATAGTTTAACCTCTGGAAGGTTAGGTTGAGAGAGAGTATGTAGAGGGTGGAGATAAGAAGGCCTAGGATAGAGCCTAGAAGAACATGCACTGTTAGGGACCATGGTGTAGATGGTGAAAGAGAAAAGGATCATGAGAAAGTGTGGGACAGACAGGTAGTTTTATGAAAACAAAGAGAGGAGACATTATTCAGGAAGAGAGGGTGTTTGCAACTTGTAATCTTAGAATGATTCTGTAGTATGGAGAGGTAAGTGACTTGACTAGGGTCACACAGCATGTGTCAGAATCAGGACTCGAACTCAGATCTTCCTTATCCTGAGGTTTGCTCTAGTTCACTATGCCATACTATCTCTTAAACCTTAACACATAAGATCAATAATAGCAAATGGATCAAGTGAGTTTGTGATCCCACTATATTCTACTCTTGTCAGACCACATCTGAGTATCACAACCGATTCTGAACATCATTTTTAAAAGCACTTTAAAGGGCAGCTAAGTGGCACAGTGGATAGAGCACTGGCCCTGGAATCAAGAACACCTGTGTTCAAACCTGGCCTCAGACACTTGCTAGCTATGTGACCCTTGGCAACTCACTTAACCCCAAATGCCTCTCCAAAAAAATAAATAAACAAAAATTAAAAAAAAAACATTTCAACATGTCTAGCAACCTCTGGCAACAATCTCCTATGATCACCACTATTTCCCAATTTCCATGCGTGGTTCTAGAATAAAGAAATACCTTAAGAACTTCCCTGGTGACACTTTAATGAGATTTAATGAGAGAGTAGAGTCCTTGGAATTGTGTTCCACAAGAAGATTCACTTGGAGGAAAAAAGTTAGTAGTGTAAAAAGAAGATACTTTCTAAACTTATTTATTTATTTTGGTTAAGCCAGATGTGTGATTTAAATGATTTAGAGCACTCCAGGAAGGGAAATCCCTCAACCAATGTTTTCTTTGGATATAGGACTGGTTGTCTTTTGCTTTTTTTTTTTTTTTTTGCTTTTTGGAGGGGGGGGAGGTAGGGCAATTGGGGATAAGTGACTTGCCCAAAGGAATGGTTTTCTTTTGGAAGGGGGATGAACCTTCTTTTGCTTGATCCCACCAAGAATTTAGATCAGAACACTGAAATTTCAGGAAGAAAGAATTCAGGTCAACAGAAGGAAAGTAAAATCAAAAACAAACATACCAACAAAAAAACTTAAGGACAGGCAAGGATTAAGGCAAAGGTCTTTTTATGTCCCTGCAGGATTCCAATGAGCTTATGATTCTAAATGCCACAAGACATTCATCCACTTCAGGACACATCCCCAGGTGTCTTGGGCAGTGCTGAGCCTGAGTTGTATTAATGACTGAAATTATCTTGGCACCAAGAGATTCAGATTCTTTACCTTCAAGCTTTTCCAGTCTTTGAGTGGTGACTGAGAAGGAAGAATATTTCCTCTGATGCATTTCTAAGAAGGCCACAACATAGACTAATATGAATGAGTATTTGTGGTGAAAATTGTATGACTTATATGAATTCACACTCAATAGGGAATATAAATTCATTGCCTAAAGAGGGAACCTTGAGTGACTAAGCATTTTGAAAAGTCATTTAAAATCAATATATGTAGGGGGCGACCAGGTGGCGTAGTGAATAGAGCAACGGCCCTGGACTCAGAAGGACCTGAATTCAAATGTGGCCTCAGACACTTAACACTTACTAGCTGTGTGACCTTGGCTAAGTCACTTAACCCCAATTGCCCTGCTTTCCCCACTCCAAAAAAAAGCAAAAAAAAAATATATATCAATATATGTAACCAGAAGAGAAACTGTTAGAATTTATTGTATCTCCGTGCAGATAGTATAGGGTTAGACACAAGATATAGGGATATGATGCTAAAATCACCAAGTCAATGTAACAGTTATAACATGGTTTGGGATTGCTGGGAACACCAAAAAGTCACAGTACAGGGTGGTGTCCACCTGGAATGAATTCATGCACTCAAACTATCTTCTAGTCTCCTTATCCTGTCTAGGCTAGAAGTGTAACTATCTCTCATTGGCCTTATCCCACAGCTGATCAGCTGATTCATCCTAGCTCAGGCAGCCTGGTCTCTTCCCTGCCAACCCCCGTCCCCCACCACCACCACCAAGAGATCACCACAGTAATGCTGGACCTGGTGTAGATACCAAATCAGCTTTAGCCCAGCTGCAATTCATAGCTGCTAAAGTCAAGTGATCCCATGACATCATCCTTCCAGGAAGCAGGAACTACAGGGGTGTGTATGTGACCACACCTAGTCACTAGTCGCACACATACTCCTTAAAGGACATGAAGAAAAGTAGCATGGATATCTTACTGTCCCAAATGGAAGCTGTTCTCTGAAACAGTGACTGCATTTGAAGCGGAGACAAGATATTTAGAAATGTCCTTAAAGAAGGAAAAACTGAAATCATAACAAGAAACCAACCACTGGGGGAAGATATTAACAATTTAACATGTGGAACTGTGTATTCCATTTGTCAAAGAGAATACTACAGGAATCTTTGGTATAAAGTACACCTAACACAGTAGAGAGGGATGGGCATCTCAGCTGGGTTTTTCATGATCTTATTTCCTAACAGCTTTCACATAAACCTTTGACAAAGCCTGTAGATTGTTTTCACAAGGGTCATATATATTATTTTAAAGAAATAAATCAGATCTATTTAATTGTCTTTACAATGAACACTTTAATTTCAAATGGATATGGAATAAAAGAAGCTTGTGTAAATTTTGAAATAGTGAAAGATTATTGAAAAAACATCTAAAAACTCCAAATCTAGTTAAATATATCAGCAATCAATCTTCAACCCCATTAAACAAGCAGAAGGTCTGAATTTATCCTAGGTTTTGAACCTGAATGGGATCTTGAGTATGATCCAATGTTATAACCTCATCTTTATATTTGAGAAAATTATCACACAAAGATAAGTGACTTCTCCAAGATAGCATAATGGATAAGATACACAGTCAAGATTTTTAACTTTTCCTTTTCCTCATCCTGGAAATTCAACTACTTGAGAAATCCATTGATTTTAACTCCTCAGTAATGTGTGTCTGTCTTCTCCTTTCTGACCACACTGCAACCACAGATTTTCATTACCTCTCATCTGCACAATAGTATGCTTTCCACCTCACAGTCTTTAATGCCATCTGAGTAATTTTCCTAAATCATAGAAACTCATTCTATTGAGGGCCCCAAATACCTGTTGTGGTCCAATCTTTGAGCTTCAGAGGGAACTGGGTTTATGTGGACACTGCTGTTCAGTCTGATCCCACTCTCCCCAGGGACCAAGGTGATTCAGGGAGAGTGCACCCCTGAAGTGGTGGGGGGAACATTTGTACTTTTGTTTGTGCCAAGTCTTCCAAATAAAGAGATCCCTATTTTTTTAAAAGAATGTCATTCTACCCTTCAGATGATCCCCAATCACATGCCATTTAAGATCCATGAAAATCTGGAACAAAACTTTCTTTCTTGCCTGTACACACTCTATGTTTTAGCCAAACCAAACATTTCACTTTCTTTTTTTTTAATTGATTTATTTACTTTTAGTTTACATGATTCAGTTCCAGAATCCCTTGACTTTCAAATTTTCTCCCCTCCGTTCCCTCCTCACCACCCTATGGCAGCATGCAATCAAGTATAGGATCTGCAAATACTTTCACATTGGGCATTAGTCTGGTTGTATAGAAGGGTTGTAACCAACGGAGTGAACAATGGGAAAAAGGAAACAAAACCAAACATGGAAAAGAACAATAGCATGTAGATTGCTTCAGTCTCCATTTACACTCTGTTCTTTCTAGATCTTTCTCTGAATGTAAATATTTCCTTCCATCCTGAGACTTGTAGAGTTATCTTATAC
>CM053582.1:416285175-416324951 GCA_028627135.1 Pseudochirops cupreus
TAGCATCAGTCCATATAAGCCTCTCCAGGTAAACATGAAGTCCATCTCCTCCCCATTTCTTATAGCACAATAGTATTCCATTACATTCATATACCACAACTTGTTTAGCCATTCCCCAATTGATGGGCATCCCCTTAGTTTCCAGTTTTTTGCCATCTCAAGGAGAGCTGTAATAAATATTTTTGCCTTAATTTCTCCTTTAGGAATGTTGATGCTGTACCACTTGGTGCATAAATGTTTATTAATGATATTGCCTTATTTTTGATAGTGCCTTTTAGTAGGATGTAATTTCCTCCCTTATCTCTTTTAATTAGGTCTATTTTTTGCTTTTGCTTTGTCTGAAATAAGGATTGCTACCCCTGCTTTTTTTACTTTAGCTGAGGCATGGTATATTTTACTTCAGCCTTTTTACCTTTACCCTGTGTGTATCCTCCTGTTTCAGATGTGTTTCTTGTAAACAGAATATTGTAGGATTATGGTTTTTAATCTATTCTTCTATCCACCTCCATTTTATGGGAGAGTTCATCCCATTCACATTCATAGTTATGATTACTATCTGTCTTTCCCTCCATCCTGTTCCCTCTCCTGTTTATGCTTTTGTTTTTTCCCTTCTTCCTAGAGTTTTCCTTTTGACTTCCACCTCCCTCAGTATTCCCTTCTTATCCATCGTCCTCCCTTTTCCTACCCTTCTCCCTCACTACTTCTTCCCTCCCTTCTAAACCCTTCTAAACCTTCACCCTTCCCCCCTCCTACTGCCTGTAGGATATGATCAATTTTTATACTCAATGTTGTATGTTATTTCTTCCTCGAACCAAGATGGATGAGAGTAGAGCTCATGCAGTGCTCCTCTTCCTCCCCTCTTTCCCTCTATTATGATAAGTTTTATGTCTCTTCTCAATAGAGTCCTATATTTAACTGGTTCTATTGTTCCCTCCTTGCACCAGAACCAGTGAGGAAGTAGCTCATATAATGGTCACCTCCCTCCCTTTTTTCCCTCTACTATATTGTTTTATGCCTTTCATTCTTTCCTCTTCTTCCATTGCAGTCCCTTAACAAGGATTTTTATCATCATTTTGCATAATTTATACCCATACCCTCTATTTATCTATATCCCTTTTAGATGTTGCTGTAGGTATAGAGTTCAGGTTATTAACAGATATCAGCTTCCCATATGGGGATGTGAACAGTTTGTTCTAGTTAAATAACAAGGTGTGTATGTGTGTGTGTGTGTGTGTGTGTGTGTGTGTGTGTGTGTGTGTTTCCTTATTTACTTTGCTATGTCTCTCCTGTGTCTTGTAATTGGAGGTTGAATTTTCCATTGAGCTCTGGCTTTTCCATCAGGAAGGTCTGGAATTCTGTTATGTCACTGAATGTCCATCTCCTTGCCTGGTAGATTATGCTCAGTCTCGCTGGTTAGGTGATCCTTGGTTGCAGCCCAAGCTCTTTTGCCTTTTGAAAAATCATATTGCAGTTCCTCTGATCTTTCAACATTGAGGCTGCCAGATCCTGTGCAATCCTCACTGCGGTTCTGCAATATCTGAATGTTTCTTTCTGGCCACTTGTAGTATTTTCTCCTTTACCTGATAGTTCTGGAGTTTGGCCACAATGTTTCATGGACTTTTCAATTTGAGATCTCTTTCAGGAGGTGTCCAGTGGATTCTCCTGATTTCTATTTTATCCTCTGGTTCTAGGGTCTCAGGGCTGTTTTCCTTGATGAGCTCTTGGAAGATATTTTCCAGACTCATTTTTTCATCATGATTTTCTGGTAGACCAATAATTCTCAGATTGTCTCTCCTGGATCTGTTTTCCAGATCAGTTATTTTTCCATTGAGATATTTTACCTCTTTTTCTAATTTTTCAGTCTTGATGTTTTGTTTGACTGATTCTTGGTTCCTCATACAGTCATTGGCTTCAGTTTGGTTGATTCTAGTTTTTAGCAAATTATTCTCCTTAGTTTTTGAAGCTTCTTTTCCATATACTCAGGTTTCATTTTTAGTTCACACATTTTACTTTTAAGGAGCTGCTGTCTTCATTGTAATGTTTTTCTAATTTCACAATTTTGTTTTTATAAGAGGTGTTGATTTTATCTTCTACCTCTCTACCTTGGATTTCAAAGTTCTTTTTGAGCTCATCTAGGAATGCTTTCTGTGTCTGAGACCAGGTTGTAGTCCCTGTTAAAGCTTCAGCTACAGGTATGGAGTCAATACTCTCTCCTTCTGAGTTTGATTCCCCCCTCTCACTGTAACAGGATTCCAGAGTCTTTGTCTTTGTCTTTGTCTTTTTCTTTGTAGCCTGCTTTCTTCCCATTTTGAGGTAGGACCTTAGCCACACCTTTGCTCCAGGGTTCGTAAGCCTTTATTGCTTAAAATTTTACTCCAATAATTACTGTTTTTTTCAGGTCAGAGTTAGGGATTGAAGCAGCCAGGGTTCAATCTGTCATCTTGGTCCCCAGCTCTGTCTAATCCCTGCCCTGTGGTGATAGGCCTGGGAATGGCCCTTGTGGTTGGTGGATCAGTGGGCCTCCTCTGGCGGCCTCTCAGCACGTACCTCGTCCAGCAGGCCTGTTTCATTGTGCTGAATCAGTGGAGTCTGTCTCCCATTTCCCCCTTTCTTACAACTGTTTCATTCTTTCTTGCCTTTGTTCATACCATCTACTACTATGCCTGGAATAAGTACCCTCTTTGTAGCCTACCTGCTAAAGTCAAGCTCATCCTATTAGACTATTAGTCATTCCCCAAACTTATTTTGTGCTTTCCTACTTCCTTCTACTTCCATCTAAACAAGTGGAAGCTACAGGGGACAAAGTGACAGGCCTGAAATCAGGATGACCAGAGTTCTCAAGCAATTTCTAGCTTTTTGACCCGGGATAAGTCATTTAAGGCCTATCTGCCTCAGTTTCCTCAACTGTAAAAAATGGTGATAAGTTCTTATCAGGATCAAATGAGATAATAGTCCTAAACTGCTTAGCATAGCTATTATTCCTTTCCATTTTTTACAATGCCTAGAGTAAACACCTTCACTCATCTCACAGGATCAGGGAACTTGGTGATATAAAGGGTCATCTAATCTAACCTCCTAATTCTATATATGAAGAAATGGGGCCAAAGAATTTCTGATTTGCCTAAAATCACCCATGCAGTAACTAGCAGAGCTACAATTTGACTGTAGGCTTCTTGACTCCAAATCCATTGCTCTTTCTACTCCATTGTTCTTACTTTTTGAAGTATTTCCTCTTCTAACTAGAAAATAATTTGGCATGAATTAGGCTTAGATTGACTTCTTTCACCATATACCATGACATGCTCAAAATAAATACGAATATATTCTTTGACTATTAAATATTGTTAAAAAGAATGTTGAAAAAAATAGAAAAGGACCAGAGCAGGTACCTTTTTTAAGATTTATGGCAAGAGGAAAATAACCAAATACGAAAGAAGCATAATTACAAAAGATAAAATAAATTATTTTGAATATATGAAGGTGAAAAGTTTTCCATAAACCAAATAAATGAAACTATGATAAGAGAAACTGTCAAGTAGAAAGAGAAAAAAAAATCATTGCAGCAAGTATCACTCATAAGAACCTGCTACCCATAGCATTTTAAGAATTAGCACAAATACATAAGAATCAAAGGCATCTCCCAATGGATAAGTATCATCAAAACATATGAACACACAGTTCAACAAAGAATAATTATATAATAAACAATATAAATGATTAACCTAAATTAGTAATAACAAGATATATGCATGTCCAAATAGCTTTACAATTCCATCACACATCTAGCAAATTGGCAAAGATAAGAATAGTCAATGGTGGAGGCATAGAAAGACAGACTCACTAATGAAGTATTACTGCAGCTGTAAATTGGTCCAAGCATTCTTCAAAGCAATTTGGAATTATAATAGAAAAATGACTAATATGACCACACTCCTTTTCTCCAGAGATAATACTGTTAGTCATTTCAAAATCACAAAGAACATTCTCACATATTCATAGCAGCACATTTTGCAATAGTAAAGAACTAGAGACACAGATACTCTTGGATGAAGGAATGGTTAAACAAAAAGTAGCACTTGAATATGATCAACTATTGTATCATTCTAATAAACAATGCATTTGAAAAATTCAGAGAAGCTTGAGAAGATTTGATGCAAAGTGAAGTAAGCAGAATCAGAAATCCTAAGGACTATGACTAGAACAATGCAAATGGAAAGAATCACAACAACAAATCCCAAACTAAATGTAATTATTATGATCACACTTGGTGCTGAAAAAGGGAGGGACGGAGGTAAATGCATCTCCCTTCCTACTTTGCTGAGGTAGGGGACTCCGGGTGCGGAACCTAACATATACCATAACATATACATCAGTAAGTGTATTGATGTATGGGTTATTTTTGCTGAAGTAATTCCCCTTTCCCCTTTTTAAATTCTTTCACACAAAGAATGTCTTTTTAGGGTGAGATAAAGGACATGCTTATAAGGGAGAGGGATATAAAACAAAATAAAGTACATCCAGCAATTTTAATTCTTTTCTTAAAGCACTTTTCTAATGTTATCTCCTCATGAAACATTCACTGGTATTCTCAAATTAAAAATTATCTTTTCCTCTCATCTCAGAATTTTTATCATATTCTTTCATCATATTCTAACATTATTCTTTTTTGTATATGTGTTTCCTTACTACTAGCTGGTACAGTAGATAAAACACTATGCCTAGAGTCAGGGAGACTTGAGTTCAAATACAGCCTCAAACATTTACTAACCATATGCCTCAGGAAAACTGTCTTAACTTTTGTTCACCTCAATTTCCTCAACTGTAAAATGGGTATATGTTGAGGAACCTGAAACATACCATCATTCTTGTATGCAAAGACAAAGGAAGACATGGAAACTAGTGGGGTAGAGGCCAAGAATTGAGATCAAGAGCAAACAGGACTTGACCACACCATTCAGAAATACAGGAAAGGGTAAATCCTGGTCCCAACCAAAATTTCATGCCAGGAACTAAGGTTGGGGATAGGAGTAAATAGATTAACAATATGAACCTTTTCTTTTCTTTTCTTTTCTTTTTTTTTTTTGCTTTTTGGATGGGGGAATGCAGGGCAGTTGGGGTTAAGTGACTTGCTCAAGGTCACACAGCTAGTAAGTGTTAAGTTTCTGAGGCCGGATTTGAACTCAGGTCCTCCTGACTCCAGGGACAGTGCTCTACTCACTGCGCCACTCACATGCCCCTAATATGAACCTTTTCAAGAAATATTACGGGTCAAGAGAAGTCCAAAAGGTAATACCAGAAGCAGAGAATAACTACATCAACGATAAGCAAAACCTCCAACACTTAAAAAACAAACAAACAAACAAACAAAAAAATCACAAAACAACCTGGTTTGTCCCCAAGGAGTACAAGGGCACTTGAAGGAATGAAACGAGGCATAAAATGAACTACTAAGTAAAATTCGAGTTCTAGTAGAAAGAATTTAAAGTAATAATTTAAAGCAGAAGTTGGAAACTTTTTCAAGGTAACAGACTGTGAAAATTAACATGGAGCAGGATTGATAGGTTCTTAGAGCACATGATAAACAGGTTAAGATTTGGCAGAAATACTTTTGCAACAACCAGTCCTCATGTTACAAAGCTAGGTTTGGTTGACAACATTTTAAAAACTGTAAACAAGTGTTTTGAATTTGGATGGTTCTTGTGAAATAACTCAACTCAAAGAGGAGAATCCAAAGGAGCTCGTTGGGTGGCATTCACAATAACTCTGAGGAAAACACTAACAAATGAAACAAATAGCTGAGTTATACAGATTTTCTTATGGAAAAGGCTAGTTTTTTTTAATAGACATTTGAGACCATGTTGTAAATTACATAAATTACAGGCTGGTTATCCTCAAGGATCCCAGGCTTCATTTATTAATACAAATTATTTGATGAAGAGGTAGACTCTGTGAAACATGTCAATTAAAGCTTCAGAAATATAGCAGCAGGGGCAAGTAGGTGGCACAGTGAAGAGAGCACTGGCTTTGGAGTCAGGAGGACCTGAGTTCAAATCCGGTCTCAGACACTTAACACTTACTAGCTGTGTGACCTTGGGCAAGTCACTTAACCCCAATTGACCTGCCTTCCCCTCTCCAAAAAAGACAAAAAAAAAAAAAGAAAGAAATATAATACCAACTGGATATGTAAAAAGACACAATGACATGATCAGGCTAATGTACCAGAATCCTTTGCTCCTTTATGAAATAACAGATGGCAAATCCTCATATTACTAATAGTAATCCCACAACATCTTTGAGGATTCAATATATAAACTATACTTGAACCAGAGCATTGTCATAGATAAAATTATTGCCCACAACCACTGAAACATAACATTGGTCCATAAAAATTTAAGAGCAACATTTTAAATAGATGTTGCCATACCACATGGTCATAATCTCTGAACTACATGGTACAAAGAAACTTTCAAAATATGGATTCCTGGTAAAAGAAGCTAAAATCATGTGAGAACAAGAAAAAAGACATGCATTCCATTATTCTCCCTGCTACTGGAGTTATCTTGAAGACTAGTGTAGTCTCCTGATTATCAGTTTCAACCACATGAACAAAATCACACACACTCTGTCTCTGTCTCTGTCTCTGTCTCTGTCTCTCTGTCTCTGTCTCTCTCTCTCTGTCTTTCTTTCTCTCTCTCATATCCTCTCCTAGGGTCCCATGCCTCAGTAGCTACTACCACTGACTCCATGAGGGCAGATGAAACTATTGGACTTGTTCTAGTGTGAGGAAATATTGAGAGGCAGAATCTAGAGAGATCTGTAGAACAACAGAAAATACTGTTGGGGCGTGGTGGGGGGGTGAATCTTGTGTGAGACATGAGAATTGAACCATGGTAATTTTTCTGTCCCGTACTTAAGAGCATTCACACATCCCATTTTTCCTATGCACAAGAATGTACTAGTAAATATTTATCAACCAGCTTGGGACACACTTAAGTTTCATTTTTGTTATTGACATTTCCTCTATCCCTTTCTTAAATCTAAGTAATCAACAAAACAATAAATCAAGTCCTGATTCCAATTTTCAGAGCTATAAATGATCATACAGCAAATTTAACAAGTTCTCCTGAATTCCTTTAAGTTGACTCTAGCACCCCTCTGCCCATGCAAATTTCTGGAATACTGGAAGAAAATAAAAGGCTATGAGAATTTCCCAAATTATAATCTACTTTGATAAAGTTTCTTGTCTTGTCCATTGAAAAGTAGAACCATATTATTTTCTTTGTCTCTAGATCTTGGTACACTTTGGGGAAATAAAATAATATGTCTTGCTAAACGATGTAAAATGATGAGTAATTTGGAAAGTGTGGAAGGAGAAAGTCTAGATAGAACAGAAAGAGCCCAAGAAAACCCTGTATTACACCTTGCAATTCTAAGTAGATCCACTGGGATTTGCACTCATCCCCCTCTTTTTTTGTACCACCTAAGGAAGGAGATATACTAAATAATTTTTTGTATATACTGCTGATGTGCTTCATGGTGAAACTTTTTTTTATTAACATTTGAAGGGACACACAAAAAGAAGCAGGCACAATGACAGAATGAATTGAGTAGATGAACTATATGTCTCATAGACAATACATCTTAAATGGTATAATGAAATTTTGAATAATGAAGTATAATGAATGAGAAATTATATGTAGGTGTGTATATATGTATACACTGAGATATTAACCAAAGAGGGTCATGAATCAATGTTAGATTTACTCTAAGGTAGGATGAATGCATATGCGTGTGAAGTTTATTTGCCCGATCTGAATATTACTCTTTGTAACCAGGTTTTCAGAAGGATGTGAAGAACTAAATTATTATTTTTTTAACATATGGGAATTGCAGGAACAAGATTTCTTCTTCTACTCTCTGAAATGCAATGCTAGTGACAACACGTATTATTTTCAGTCATTTATATGATCTCTTGGGCAGTCATGGTAATCCATAAGCCTATATAACTCCAAAGCACCTTAATTGGTTCTCAAAACAACCCTGTAGGTAGATAGTACAATTGTTATATTATTCTATCCGTTTTACCAGTGAGGAAGCCTAGTGTATCGTTTTCTCTGTCTTTGTGTTTCTTTCCATCTGCCTATCTCTGTAAGTCTGTCTCTTTAAGTTTGTCTCTCTCTTTCTCTTGGTGTCTCTCAACAAACATTTATTAAGCACTTACTCTGTGCCAGGCACTGTACTAAGTGCTGGGAATGTAAATTTAAGCAGAAAAATAAAATTTTGCCTCTGAGAGAATCATAGGATTTGAAAATTGGGAGGGATTTTCATTGCTTTGAAACCTAATCCGCATCTGAAACAGAATCCCCTCTTTAACATAGCCAATAAGTGGTCATTCAGTCTTTGTTTAATGACCTGCTATGACCACAAACACATTATTTCATAAAGGAACCCAGGAGTACTCCACTGGTTAGGAAGAGACTAAATACCGTATCCAAGATCATGTAGCTAGTATGCAACAGAGTTGTTTTTCTGACTAGTTCTTTCTGTTTTCAAGTTCAGGATTCTTTCTACCATGCCATTCTTTCTGTCATTCTTTCTACCATACCAAGATTCTTTCTACCAACTATTTTGTTGTTTTTCAGTCATTATAATCATGTTTGACTCTTCATGGCCCCAAATGAGGTTTTCTTGGCAAAGATACTGCTGGGTTTGCCATTTCCTTTTCCAACTCATTTTACAAATAAAGAAACTGAGGCAAACAGGGTTAAGTGACCTGCCCAAGTTCACACAGCTAGTAAGTGTCTGTGGCCAGATTTGAATTCAAGATCAGTCTTCCTGATTTAAACTTTGGCACTATATCTACCGCATCACCTAGCTGACCATACCATCACACTATGCCTTTCAAATAGACTGGGGACTTGTTATTCTGAATTGATGTGCAAATTCAAATTGATTGTGGTTATGTTTTGACTTAAACTTGTGCACACAATGTACATTTGCCCCTGTTTAACTGAACAACCAACAAATGTTATCAGACTTTAATTTGGCTCTCCATGTCCTCACTGTAGGTCAAATGCCATTAGGCAGAAATAGGTATGAGTGAGAAAGGCAGAGAGAAACCATCAGAGACCTGGACCATCTTCAGACTTTTGCTCCTGAGGCATCATTATAGCCAAATTGTGCTATCAAGAATCTTCATTTTCTACATGCTTTGAGGCTTATACAACATGAAGAAAAGAGTAGGAAAAAAAATCTGAATCACTTGTAGGACAACAGTTTCCATTGACTGCTTAATGATGGTGAGCTTCATTACTGAAAACCCAGTTAGAGAATCTGAATTATCAAATAAAACACTGGCAGTATTTGAGCCAAATGTTGTTGCAAAATGCCAAATTTGGTTTGCATTTCTTTAAATGAAGTGGCATTATTATTAAATTAAGTATTTCCTATTCTGTCCCTTTCTCTCTTCTCAGTGCCTCTGGTGAAAAGTTTTCTTATCTATTTTGACAAAAAGGTTAAACCAAATTGACTCTGCCGTGGAAAATGGGAGCTGAGCTTTGGAGGGTTAAATAAGCTCCAGAAATGCTAAGACTGTTATTTTGCCCTCTAGGTAATGTCTGCTTGACCACTTCCTAGGCTATTAGGGTTACCATGGTAATTCTTATTCTTAAACAGAAAGGTTTGTTCTGGAAGCAAAAATACCCACCAAACTTAGTATCTGTCTTTTGCAAGTTAAACCTGGCCTCTGGTCATCTTCAGGTTAGGATATGCTCTTGGAAAATCAGCTACTGTGGATCAATTTTATCAGCGTCTTGATGTGTATGTAAGCATTAAAAATAGCCAGTGAGGCCAGATTTAATGGGCTGTGTTTTAGAATGCTGGCTGATGCAAAGAAAAAGAGGCAGGGTGAATATATACTTTACACAGACCTGGAATCAACTGTCTTTTAGTTGAATTGGCTTGTTGGGGGGATATCTTAAAGATTATTTTCTACAGTTGATTAGAATGACCTCAATCCATTCTCATTATTAAGGTGTCCCAAAGCATCAGGTCAGTTATATTTTTTTTAATATGCTATTTTTCACTTTGTAAGAATGTCAATAAAGATAATCAATTCAACAAACAATTGTTAACTTCCTATTACGTGCCAGGCTCTGTGCTAAGTGCTAAGGACAAAGATGAATGATGACACAGTCCTCCCAAGAAAGAAGTTTATAGTCCACTGAGAAGGGTATGAGGAGGAATATGTATACACAGGGAAATGTAATAAAACTTAAGGTAATGGGGCAAAGAGACTTCTAGAAAAGTGCTCTAGGATAATTCAGAGGCAGTTAACACTGCTAGCTAGGGGAGAAAGGGAAGTGCTATCTGATCTTGGCCATAAAAAAAGGAAGAAAAAAAAAGATGTATTTTAATAGAGATAAAGAAAGAGTACTACAATCTGTGCTAGCCAAGTGGATTGCAGTTAAGAGCTAATAATCCTGTTTGGTTGGGAAAGTATCATAGGCTAAGAGAAATAATTCAAATAATTCTGGAAAGATAGAATGGGGTCAGATTTTTGATGGATTTAGATGTCAAGGATTTTTTATCTCATTCTAGAGGAAATAGGGAGCTACTGAAGATTTTTCAGCAGGAAAGAGGCAGGGACAGAATCTTGCCTTAGGAAAATTATTTTGACAGCTATCTTAAGTGTGAATTGGATGTGTAGGAATATATTATATTAGTCCAGGTGAAAGGTGATGAGGGACTGAATAAATGCAGTAGCAATGTAAGTGAAAATGTCTTTCGTAAGAAAGGAAAGGAAGGAGGAAAGAAATAAATATTTCTGTAGCACCTATTATGGTCCAGTCACTGTGTTAAAAGCTTTATAATGATTATCTCATTTGATCTTTCCAATATCCCTGGAAGATAAGTGCCATTATAATCCCCATTTTACAGAAATGGAATTTGAGGAATAGAGAGGTCAAATGATTTGCCTAGAATGACATAGTAAGTGTCTGGGGCTATATTTGAACTCAATTCTTCGTGATTCCAGACCCAGCATTCCATCTAATATAAAACCTAGTTATGAAAGTGTGAACATGCATAACATGTGAAAAATGTTGAAGTAGAGGTAGAATAGAAAGTCCTTGGAAAGTGATTTGATATGAGGAAGGGATAGGTGAAAAAGGAAAGAATCCAAAATGTCTTTGCTTTCAGCTCATTAGCCTGGGAAGATGGCAGTAAAATCAACAAAAGGAAGAAGGATAAGCTTAGCAAGAAGTGGGATGATTTCAATTTTGAACAAGTAGAGTTGAAAGTCCTTACAGTATTTTCTTGTGGAGATGCCCAACAGGCATCTAGAGATTGGCTACATGGTATGATAGAAAGTTGTTTGTTACTTTTCATGTTGAATCAGAGGGTATATGTTCAAATTCCAGCTCTGCTATTCATGTCCTTGTGACTTTGGGCAAGTCAACCCCTCCAGGCTTCATTTTGCTTAACTATGAAATAAGGCTGAACTAAATGGCCACTGAGGCACCTTACAACTCAATATCTAATCTGCTGATCACATAGTTAACAGGAGATATGGGACTAGGATTCACATTGCTCATAGAATCAACTACAAACTGCTCTGTTTGACATTCAAAGCCCTTCATAACCTAGCCTCCTCCTATCTTTCCAGTCCCTTATAGCTTATTCCCTACCATGTAATCTTTGATCCAGTGACACTGGCCCCTGAACTATTACATGAAAACAACACTCCATCTCTTGGTGCTGGACATTTCCTCCAACTGTTTTTCATGCCTGTAATGTTGTTCCTCTACCTTCCTGACTTATTTTAAATCTTAACTAGAATCCCACCTTCTACAGGAAGCCTTCCCCATCCCTCTTAATTGCCATGGCTTCCCTCTTTTAATCATTTCCTATTTATCTTGTACTCGGCTTGCTTTGTAAATATCTGTTTCCATGTTGTCTCCCCCATTGAATTGCAGACTTCTTCAGGAGAAGGACTGTCTTTTGCCTTTTTTGTGCCTCCAGCACTTAGCACAAGGCCTGACATACAGAGTAGACACTTAATAAATGTGTATTGATTGATTGAGTAGTGACTAGATATGTAGATTTGAAAGTAATATGTATGATGGTGATAATCAAACTTAGGGAAACTTGGGAATTTACCAACTGTCAGTTAAGTACTAGTTAAGAGGGCATAAAAAGATTTCTTTTAAGACTATATAGGACAGGAACTTGGAAGACGTCCAAACAGGGGGCAGGAGAAATATAAGCTGAGGGAGAACCAGAAAAGAGCAATACTAGAGAGGCCATAAGAAAGGAAGAACCAGTAGACAAGAATACCAAATGCTTCAGAAAGTTCAGGGAGGTTGAAGAACACAAATCATTATATTGAATAATCAATTACAGAGTAATACCTTTTAGAATGTTTTCAGTAGAGTGATGGGGTCAGTGGTAAGATTACTAGGATCTGAAGATGGAAACTCTCATGAAGTGGAAGTAGCCTAATGTAAACTGTTAAAGGATTTAATAATAAAAATGAGAGAAAGAAAAGTCAGTAGCTTGAGGGGAGGGCAGGACCAAAACAAGTACTTTGTTTTGTTTTTAAGTGTAGAGAAGATGTGAGCATGTTTGTAGTCAATGAGGAAGGAGATAGTGGAAAGAGATTTAAAAATTATAAGAACCAGAAATTAAAAAGCTCAGCTTCATGAAAAATAGAGAAGCACAGGGTGCATATCAGATTACTTTAATTAAAGATTCTCAGTGTTTATTTGATTCTTCATATTTCTCTATCCTCTTCTTTTTTTGTAAAGTGGAGCCTGGAGAGGGAAAGTGGGAAAAGTAAAAAACAGAAAAATAAATGGATTTACAAAATGGAGGAGAATAGAGAAAGGATTAGAAAGCAGAATCTAACAGTATTCTGTTTACAAGAAATATGCTTGATACATAAAGATTCACATAGAGTTACAAAGAGGGTCTGGAGCTGAATTCATTATGATTCAGTCAATAATAAAGGTAGTAATACTGATTGCAGACAGAGTAACAATAAAAATGACATGATTGAAAGAGATAAGCAAATATATGTTTAAAGATACCATAGATAATGAAATAATATCAGTCCTTAGTGTATATGTTTATATATATATGTATGTGTGTGTGTGTGTATACATATATGTGTATACGTATACATATATATGTATATGTATATACAAAATGCCATAGAACCTAAGTATTTAAAGGAAAAGTTAATTGAATTATTGAATTTCAGGGAAATAATGGGAAAAAACCCTACAATAGTTGGGGATCTCAGTATGAACCAATAAAACAAAAAGATAAGCAAGAATAAGTTAAGTATCTGAACAGAATTTTAGAAAAGTTAGATACTACTGTTATCTTGTGATTACTAACAGGGAGTATTTAAAAAAACACAAATCCTATGATTAAATCAACATAAGTATTTTTTTTTAAAGGGTTTGTTTCTTTGCCGAAATGCAACATTTTTTTTTTTGCTAAAATACTAGAAAGTATAGGAATAAATGGGCCTTTTCTTAATATAATGAACAGATCTGTATAAAAACAAGAGCAAGAAACTTCTGTGATGGAGAAATAATAGAGTACTTTTCAATAAAATCAAAAGTACAAATGTCTGATACTTTGTTACTTTTTTTTTTGCTTTTTGGAGGGAGGAAGGCAAGGCAGTTGGGGTTAAGTGACTTTCCCAAGGTCACACAGCTAGTAAGTGTTAAGTGTCTAAGGCTGGATTTGAACTCAGATCCTCCTGAATTTGAACTCAGGTCCTCCTGATTCCAGGGTTGGTGCTTTATTCACTATGCCACCTAGCCACCCCATAAATGTCTGATGCTTAACATATATGTTGTTGTTCATCCTTCATTTTCAAAGTGGACCAGTTTAAAATGGATTTCTGAGGCACAGTTGCATCAAGCCTTCGACCTGACTCTCTATTCTAGAGTCATCAAAGTTCAGTGGCAAGACAAAAGTCAGGACAACTGGTGATGGTCCAAGATGCAGGGTATGACCTTGGTGTCTTCTATGTCTGACTGAGCTCTAAACACTCCATAGCTCCTACTTCAGCTGCCTTCATGGCCATTCAAACATTTTTTTCTTCTCTTCCCATTCCATTTGGTAAAGTGGAATGTCTTTGGGTTAGGCACCCCCAAACTGACAAGTTTGAGACTTGTATTTTACCTTCAGTCTGGTTTAGTCTATTGGCCAACATAGTTTTACTGAGGTGTGGCCACTATACATGCTACAGCTTTTTGGAGCCACAAGTAAGAGTTGGGTAACTTGGACACCAAAGGAAGATGAGCAGCTCTAAAAAGGGTTTGGGAAGCCCTCAAACTAAAGGTGCTAGAACTCTCTGAACACCTTATATACTCCATTTAACATAGATAAGCATATGTTAACATACATGCAAGAGTATCTAAATATATGTGTATACACACCAAAATATTTAATACAAATAAGAACAAGAGTCACTCCCTAGAATATAAATTATCATAGCATGTCAACAGGTGCTTCTCATGGGATACAAGCTATCTAATCAAACAACATTGTGTTTAAAAGAAATATATTTGAAACAAAAAGATTCAAGTTATTTTTATATAAACAAAACATCATATATAATGAGAAAACAAATTAAACAACTTTGAACCTCCACCTCACACCTTCCATACTGACAAGTAGGATCAATTAGGGAAATGATTATTTTAGAGTGACTGTGCAAAAATAGCTACATTAACGTTAGTATGGCTAGGGCTATTAATCGAACCAGCTATTTCCCAGAAAGCAATTTTGACCTATATATCCTAAATTCACTAACATACACATATGCTTTGATCCCACAATACCATTACTAGGTATATACTCCACAGAGATTTTTTTAAAAGGAAGGAAAGGATGCATATGCCATATCTATGTATACACATATACACGTGTTTGTGTATAAACATATTTTGGTAGCAAAGAACTGGAAATAGTATTTCAATTGAGTGAGGAACTGAGCAGTCATGTAGAGATGTAATAAAATATAATTGATATATAAGAAATGATGAAAGCTGTCAAACTGATCTTCCCATATTTCAGGTATGACCATCTGACCCTTCCCCTACTCCTCACTCAGAAAGTTCCAATGCCTCCCTATACCTGACGGATCAAATGTAAGATCGACTGACTTTTAAAGCCCATCATAACCAGGTCCCTTACTACCTTTGTAGTTTTTTTTTTTATATTTACCTCTGTGTACTTTCTGATCCAGTGACAGTGGCGTCCTTTTCTTTCCCTGCATAATAAATTTTGTCTCCAAACTGTGCATTTTCTGTGACTGTCTGCTGTGCTTGAGATTTTCTTTTTACTTATCTATGTCTCCTGCCTCTTTTGGCTTCATTCCATTCATAGCTTAAGTCTTACTTCCTCCTAGAAGCCTTTCATGGTCCCAGTTTACCTCACTTCCTTCCCTCTAAGACAGGTCTGTACAATACACAGCCTGAAGGTCACTTGTGGCCCACCAAAGCAGTCTGCAAGTACTTTGTTGTGCAGTCCTGTTGTATATCCTTTTTACTGATTGCATGAAATCCTTTCATGGGCTATAAATGGTGTGTAGGTGGTAAGCAGTCCATGAACTGAATATTGTTCAGACCTGCTCTAAGATTATCTCCAATTTATCCTGTATATGTCTCATTCATACATAGTTATTAGTATATTTTCTTCCCCATGAGAACTTGTTGCTTCCACCAGAGGTAAGTGACAAAAGAAAAGAGCATAGGTCCTGGATTAAGGAAGTCCTGAGATCAAAACTGGTCTCAGAAATTTACCAATTATGTGACCCCTGGGCAAGTCACTTAACCCTGTTTGCCATTTATCAACTGTAAAATGGGGGCAGTAAAACAGGCCTCCTAGAGCTCTGCAAACCTCAAAGCCCCATACAAACATTTTTTTTATTACCAGTCAATTTATTTAATCTCAATGAGCTTAATTTATCTCAGTCACAAAATGAGTACCTCTTTGGTTACTTCCAAAACTCTAAAGGTCTGAGTCTTTTGAACACCTATTTCCACGTTTATAAAATGGTAACAATGGTAGTGAGTAATTAGCCTTCTTTAGAGCCAGAAAGACCTGGATTCAAGTCTTGTCTCTAACCCATACTGGCTGTGTAATGCTGAGGCCAGCCTCTCTAACCAAGACACTGCTTTAAGACTACACATTGGAGAGCAGATGATGATCTACATTGGTACAGTACAGAGAGTTCCTTCATAGAACATTCCTTATGCCAACGAAATCACAGATCTGGTCTAATACTGAAAACTAACTACAGTCTTGTTGTGAGGTTAAAATGAACCAACTTACGCAAAGTACTACAACGTTTAGTGTGCTGTATAAATATCAGTTATTGTTCTAGTTCAGAGTTGTGTGTCATGGACCTCTGGCAGTCTGATCAAGCCTATGGATCCCCTTTTGGAAGAATATTTTTAAATTCATAAAATAAAATACATAGGATTTGAAATAAAAGTAAAGATGTATGTTCCCCCATTCTAAATATATCCACAGATACCTGGAGATGGGTGGCAGGGTCTATGGACCCAAGATTGAAGAATTATGTTGTAGAATCATAGAATTAGAACCAATTTTATAGGACATCTACTTCAATTTTATAACTTTCTCAACAACTTTGTTGGGGGAATTCTCTTATCCTCATGTGGAAGGCATACTCATCAGTAGATTCCAATGACTATGAGTCAATGATAGACCAAACTGAAAGTAAAGAGATTTATGTCACATGCTATGGGATCTACTTTTATTGATATCAGATTCCTAAAGTACACATTCAGCTTTTATCATCTTTTGGGACTACTTAGAGAACACAACCAATCAGCAGCATTCATCAGCAAGTTAAGATGAAAACTGATGACAGGGAGTAGTAAAGAAAGAGAGGGATCAGCCAAGATTTAAAAGAAAGAGATAATGTGGAATGCAAGTGGCAAGATTTATCATTAGAATATTAAACATTCCCTAATCAAGGTCAGGAGTCAAAGGGAAGAAACCAAATCATTTTCAACTATGAATGAAATCTTTTTAGACAAAACTGGAGGATTTCTTATCCAAGGATAATGAGTGGTTGTTACATCACTAGACAAGACTATTTTACCCTGTCCTTGCATAGGACTGGCAATTTTCTAATATTAGTCCACCAGGTGATTGGGGATTTCTGATGTTGAAAAATAATTGTGGCTTCTATTTTAACCCCACAACCTCTACTAATTAGAAATTCACTAACACCCCAAGGCAATTCATTTTACTTTTATATAGCTCTACTCGCTAGGAATATTTTCCCCTTCCACATATTGAATCCAGATATCTCTCTTTATCAAGTCTACTCATGGTTTCTAGTTCTGCCTGCTGAAATCAAACAAAACAATCTGAATCCCTCTTTCACATATCAAACCTTCAACTACTTAGAGAATATCATCATCTTTCTTCTCTGTGACTCTCCACATCCCCTGTCTGCTTTTCTCCAGGCTTAACTATTAAACTCTTTTCATGAAATTTTAACAGTTGGAATGAAGACCTTAGAGCTCATATAGTCCAACTCCATTATTTTACAGATGAGAAAGCTGAAGTTCTGAAACTCTGACAGATGATAGGGCAGCCTGTAGTGACAGGGAACTGACAAGCCCCCAAGGTAGCCTTCTCCACTGTTGGTCAGACATTTTAGTTGTTAATACATTCAATCACTTCCACAAAACCACTTCTACCAATGGTATAAGAAAGCAGGGTTGTGGATCACCACGGATATGATAAGCTATAGAGGAATATATTTCTTCTCTAAGAAGACAAAGTAAAATTAACTCAAAAACTTTCAGAGTAGGGCTAATGGTCTGTGTGGGTGGGCGGGGTGGATTTTAGACTTCTGTTATCTCTTCTTTTGCATCCTAGGGATTATATTATTTATAACTCCTTGAATAAAAAATTGAGAAATTGGTCAAATCACTTTGGGGGATGTGGAATGAGGAAGAAGACATACCTATTTTGCCTAACAATTAGTTTCTAAATAAAATGTGATCTCTGAGTTTTTAACCAACCTTATTCTTAAAAAAAAGTTATTTAGATTCAGGAGTAGGGGAGAAGTGCATTGGGATGCTTTTTAAAATTTGTTTTCCAGTGTAGTTCATCTTTAAGACATACCAGACTGAATAATTTATTTAATAAAACAATGACAACAAGGTCAAAGCAAAAGGATGACTTTATAGTGGAGAATATTCATGACGTGATGCTATTTGAGATATAGTTCTTGAATATTAAAGAGGTTTATGTTCCAATTAAATGAGCAGAAAGGTATAAGGAAGAAAATTGTTTTTTCTGAATTAGGGAGCTTCAAGAAATGCTAGGGCCAGAATTAACTCCATTTTTGTGGCTAATGGAGATGTTACCCATTTTATGGTCACCAAAACTTGATTAGGGTCACTGGGAGATTATGTCACCTGCCACTTTGTTGTTGAATAAACTTTACAGCATCAGCTATCCTGATGATAGAGCTAAAATCCTCTTCACCTGATTTATTCTGCAAAGCTTAATCTCAATTATTTATTTCCTGTTACACTTTAGCTTAATGGGAGAGGGAGAGTGTAACATTCTGCTGCTTCAGGTATTTGCTGCTATATAAGTTAGTTTTTAGGCTGAGTTTCAGTCAGGCTCTAAATATGCTATTTATTTTCTGGCACAATAGTGTTTATGCTCTTAAGGGAACAGTGGATTCCTTTGCTTAGTGGCCAAAGCAATTTACTGCATAGAAAAGCTGTGCGTTTAGGTAGGGACCAGGGGATCTCTAAGGTCTCTTACAATACTGTGGTATTATGATCAGTGAGGCAGGAAACTCAGATTTTAGCTTTATGTAAACCTGGCATAAGTATGTCTTTGGACAAATGATCTATACCCTTAATGATAATGTTTTATTTTTATCTGTAAAATGGGAATATTGTGAAGAATTCTACTTGAGTATCACCCAGTGGGCAATGAGTGTGAGCAGCAAGTAAGGAATAATAGAGAAGAATCAAGACAAAAGATGTCACCAAAGACATGTGTAATCACAAGAAGAAGATGGGGTGGCTATTCATTGAGAAAGAGACCAATGGACAGCTTTTGTGATGGCCAGCTTTCCCTTGTTGCCAAAAGAAAGCAACAACTGTGCCCAGAATGTTGATTGAAACCTTTGTTACAAACTTATGAGAGGATGTAGAAAAGAGTCATATAGGATGGGCAGGAATGAATGGGCTGTAGTCTATATCACTGAAGAGAACCTTTATGTCACTGAAATTACCAATCCATTTGCATATTAGAGTATTACCTAAAAAGATATGGATGAAAGATATTGTAGACAGATATAGTGGAAAAAGTGCTGAGCTGAAAGACAGAGGTTCTAGGTTCAAATCCTATGTCCACCACTCACTATCTGTGTGACTTTAGACAAGTCACTTTAACTCTTAGGGGTCCAGTTTTCTCATCTGGAAAAAAAAAAAAGAAAAAAACATTGTTGTACCAAATGATTTCTAAGGTTCCATTGAGGCTATTTATCTTTCAACCTCACAGGATATTGTGAAGATGAATATGAAAATGCAGTCAGATCATCATCCATTTCAAGAAAACATGAGGATCGATAAATGGCTTTGTCTTCTGATATGAAAAAAAATTCCTTATTCTAAAGACATGCTTGTTCCATGAACACTTGAGAGCTAGGGTCAATGACAAAGTAGTCCATGTGACTAAATGCTGGATGGGTATTTAACCACTCCACAGATGGGACAGAACCATCCTCTGTCTTCCCTGTGTAAGAAGAGTAAGAGGAAATTTATTGATAATTTTCTTTGGCACACATTCTTCTGATAATATCATTTCAGCCTGTGCCATTTCAAACCTATGAATTCATCATGATACACTGGAATACTTTAGATCAGTTAGAAAAGGAGAAAATGATTCATCTGTCTTGTCATCATATGGCTGCAAGACAAACTTAAGACTACCTTAGCTTGAATCATGAAAGGCATTGATTAGAGGAAAAAGCAAATTCTGAAAGAGAATCCTTGAGAGTCTGAGACTGAGTCAGAGAAACTACCAGTCAAGCATAGGAAACAAAGAAAACTTCAGCTGAGAACCTGTGGGACTAAAGATAATAAAAACAGCAAGAGGAGAGAGAGAGAGAGAAGGAAAATATATATGGGGGAAAACACAATAAAAAGAAGATACATAAAAGGGAATGAAAAACCAATAGATGATGCTGGAATATTTAACAGTGAGGGGTAGGATCTGAAGGAACTTCTGAAAGAAATGGCTGAACTCCCCTATGGGGTTGGATACTCGACAGGAAGATATTAACCTAGAGGGATATCTGTACAACCCCCAGTCCAACAGAAATAAAAGATAGAGAATAAAGGAAATCTAATGCATTAGATTGCATGTGTATATTTGGAAACATTGTACTACAAACATTTGAAAGAAACAGGTCCTTGGGAAATGATGGGTTGAAGAAATTGTGATCAATAGAACTTTTCCTTCCGTTTCCCTTTTGCTAGTCAAATGTCATTAGATATATGTTTTTAAGACATTTTAAAAACATGTTTCCATTTCCCACTTTCCTTTTCTTCCTCTTCCTTTCAAATACAGACAACTTGGCATAGAAGACAGGGAGCTGGCCTCAAAGCCAGGAAGAGCTAGTTCAAGTTTGACAAATGCTGGTTGTGACCCCAGGAAAATCACTGAACTTCATAGTGCTCTAGGCAATGATCTAAGACAAAAAGTTGCAGAGAAGGTGACCATCTTCCTTAGTAGAGGGAGTTTCCTCAGCTGTAATTATCTATATCAATGAAATTACAGTTCTTGTTCTTGTCCTGGTATCTTGGTATTCCTAATATACATGACTTTTGATTCCTGAACTCTAGCCACAGAGCTTTAGTATTAGAAAGGAAACCAATACAATAAATAATTTCTGATTTATAATTCATTTTAGCCTTTGCTCTATAAATTTTCCTTATGTTAACGACATCTTAAATTTACATTTGATTCAACAAGCATTTGTCACCTAATACATGTCAGTCACTGCTAGATATTTAGATTACAAATTTAAAAACAAAACAGCTCTCACCCTTAAGGAGCTAATATTCTACCACTCAGCCCTTTATGGTCACAAAGCACTTTTATACCTGTTGTCTCATTTGCTCTTCACAAAAACAAACAAATAAGAACTTTGTGTGTTAGATGGAGCAAAGATTATTATTGATATTATAGATCTGGATATTGAAATTGAGAAAGGTTAGAAAGATGGCAATGGAGTAAAGATTGGGGGAATGCTGAAGAAGGAGTGGAAGATCTGAGTTCTAACCAACATTGAGTCAGTTATTCTATTGTCAAGAAGTCAAGCCAATGAGACTTAAGAGACTAATATTTGACAGGCAATATGCCCAGTGCTGAGCATTCCAAAAAAAAAAAGGGGGGGCCATATTCATGAAGATCATGGTATAAGGGGCCATACATGGGAAGACAACATGCAAACAGCTACAAACAAGTAAAGCTTATACAGGATAATTTGGAGATAATCTCCTATGGAAGGGGGGGTAAGTAAATCAGGGTCACAAAAGTCTTACAGAAGCTAGAGATTTAATTGAGACTTGTAAGAAGCCAGAAGAGCCAGAAGGCAGTGATGAGGAAGGGGAGAGCTCCAGTCATAGGGAAGAGACAGTGAAAAAGGCACATTGTCAGGAGAGAGAGTGTATTATGCTTGTGTCACACAACTTCAGAGTTCATGGAGTGGACTGAGGTCTAAGAAGAGTATAAAGGGTCTTTGGTTGGGCCCAGATGGTGGAGTAAAAGCAGGGACTTGCTTATGATCTCCACCAAATCCCTCCAAATACATGTAGAGGATGACTAAACAAATTCTAGAGCTACAGAAACCACAAAAATGGCAGAGTAAAGCAGATTTCCAGCCCAAGACAACCTGGAAGATTGACCAGAAGGGTATATCTCACCAATCTGAGAGCAGAGCACAGTCTGGCATGAGCCACATCAGCACAGACAGAACCTTAACAGTCCTCAGGGAATTGAATCACTGGCAGCTATGGTGATTTCCAGACTTCTCAACCCATAATTGCCAAAGACAGCATAGAAGGTCAGTGGGAAAACTGTTAGAACTTGGGGACAGAGGAGTGCCGCCTGGCCTGGCTAGGGTCTGGCCTCAGCCCTAGGTGGTGGAGGTGGTGGTGGGAGCAGCAGCAGCAGCAGACTTCTGCTGAAGCAGCAGAGTCTACTTCTGAAGCTCTGATGGCAGGGGATCAAGCAGCAAATACAAGACCCCTGAAGCCTGGACGAGTACACCCACCCCCACTGATGGAAGCAGTGTCCTTCCTTGACAAAGAGTTACAAGGTCAAATATTTGGCTGGGAAGATAAGCAAGCAGTGTAAAAATGTCAGACTACAGAACCTTACTATGACAACAAAGAAGATCAAAATATACAACAAGAAAGAAGCCTCCAAGAAAAATATGAATTGGTCTCAGGTTACAGAAGAGTTCCAAAAAATTTTTGAAAATTAACTTAGAGAAGAAGAGGAAAAATTGGGAAGAGACATGAGAATTATGCAAGAAAATCATTGAAAATGAGTCAACAGCTTACTAAAGGAGAACTAAAAAATACTGCAGAAAATAAAATCTTCTAAAAATAGGCTAACTCAAATGGCAAAGAGGTCCAAAAAGCCAATGAGGAGAAGAACGCCTTAAAAACTAGAATTAGTTAAATGGAAAAGGAGATCCAAAAGCTCACTGAAAAAAAATATTCCTTAAAAATTAGAATGGAGGGACATCTAGGTGGCTGGTGTCACAGTAAATAGAATGCCAGCCCTTGGTCAGGAGAACCTGAGTTCAAATCCGGCTTCAGATACTTACTAGCCATGTGACCTTAGGCAAGTCACTTCAGTCCAATTGCCCTGCCTTTCCCCTCCAAAAAACAACAACAAAAAAATAGAATGGAACAAATGGAACCCAATGACTTTATGAGAAATCAAGAAAATATAACTAAAAGAATGAAAAAAAAATAGAAGATGGAGACAGAGCCAAGATGGTGGCATAGAAGCAATAAGGTTCTGCAGCTTCCACATAGCCACCTCAAATACCCATATAATATGACTCCAAACAAATTTTAGGGCTCCAAAACTCACAAAAATACACCTCCCGCTGAAGGCAGCTCGGCAGGAAGGGCCCATCACAGCACGCTGGGAGCTGAAACCAGCCCAGCCTGAAACTGTGGCTGGGCCCCAGGGTGGCCAGGATAAGCCACAGCTGGAGCCTTCAGGAGAGTGGATCAGTGGCAGCTGTGGCAGTTTCCAGAATTATCAAGCCATAAGAAACAAGGACAAAGTGAAATGTCAGTGAAACTCAGTTAAATTTGGGGCAGAAAAGCAGTCAAGTCAAACTGCCACCAGGGCAAGGAAGTGGCAGAAGTGGTGGCCCTGCAGTCTCCTCCACATGACTGCTTCAGAGTTCCTGGCCTGCAGACTGCAGAGGGGCCAAGCAATTGTTCAGATGCTAAGTGCTTTTTCATTGAGCAGCCTGGATCCAGATCGTGGTCTTGGGTGGTAGTCCTGAGGTGTGTTTTCAGTGAGACAAAGCTGGTGAGGGCTGCAAAAAAACAGCAGCTTCCTAATAGCTCTGGCAGCTGGAAAAACCCCAGTGAATTGGGACAGAGCTATCCCCTCTGGAAGCAGAGTTCCACAAAGCTAAAGGTCAAGTAATTGACTGGCAAGAACATGAGCAGGCAAAGGAAGCAAAGTAAGAACAGCAATCAAACTCTAGATTCCTTCTTGGGGGACAAAAAGGATCAAAGGATGGAATGGGAGGAAGACAACGTAGTCAGAACTCCTGCACCAAAAGCTTCCAAGAAACATGTAGACTGGTTACAAGCCATAGAGCAGCTTAAGAAGGATTTTGAAAACAAAATAAGTGAAGTAGAAGAAAAATTGGGAAGAGAAATGAGAATGGTGCAAGAAAATCATTAAAAGAGAGAGTCAACAACCTGACTGAAGAAAATAACACCTTAAAAATAGATTAACTCAAATGGCAAAAGAGGCCCAAAAAGCCAATGAGGAGAAGATTGCCTTAAAAAGTTGAATTTGCCAGCTGGAAAAAGAATCTCAAAAGCTTTCTGAAGAGAATAGTTCCTTCAGAATTAGAGTGGAGCAAATGGAAACAAATGACTTTATGAGAAATCAAGATACTATCAAACAGATCCAAACAAATGAAAAAATAGATGGCAATGTGAAATATCTCCTGGAAAAAACCACTGACCTGCAAAATAGATCCAGGAGAGACAATTTAAATATTATTGGACTACATGAAAGCCATGATCAAAAAAAGAACTTAGACAGCATCCTTCAAGAAATTCTCAAGGAAAATTGCCCTGATATTTTAGAACCAGAATTGCAAAATAGAACTTGAAAGAATTCACTAATCACCTCTTGAAAAAGATCCCAAAAACAAAACTCCTAGGAATGTTATAGCCAGGTTCCAGAGTCCCCAGATCAAGGAGAAAATATTACAACCTGCCAAGAAGAAACAATTTGAATATTGTGGAAACACAATTAGGACAACCCAGAATCTAGCAGCTTCCACATCAAGGGATCAAAGGCCCTGGAATATGATATTCCAGAGATCAAGAGAGCTAGGATTAAAACCAAGAGTCACCTACAGAGCAAAATTGAATATGTTCCAGGGGAAAATATGGTCATTCAGAGAGGTGGAGGACTTTAAAACATTCTTGCTGAGAAAACCAGAACTGAAAAGAAAATTTGACACTCAAATACAAGAAACATGAGAAGGTAAACATGGAAAAGAAATCATAAGGAACTTATCAAAGTTGAACTATTTACATGCCAGCATGGAAAAATGATAATTGTAACTTATGAAATTTTTCTCAGTGTGATGATAGGTGAAGAGAATACAAATGTATACTTACATATACATACATATATGTCTATATAGGAGGGTTTATATATGCGTACAAACACATATCTGAGTATGTGTGTATATGAGTACATAGAAGGCACAAGATCAATTTAATAGAAAGGGAAAATATTCTAAAAGGTGAAATTCTGAAGTGGGATAGGATTAGAATGAGAAGGGACAGGGAGAGATAGAATGGGGTTAATCATCTCATATAGAAGAGGCAAGGGATAATTGTTATAATGGAGGGGAAGCACAGGAATGCAAAAGTTAAAGGGTCAACCTTACTCTCATTGAATTTGGCTTAAAGAAGGAATGACATAAACACCAAACTGGGTATGTTGCTACACAGGAGAGTAGGGGGATGGGGATGAGAGGTGGGATGATGCAGGGGAGGGCAAGGTGGGGAGGGAAGGTTGTTTATAGTACACACTACCAGGGACAGGGACAGGGTAGAAAACAGAAAAAGTGGGGAGTGGGATAGGAAGGAGGGACATATAATTAGTCTTTCACAATATGCCCACTGTGGAGATGTTCTGTGTAATTACACATGCACAGCCTGTATTTAATTGCTTGTCCTTCCAGTGAGGGTGGGTGATGAGGGAGGAAGGGAAAGAATCTTGAATTTAAAGCTCTATAATCAAATTTTTAAAATATATATGTATATATTATTATTATTATTATTATTATTATTATTATTTATTATTAACTACATACAACTGGGAATCAAGATACAGGCACTGTGGTAGGGAGATCCATCCTGCCCTACCAGAAAGTCAGAGGGTCAAGGGGGAGGACATAGGAGAGAGCAAATTGGGGGAGGGGTTATACAGCAGGATGGCTGTTTTGAGGTGCTGGGTAGGGGAAAGATGGGGAGAATATTTGTAACTCCAAATCTTGTGGAAATGAATGATGTAATCAAGAAAATAAATTAATTAATTTATTAAAAATAAATAGGAGACTATGTGAAATATCTCATTGGAAAAAGTTCTCATTTGGAAATTAGATCTAGGAGAGACAATTTAAAAATTATTAAATTTCCTGAAAGCCATGATAAAAAAGAAAAAGAACCTAGACATCAGCTTTCAATAAATTATCAAGGAAAACTACCCTGATATTCTAGAACCAGAGGGTATAATAGAAATTGGAAGTATCCACCAATAGCCTCTTGAAAGAGATCCCAAAAACAAATCTTCTAGGAATATTGTAGTAAAATTCCAGATTTCCTGGATGAAGGAGAAAACATTGCAAGCAGCCAGAAAGAAGCAATTTGAGTATTGTGAAAATACAATCAGAATAACAAGATCCAGCAACTTCTACATTAAGACATTGAAAGACTTGGAATATGACATTCCAGAGTTCAGAGGAGCTTGAATTAAAACCAAAAATCATCTACTCAGAAAAACTGAGTATAATACTTCAGGGAGGAAAATGGATATTCAATGAAATAAAGGGCTTTCAAACATTCTCATTGAAAAGACAAGAGCTGAATAAAGAATTTGCCTTGCAAGTACATGAATCAAGAGAAGCATGAAAAGGTAAACAGGAAAGAGAAATCATAAGGTATTTGTTAAAGTTGAGCTGTTTACATTCCTACATGGAAAGATAATATTTGTAACTCATGAGACCTTTCTCAGTATTATGATAGTTGGAGGGAAGGGATAGATAGATAGATAGATAGATAGATAGATAGATAGATAGATGGATAGATGGCACAGGGTGAGTTGAATATAAAGGGATGATATCTTAAATATAAAATTAACAGCTGAGGGAGAAATATATTGGGAGAAAGAGAAAGGGAGAGATCAAATGGGGTAAATTATATCAAATAAAAGTAACAAGAAAAAAGTTTCACGATGGAGAGGAAAAGGGGGAGGTGAGAAGGAATGAGTAAACCTTAGTCTCATTGGATTTGACTCAAGGAGGGGATAACAAACACACTCAATTGGGTATCTTAATCTACAGGAAAGTAAGAGGGAAGAAGATGGAGGTGGTGGGATGATAGAAGGAAAAACAGATTGGGGGATGGGGTAATCAGAAGCAAACAGCTTTGAAAAGAGACAGGATCAAAGTAGAAAATAGAATAAGTGGGGATCAGGATAGGATGGAGGGAAATATAGTCTTTCACAACCTGACAGTTATGGAAGTGTTTTGCATAACCACACATGTATAACCTATATTGAATTACTTTCCTTTTCAATGAGGGTGGGTGGGGAAGGAAGAAGGGAGAGGATTTTGAATCAAAGTTTTAAAAACAAATGTTAAAAATGTTTTTACATGCAACCAGGAAATAAGATACATAGGCAATGGGATATAGAAATCTATCTTGTCCTACAAGAAAGTAAGGGGTAAGGACATAAGAGGGGAGGAATGATAGAAGAGAGAACAGACTGGGCTAAAGGATAATCAGAATGCATGCCATCTCTAAGTGGGGGAGGAGAGATATGGGGAGAAAATTTGAAACTCAAAATCTTTTGGAAATGAATATTGAAAACTAAAAATAAATTAATCAATATTTTTTTTTAAACAGGGAAAAAAGAGTTGCCTAAAGCAGAAGTTCCAGACAAAATGTTCACAGGCCACATGGGGCTCATAGTACTCCCAAGTGTGACCTAAATCAGACTAAAATGTAATTGGAAGATATTTAGCATAATATATAAAAGTACAAAAATATACAAAAAAATATGGAATTGGTCAAGTGGGAGGGGAAAAAATGCAAAGCAGAATTGTACAAATGGAAGAGGAGATACAAACGCTAACTGAAGAAATAATTCCTTAAAAATTAGAATTGGGCAAGTAGAAGTCAATGACTTTGTGATACATCAAGAATCAGGCAAACAAAATCAAAAGACTAAAAAAATAAGAAAATCTAAAATATCTCATTGGAAAAACAACTGACCTGGAAAACAAATTCAGAAGAGATAAATTAAGAATTGTTGGATAACCTGAAAGTCATGATAAAAAAAAAAAGAGAGAGATCCTGAACAACATCTTTCAAGAAATTTAAAAGGGAGACTGCCTGGATATCCTAGAACCAGATGGCAAAGTAGTTTTTGAAAGAATTCACAGATACTCTCCTTAAAGAAATCCAAAATGAAAATTCCAAGGAATATTGTAGCCAAATTCCAGAATTATCAGGTTAAGGAGAAAATGCTGCATGTAGCCAGAAAGAAATAATTCAATTATCAAGAAGCCACAATCATGATTTCACAGTTTCAGGGCTAAGCAGCTTCTATATTAAAAGGGCTTGGAGTATGATATTCTGGAATGCAAAAGAACTTGAATCACAACCAAAAATCAACTATCCAGGAAAATCAAGTGGGGAAGAGATGGTCATTCAATGAAACAGGGAACTTTCAAACTTTCCTGATGGAAAGACCAGGGCTAATCAGAAAATCTGATCTTAAAATACAACACTGAAGAGAATCATAAAAAGGTACACAGGAAAAGAAACAACAACAACATGGTACTTAATAAGTTTAAACTGGTTACATCCCTACATGTAAAGATGATATTTCTAACTCTTAAGAACTGTATCTCTATTAGGGCAGCTAGAAGGAGGATACTTAGAGGGTGTGGGTAGAAGTTGACTTTGATGTGATAATTAAAAAAAAATAAATTGAGGGGAAGGATTATACTGCGAGGAGAGGAAATGGGGAGGCAGAATGTATAAATTATATCACATGAAGAGGCATGCCAGATCTATTACAGTAGAGGGAAAGGAGGGAGAGGATGAACATTGAACTTTACTCTCCTTGGATTTGGATCAAAGAAGGAATAGTATACACATTCAATAAGGTAGAGAACTCTATCTTACCCTATAGGGAAGTAGGAGAGGAAAAGTGAAAGAAAAGGTGGGGGGGGTGATAGAAGGGAGGGCAGATTGTGGGTGGTCAGAAGTGGCGGTCAGAAGCAGAGCACTGTTGAAGACAGACAGGGTGAAAGTGGAGAGAAAAGTATAAATGGGGGGAAATTAGGATGGAGGGAAATACACAATAATCATAACAGTGAATGTGAATAGGATGAACTCTTTAATAAAACAAAAGCAAACAACAAGAGAGTATTAAAAATCAGAATCCTATAACATGTTGTTATAGGAAACACCTATGAAGCAGAACACACAGAGAGAATAAAAGTTAAAGGTTGGAACAGGTTATATTATGCTTCAGCTGAAGTAAAAGAAGAGGGGGGGGGTAGAAATGCAGATCTCAGAAAATGCAAAAGCAAAACTAGATTTAATTAAAAGAAACAAGGACGGAAACTACATCTTGCTAAAAGATACCATAGAAAATGAATCTATATCTGTATTTGTATCTGTATCTATATCTATATCTACATCTACATCTATATCTACATCTATGTCTATATCTATATATATATCTATGTCTATATCTATATTTCTCTATCTATCTATCTATCTATCTATCTATCTATCTATCTATCTATATCATCTATACCTAAATATATACATACTTAATTGTAGCCTGGGATGGGAGCAGGATAGGAAGAGGAAAAAAGAACAAAGTAAAAGGCACACAGCAGAGAACAACAAAAAACTAACAAAGAAGAAAAGATGGATAGTTCTCAACATAATGTGTAGTATGTATTTTAGAGGTTTTCTTGAAATGGAAATTTATGGCTATGTATTTTGAATCCTTTTTTACATTCTGTTTTACATCAGATGTCATTTTTTTTTCTTTTCTTATTTTGTATTTAAGTTTATAATGTTTCTTTGTCTTTTCTTATTGTGTATTTGTTTCCATAATAAAACAAAAAAGAAAATGAAGTCATAATGATACCAAACATATATGCACTCAATAGTAAGGAATCCACATTCTTAGAGAGGAAGTTGAATGAGTTATAGGAAGAAATAGACAGCAAAACAATACTAGTGGGGGACCAGGAATGCCCCCTCTAAGAACTAGATAAATCTAACCACAAAATAAACAAGAAGGTGAATAGAATTTTAGAAAAGTTAGATATGATAGACTTCTGGAGAAAATTGAATGGGGATAGAAAGGAATATGGTTTTCCTTCAGTGGTACATGGTACCTACACAAAAACTGACCACGTTTTTGTTTGTTTCTTTTTTCTTTTGCTTTTTTGGAGGGGGGAAGGTAGGGCAACTGGGTTTAAGTGACTTGTCCAAGGTCAAATGGCTAGTTTCTTGTGTTAAGCATGTGAAGCTGCATTTGAACTCAGGTCCTCCTAACTCCAGGGCCGGTGCTCTATTCATTATACCACCAACTGCCCCATTCTTTTTGCCATTTTTTGGAGGGGGAAGTTAGGGCAATTGGGGTTAAGTGACTTGCCCAAGGTTGCACAGCTAGTATTTTTTGTTAAGTGTCTGAGGCTGGATTTGAACTCAGGTCCTTCTCACTCCAGGGCCAGTCCCTTATTCACTATGCCACCTAGTCTCCCTTTGATCAGGTATTAAGGCATAAAAACCTCACAATCCAATGCTGAAAGTAGAAATATTTAATGCATTCTTTCAGATCATAATGCAATAAAAATTATATGTAATATATGGTGATGGAACAACAGATTAAAAATTAATTGGAGACTAAATCTAAAGGATGCATGGCTCAAACAATAAGTTATTGAAACAATCAATAATTTCATCAAAGAAAATGACAATAATGAGACAATACATCAAAACTCATGGTTCTTCAAACAAGTTCTTAGGGGAAATTTTATATCTCCAAATGATTACATGAATAAAATAGGGAAAGAGGAGATCTATGCATTAGGCATGCAACTAAAAAAGCTAGGTAAAGAACATATTGGAAATTTCAAATGAAATACCAAGCTAGAAATTTTGAAAGTCAAAGGAGAGATTAATAAAATTGAAAGTTAAAAAAAACTGTCAAAATAATAAACTAAACTAAGAGTTGAAGCTTTGGGTTCATTTGATTTTTTAAAAAGACAGAAAAAAAGCAAACAAATTAACAGTATAAAAATGAAAAGAGTGAATTCACCACCAATGAAGAAGAAATTAAAGCAATAATCAGAAACCATTTTGCCCAACTCTATGCTAATAAATCTGACAATCTAAATGAAATGGATTAATATTTACCAAAATACAGGCTGTCCAGATTAAGAGAAAGGGAAATAAAATACTTAAAGAACTCAGTTTTAGAAAAATAAATCAAACAAGCCATCAATTAATATCCCAAGGAAAGATCTCCAGGGCGAGATGGATTTTATAAGCAAATTCTACTAAATATTGAAGGAACAATTAATTCCAAAAGTATAGTAAGTATTTGGAAAAAATAGGGTCCAATCAAATTTCTTTTTTTAATTGAATTTTATGTTTCTTTTTAGTTTGCAACATTCATTTCCAGAAGATTTTGAGTTAAAAATTTTCTCCTTGTTTTTCCCCTACCCACCACCCCAGAACAGCAATCCCACTGAATACCCCCCCCCCCAATCTGCTTTTTCCTATATCTTCCCCTCTTTCCCCTCCAGCTTTCCAGTGAGTCAAGATGGATTTCCATACCCCAGGGCCTGTGTCCCAGTACATGTAAATAATAATAATAACAATAACAATCATTGTTTTTAAACATTTGATTTTAAAAGTTTGAATCTAGATTCTTTCCTTTCTTCCCTTGTCACCTAACCTTACTGGGAAGATGAGCAATTCAATACAGGTTGTACATGTGTAGTTAGTTAGGCAAAACATTTCCATAGTGGATATGTGGTGAAAGACTGACTATATTTTCCTCCATCCTATCCCGTCCCCCACTTTTTCTATTTTCTACTTTGACCCTTTTCCTTTTCAAAAGCGTGTGCCTCTAACTACACTCGCCCCCAATCTGCCCTCCCTTCTATCATTCCCTCTCTTATCCCCTTCTTTACTACTTTCCTGTAGGATAAGGCACCCAATTTAGGTGTATGTTATTCCTTCCTGAAGCCAAATTCAATGAAAGTAAGGTTGACCAATTCCCTTTTGCCTTCGTGTTCTTCCCCTCCATTTTAACAGTTTTTCCTTGTCTCTTTTATATGAGATAATTTACCCTATTCTGCCTCTCCCTATCTCCTCTTGTTATATTCCTCTCTCACATTCTAATTTTATTTTTATAGTATCATCCCTTCCTATTCAGTTGATCCTCTGGCCTCTGCCTATGTATACCTATACACATATATACACACACTCACATATTTATTCATAAGCACATATACCCTCGTATATAGACATATGTATGTATGTATGTATATATGTGTGTGTATGTATGTATGCATGCATACATGCACACACATTTACATTCCCTTCGACTATCCTCATACTGAGAAAAGTTTCATAAGTTACAATTATCATTTTTCACATAGGAATATAAATAGTTCAACTTGGATAAGTTCCTTATGTTTTCTTTTCTCTGTTTACCTTCTCATGCTTCTCTCTCTTCTGGTATGTGAATGTCAAATTTTCTATTCAACTCTGTTTTTTTCATCAAGAATACTTGAAAGTTCTCTATTTCATTGAATGACCATATTTTCCCCTGAAACATTATACTCAGTTTTGCTAGGCAGGTGATTCTTGGTTTTAATCCCAGCTCCTTTGACCTCAGAAATATCATATTCCAAGCCCTTTGATCCCTTAATGTAGAAGCTGATAGATCTTGTGTTATCCTGATTGTGTTTCCACAATATTCAAATTGTTTCTTATTGGCTGTCTGTAATATTTTCTCCTTGGTCTGGGAACTTGGGAACCTGGCTATAATATTTTTAGGAGTTTTCTTTTTGGGATCTTTTTCAAGAGGTGATTGATGAATTCTTTCAATTTCTATTTTGCCCTCTGGTTCTAAAACATCAGGGCAATTTTCCTTGAGAATTTCTTGAAGGATGATTTCTAGGTTCCTTTTTTGATCCTGGCTTTCAGGTAGTCCAACAATTTTTAAATGACCTCTCCTGGATCTGTTTTCCAGGTCATTGGTTTTTCCAATGAGATATTTCACATTGCCTTCTATTTTTCCAGTTATTTGAATCTGTTTAATAGTATCTTGATTTCTCATAAAGTCATTAGCTTCCATTTGCTCCAATCTAATTCTGAAGGAATTATTCTCTTCAGTGACCTTTTGAAATTCTTTTTCCATGTATGGCAAAATTGGCTTTTTAAGACATCCTTCTCCTCATTGGCTTTTTGGGCCTCTTTTGCCATTTGAGTTAGTCTATTTTTTAAGCTGTTATTTTCTTTAGTCAGGTTGTTGACTTGCTTTTCATGGTTTTTTGTTTGTTTTTTTTTTTTTTTTGCATCATTCTCATTTCTCTTCCCAAGGTTTCCTCCACTTCTCTTACTTGGTTTTAAAATCCTTCTTGAGCTCCTCTATGACCTGTGACCAATTCATATTTTTCTTGGAAGCTTTTGGTGCAGGAGTTCTGACTTTGTTGTCTTCCTGCTGTTCCATGCTTTGATCCTTTTTGCCCCAAAGAAAGGAATGTAAGTTTTGACTGCTGTGCTTGCTTTACTTCCTATGCTTGCTCATGTTGCCAGTCAATTACTTGACTTTTGAGCTTGTTTCCACATTAGAACTCTGCTTCCAGAGGGAAGAGATTTGTCCCAAATCACTAGGCTTTTCACAGCTCCTGAAGCTATTAGTTAGGTGCTCTTTGAAGCCTCCAGAGGCTCTAGCACCTGGTCACACACCCCAGGACCTCCACCCAAGACTGCCATCCAAATCCAGGCAGGATAAAGCAAGAGGAATTACCCCTCTGAATTGTTGTTTGGCCCCTCTGTTATCTGCTGGCCAGGAGCTCTGAAGCAGACATACACAGTGGCTACATGGTCTCAGTGCCTTGGCCACTTCTCACCTTCTTGACCAAGGGGCAGAAGCTGGACCACACTCACAGTCCTCCTGTTCCTACAAAATCCACACCAACCTTTTACTTTGCCTTTGGCATTTATGGGTTGATATGGAAACCACCACAGCTGGTGGTGATCCCCTCTCCCAAAGTCACTCCAGCCACTGCTGTTCAGGGCCTTCCTGGGGCTAAATCTGCAGGCTCATGGGGGCTGGGTTTATCTCCCAATGCGCTGTCATGAAATCTTCCTTTCCACCTTCCAGGCTGCCTTCATTGGGAGATTTGTTTCTCTCTTTCACTTTTTGAGTTCTGTAGCACTAAGGTTTGTTTAGAGTAATATTTTATAGGTATTTGTGGTGGTTATGGGGAGAGCTGCAGAGTTTTGCTGCTTCTATGCTGCCATCTTGGCTCTGCCTCCTCAAATTTCTTTTATGACAAAATATGGTGCTGATGCTGAAACCAGGAAGAACCAAAAACAGATAAAGAAAATAATAGATCAATTTCCCTAATGAATATTGATGCAAAAATCAATTGCATTGGCTGAGAGAAGGAGAAAACTTTGGAACTCAAAACCTTACAAAAATGAACGTTGAAAACTAACTCCAGAAGTAATTGAAATAAAATACTATTAAGTGAAGAAAAAGAATATAAACAGAATATGCCTACATATGTACAAATTTAATAATTTTGGTGATATTAATTTGAAAATATTTTGTACAAAAACCCAATGTAGCCAAGCTTAGGAGGAAAGCAGGGAACCTTTTCTTTTCTGCTGCCAGTCTTTCTCATAACTGAGTAAATTTATAATTATAAAAATCAGTCCTCATTTGATAAATAAATGGTCAAAGGATATGAACAGGCTGTTTTCATATAAAGAAATTAAGGCTATCCATAATCACATGAAAAATGTTCTAAATCACTATTGATTCGAGAAATGTAAGTTAATGCAACTCTGAGGTACTACCTCACATATCTGATTGGCTAACATGATAGAAAAAAAAGTGATAAATATTGTAGAAAATATGGGAAAATTGGAATACTAATGGTTTGTGGAGTTGTGAACTGATCCTAACATTCTGGGGAGTGATTTGTAACTATACGCAAAGGTCAATGAACCTGTGTGTACTCTTTGATCCAGCAATACTACTATTGGAACTTTACTGAGTAAGGTGAGCAGAACCAGGAGAGCATTGTACTCAGCAATAGCAACATTGCATGATGAGCAACTACAATTGAGTCATTTCTTCTCAGCAATACAATGATTTAAGACAATTCCAAAAGACTCATAATGGAAAATGCTATCCACATCCAAAGAAAGAGCTATGAAGTCTAAGTGAAAATTGAAGCATACTGTTTTCTTTTTAACAATTTTTTGTAGGGGCAGCTAGTAGTGCAGTGAACAGAGCACTGGCCCTGGAGTCAGGAGGACCTGAGTTCAAATCTGGCCTCAGACATTTAACACGAAACTAGCCATGTGACCTTGGGCAAGTCACTTAACCCTAATTGCCCCTGAAAAAAAAAATTGTGACTCTTAACCTTTTGTTCTGTTTTTTCTTTTACAATATGACTAATGTGGAAATATGTTTATATGATTGTATATGTATATTCTATATTAGATTTGTTGCCATTTCAGGCAGGGGGTACAGAAGGAAAGGAGAGAGGGAGAAAGAAAAATTGAAAACTCAAAATCTTATAAAAATGAATGTCTAAAGCTATCTTTACATATAATTGAAAAAATACTACTTACTACAAGTTAGGAAGAAGAATGCTATGAAGCAAAAATAAAGAAAAATACAAGAATATAAAGATAGGAAAGGGCTGGCTTATGAAGTACTTTATAAGCCAATATGATTTTATATTTCAGCTTGGAGGTAATAGCTACTGGAGTTTATTGAATAAAGTTGTGAGATGTTTACACTTGATCTTTAGGAAGATCAATTTGATAGGTGAGTGAAAGATAGTCTAGGGTGGGGAGAAATTTGAGGCAAGAAGAACAACCAGAAAACCATCACAATAGTCCAGGGTTGAGGTGGTGAGGTCCTGTACTTGGTGGGTGGCAATGTCAGAGAACAGAAAGTGTAGCATAGGAGAGATATTATAAAAGTAGTAATGACAGAATATGGCTTGCTATTTATTGGCTATAGATGATGGAGAAAGAGAGAGAGAGAGAGGTGAAAGAATGACACATATTGTAAGCCTGAGTGAATTGGGAGGATTGGTGTATCCTTAATAGTAATAGGGAAAGTAGAAAGAAGAGAATGTTTGGAAGAAAGATAATGAGTTCCATTTGGGACATATGGTCAGATCCTAGGATCTTGGGCAAGTCTATTTTCCCTGTGGACCTCATGTTCTTATCTCCAAAGTAAAAAGAGCAGGATTTGATGACTTTTAAACTTCCTTCCAGCTCCAAGTCTGTAATCTCACTATCTTGCCAAAATTCTCCTTGTTTGCAAATAATGAAAATCCATAGCAGGTCTATGTCACTAAAACTTGAACTCACTCTTCCACACCACATAACCTTTCCCCACCTGTGTTCCTCATCCTTTTCAGCTGCAACTAACAACCAATTTTTAAAAATTGTCAAATTTAAACTATGGAAGTTCATTATATACCTCATGGCTGCTGAGGTCTAACTAGGTTCTGTACTGGTAATGGAATTTGGAGATGCCCCTGTATTGGCTTGGTTTTTGGGTTGAGTGTTAAAACCCAGAGCTTGTGAATCCCACTTGTGGGATGGACTTGTTGACATGAAGAGAGAGGGCTGAACTGGCAGGAGCCGTGAATTGGGAGAGAAGCCCAAGCCTAGAGAAGGCCAGAAGGACTTTGGGAGAGCGGTATCCAGAATCGTGGAACCTGAGTTGCTGAGCTAAAGACTGCTGAGAGCCTGTTGGAACTGCCCAGGACTTGTGAGAACTGCCACCCAGAACTGCCAAGGGCTGAGGAGGCATGGCTGTAATGCCGGTATGTTGTCTGTCTGTTTTGATGTTGTTTTGCCAGATTCAGCTGATGGTGAAGGACAGTGCTGCTATTGTACAGGTCCTGGAACCTGGCTGTTGGTTCAGAAGCCCTGAAGGAGGATTTTCTTGTGGTACCTGCACAGAAATCCTGAAAGAGGGCCTTGCTGATGTTTTCAGGGGTTCTGGAACTGTTCTACAGGTAGAGTGACTTGATAAGGACACTGGCTATGGTTTTGTTGAGCCTTGTCTCCCCAGGAACTGAGATTGCTGAGGGCTTTCCTCAAGTGAAGATGAAAGAAGGACCTTTCCTTGGGTATTCAATGCTGAGCTTAACCTTGTAGTAAATTAAGGGTGGATGGCCTTTTGTCCTCTCCTGCCCCTTTTGAGATTCAGGGATGGGAAGCCTTTGAGTTTTTTTCTTGTGTTCTGTGATTGACCAAATGAATGTACTTTGTTTATGGTTGGAGACTAATCTCCATCTGAGAAGAGATTTTTGACTGACTAAATGAATGTGGCTAAGGGGTGGAGTAGCACCTGGATTGAATTGAGAACTTAATTGCTAAAGGAACAAGTTACACTGTATTTTGACTTTCTCTGTTCTGTGAATGTTTGCTGAATAAATGGGCTTTACTATGCTGGTAATCTGAACGTTGGAAGTTGCCTTTGCTTGGCATTACAGGTTGCAAGGAAAATTTTGGGCTACTTCCTATTGTTTATTCAAAAATAATACCTTATACATTTATGCCACAACAAAACATTTATGACAGACCTCAATTTACTGGTCTTCTTCCTCTGCCAATTCATATAGTACTTTGTGTATAGTTTGTACTCTATTAATTCAGATAATATTTAATACGCAGTTGGAAAGTACTTCGTAAGTAGTTGAACTCTATTCATTTGCAGGAAAACATTTTTTTCCCCAATGGATGAGTCAGATAGATCAATTGAATTTACAGTTCAGTGATGAGGCTACTGGATAACCTATTAACATCACAGCTAAACTCCTGTTCTTCCTTGTAATTAGCCATGTTTGTGTCTTGGGTTAAGGAAGAGGAAAGTCACTCATATAGTGATTTGTAAATAACACTGTTCTGAATTAGGAAGTAAAACAATGTTTCCTCTTTCAGGAATAAATTATAGAGAAGCTCATTTAAGCCAATAATCAAAAACAGTCCTTTAATTCACTGACAGGATGTGGCCCAAGACTAATAGTTTGCCAAGTTGTTGGCGCATATACAACATTATAAGAAATGCTAACAGGAATGCTTTCCCATAAATATCACTCTCTGCCCCAGTAGGATCCTTAATGTAATGTGAATTCATTGTGGTTTTCTAGGTGGCTTGCAGATACCAATCAATGTAAAAGCAAGCTTTAGAGGAATTTCTACTTGGAAAGTAAATATCTTTCAAGACACAACATTCTCACTCACATGGTCTGAGTAAAACTTACAATGTTGGGATTAAAAATGCTTTCTGAAAAATGCTTTTTCTTTCACTCAGATGAATAGCATTTTTGACAAAAACTACTCTGAGATTTTTGCACTCCCTTTAAGTTCCCTCCAAAACCCTCATATCCCTCAACCACACCTCCATTCTTCATGCTTACAGCAGAATACTTAGACACCTTAATCACTGAGATTAAGGCCATCTCCTTCATTACCATGGGTGTAATTAACCTCTCTTTGCATATTGCTCCCAAACTAACACAACAACATTTAGTGTCTTTCCTGAATTCTAATCCAGCAACTCCAACTCCCTATTGTATATTTTAAATGGAATGTCCTGTAGACATCTCAAAAAGATCTTGTGAGTTTTGACACTAAATACACTCTCTTTTTAGTTTTCAAAACCCATACCACTTCCAACCTTGGGATCATAGAATCATAGAACCACAGGTAGAAGGGATCTAGTTCAACACCCGCATTTGATAAATAAGAAAACCAAGGCTATGGTAGGTTAAATGATTTGCCTGGTCACACGGAGGCAGGATTTGAACCCAGAGTAGTTCAGGGTTCTTTCACTCTCTTACTCTTTCATAGCACTGCTGTCTCTATTTATGTAAAGGGCATTACAATCCTTCTAGTCAACCAGGTTTTCAACTTTGCTGCTGTCATCAACTCATTTCCCTTAGGATATGTATGTAACCAACATTCCAAGCAAGCGCACGGTAGCTTACGGTAGGCCTACTTCTGGGCATGTGTCATGAATGAGCCCTACTCTTCCACTTCAAAACATGTACAGAGATCCTCTGTCAGTTTCCTGTCCACCATTTTAACTTAGGGGCTTGCGCTGTGCCATGACATAAAGTCTCTTATTGGCTGCTGAGCTGGAATGCTATGAATACTTTTAAAGGTAGCCATCAGGAGGGTCAGCTGGAGGTAAAGAAGGAGGAGGAGCTTTTTTCCTTTTTCAAGAAAAGTACACATGCTCGGAAGTGGAGAAGAGAAATATCCTATATCACATGATCAGAAGTAGTCCTATCTGAGGCTTCTATGATTTTCTTGGAATTTTGACTGACTATGGCCTAAAGAGGAGATCTAATTGTGCACTATACTCTGCTCAATTGCATTAACTCCTATAACTTCATCTAGTGCCTCTATGCAACTGATTAACTCTATGCAATTTGAAGTATCCAATAGGCAGTTGAAGATTACAGTTTTGTGTGAATTCATGTGTGTGTGTATATATATATATATATGCATATATATGCATTTATGTATGTACACATACACACAAATGTGTGTATAAACTTGTATTTGAATTATCTCTATATCTGAGTTATAAATTTATGTTATCTATCAATATGAGTTATATATCCTTATGAATTACATAACTATATTATGCATGTGTAATGCCATGCACCAGCAGATTCCCAAAGGAATGCTACTGTGAACAGCCTTTAGAGTTCAGATTACAAAATAGAGTGAACACTCTGTTTATTCCATTACAAATCAAGACAAACATTCAAAACATTATTAATATTCATAACATTACATCTTATCACAGAAAATGGCCACACAGTTTTCACTACAGTG
>CM053582.1:416325451-416346589 GCA_028627135.1 Pseudochirops cupreus
AGAAGAGAAAACTCTGTCCCAAATCACTGGGGTCCTCCCGGCTGTCGTAGCTCTCAGGAAGATGCTGGGAGTCCTCCTAAACACCTCCGGCAGACTGGATAATAAAGACTCCAAGATGGAGGCCCAAGATGGCGATCCGGATCCAGGCCGTTCAACGTGAGAGCACTGGCCTGAAAACAATCACTAAGTCCCCCTGCTGTCTGCCGGCTGCGGGCGGGAAGCTACAAAGCAGAGGCGGGTGCAAAACCTCTGCCTTTCGCTTTTCCGCTCTGAAGGTCTTTCGCCGGACTGCTTATCTCACCCTTTCGCAAATCCCACTCGCAGCTGCTGCTAATCTGCTCACCTAAGAGGCTCCTCCACTCCTCCCATCCAGTTGCCCCCAGAGCACAGCTGCAGCTTCAGGGCAGGCTGGTTTCGGTTTCCAGTGCTGATATGGTTCCTCGTAGCCGAGCTGACTTTAGTGGGAAGTATCTTTGTGTGCATTCTGGAGTTCTAGGATTGGTTTAGAGTCCTGTTTTATGGGTATTTTGGGCTGGCTCTGTGAGAGCTGTGATATGTTGCTGCTGCTATGCTGCCATCTTGGCTCCGCCCCCCTATTTTTTTCTTTTTCTTTTTCTTTTTCTTTTTTGGCCATTTGTGTTGTTCTGTGGAAGGTTGGTTGCTTATTTCCTCATTTAAAATTTCTTATTGTCTTCATTACCAACTACCGTTTTCCTTCTCTTCCCCTCCCGCCTCTTATTCCCCTTATGGAGACTCAATAAAATTAAAAATAATTTTAAAATAAAAAAATAACAATAAAATTAACAAGCACATATTGGACACTTATTCTTTCCCAAGCACTTTGACAGGTGTTGTAGATATAAAGATTGCATAAGATATAGGTCCCACTCTCAAGTGATTTAAAATCTAAGATGAAAAAGAAATAATTAAATGACCCAATTGAAGAAATAGTGATGAACAGGAAGCTCTTTCTTCTTAATTATATACCGAGTCTACTACACAAAATACTTTTTATAGGCAAATTTCTGATCATGTCATTATTCTTCTCAAAAATGTTCAATAGTTCACCATTGCTTATCAAATAATAACCAAACTTCCCTAGTATTCCAGTTCTTCCACAATATGCTCCCTTCCAGCCACATCTTTCCCTTCTCTCTTTAATGTATTTTATACTCTAGGGACTGGGCCACTTCCTGTTCTATAAACATGTTTTGAAATTTTCTACTCTTACGTCTTTGCTACCTATAATCCTTCATACCAATACTTTAAGATCCAACTTAAATGTTACCTCCTCCATAAAGTTTTTGCAGTACTACAAATAGAATCAATCTCTCTTCCTCAGAACTCTCAGTGTATTTTATTTATAACTGTCATGTAGTTTTATGTTATAGTTTGTGTTACAAGTATTATATTTTATACTTTCTACTAATCAGAAGATAGCATGGCCTTGTGGATCGAGTATGAGCACTCAGAATCAAAAATTAATAATCATTTATTAAGAATTTGCTAGCTATGTGTTGGGATGTAAATGAAACAATATCAGCTCTCAAGGAGTTTACTTTCTATCAAGGGAAACAGAAAGTACACTTACAAGTCTATACAGAATAAATAGAAAATAAATGCAAGGTAGTTAAATGACATAAAGGTAGGGATACAAGGCAATGGTGGTTAGGAGGATAAGGAAAACCTTCATGGAGACATTGGTACTTGACCTCCATCTTGAAGGAAGAGAAGAATTCTAAAGGTGAATATGAGAAAGGAATGCATTCCAGCATAAGAGTTTAGAGTAGATAAAGTTCTAGAGTTGGAGTCAGGAAGATCTGAGTTCAAATTGTACCTCAAATGCTTACTGGAGATTTGATTCTAAGAACTCTTAATCTTTCTGTGCCTCTATTATTCAAATGAAGAAATTAGACTCAATAGCCTCTAAAGTCCTTCCCAACTTGAAATCTATTAACAAAGACCTTGGGAAAGGGTGTAATATAGAATGAACCTGAAAAGATGGGTTTGGACCAGTTGTCAAGGGCTTTAAAAACTAAACCAAAGAGTTAATATGTTTGAGGCAATGGACATCTGGTAGAGTTTATTCAGTAGAGGAATGACATGGTCAAGTGGGGATTTAACAAAAATTGTTTTGGCAGCCTCATGGATGATAGATTTGAAAGGAGAGAGACTTGAGACAAGGAGACCAATTATGAGGCCTTTGATATAGCCTAAGTAAGAGATGATGAGAAAGGTGACCTAAGGTAGTGAATGCTAATGAGTAGAAAGAAAGAACTGAATGTGAGAAATGGTATTTAATTATAATTGAAAAGATTATACAATTGACTGATGAGTGGTGTGAGGAAAAGTGAGAAACTGAGGATAAGATTGAGATTACAAATCTTGAACACTGGGGAAATGATGGTTCCCTTGACAAAAATATGGATCTTTAAAAGAAAGGTATATTTATTATGAAGGTTATATTTTGGAGATTCTGAGTTTAAGATGTCTCAAATGTATCCATTCTATATTGTCCAATAAGCAGTTGCCATGCAGAAGTGATAATCAGGGGAGAGACTGGGGCTAAATATAAAGATGTATGAGTCATGAAGAGATGACAATTAAACAGATAAAATTCAATCAAGGTTCAAAGTGAGGTTGTTGAAACACTGAAGAGAAAAAGGTATAGGGCAGAGTCTTAGAGAACAACCACAGTTAGGGAGCATGGTATGGATTATCGACCAGTAAAGGAGACTGATATATGATCAGACAAATTGAAGGAGAAGCAGGAAAAAATCACATTGCAAAAACACAGAGAAGAGAGAATATCTAGGAGGAGAGGGTGATGAATAGTGTTAAATTCAGCAGAGAGGCCCAGAAGTATGGGAACTAAGGAGAGACCATAAATTTGGCAATTAAGAAATTACTGATAGCTTTGGAGAGACAATATTCATTTAATTGATGAGGTAAGAAACCAGATTATAAGGGAAACTAGGTTCAAATCCCACCATTTATCCATATAGACTGTGTGACCTTGAACAAGGCACCAGCGGTAACTCTCAGCACCCCCAAGAAATGCTATAAGACTACAAGTTTTCAAACAACTGATGATTATTAATCTATGGCATTTCTTTATTGAAAGTTGCCTATGTCAGAGAGGATTCTGGGAAGATGGCAGAGTACGTCCAAAAATTCCAAGTTCTCAAAATTTTCCCCCACAAAAGAGATAAAATATCACCTTTGAATTAACAAAGCTCAAGTAAAAGTAAATGAGAATAGGAGCACAACAGGGGTTTCCCTGGGATAATTTGAGAAGATCAGAAGAAAAATTCCAGAAAGAGTTTTGGTCCCTCTGAAGAGTAACACCTTCAGGCTAGGGTCCACTTTAACAAATGTCAAGTCCTGGGGTTAGCTGGTTTGAGAGAATGCCTCAGCCCCAGCCACAAGAAATTTTCCCCCCAGGATAGTGAGAGGAGTTGAGCATCTGAATCCAGGAAGATCAAGGAAACCTCTGCTAATAAGGAATGCCAGACCCAGCTGTGCTGCAGAGAGCACTGGGGGCTGATAAGGAACCAGCATATACCCAGTGAGTGCAGAAGCAGTGCGGCAGAAAGCCCCTGGCTATGGGCACTTACAGGAGGCTGGAGGTTTGGCTTTGGTTCCAGGCTAGAGGGGAGAACTGAAGATCTGGAGCAAGAGGAACCATTTCCCATACCCCAGGGCTGGAGGTGATTACAAAAATTAAGATATTACCACAAAAGTTAAATGCACAGGCAAAGGAGGAAGAATCCAACCATAGGAAATTAGAATGGAAATAGAAAAGACCAGGGTTCATCTTCAGAGGAGGATATTGAAGTATAGAAACCCCTAAAAAAGTAACATGAAATGATCACTTCCCCAAAATAATTCATAACAGATCATTAAAAAGACTTTAAAAATCAAATAACAGAGATAGAGGAAAAACAAACAAACAAAAAGAATAATCCAAGAAAGACAAGGAAATTATGAAAGGAAAGTCAACCAATTAGAAAAGGCTATCCAGAATCTTAAGGAAGAAAATGACATCTTGAAAATTAGAATTGAGCAAAGTGAAGTCAGAGAAATTCTAAGAAATCAATAAATAATTAAACAAAATGTGAATAATGAGAAAAAGTAGAAGAGAAAGTGAAACATAAGAAAAACAATAGATTTGGAGAATCAATCAAGAAGAGAAAACATAAAAGTAATTGGACTAACTGAAAAACGAATCTTGATACAATATAATCCAAAAAAGCATCTTGATACAACAATACAATAAATAGTTCAGGAAAATTGTCCTGAAGCACTAGAACAAGGTGGAAAATAGAAATAGAAAAAAATTCATCAATCACCCCTTAAAAGAGATCCTATGAGGAAAACTCATAGGAATATCATAGTCAAATTCGAAAACCCTCAACTGAAGGATAAAATATTAAAATCAACAAGAATAAAATAATTTAAATGTGATGATATCACTATTAGAATCACACAAGACCTAGCAGCAGAGATGCTACAGGGCCACAGGTCTTGGAACACTATATACCAAAGAGCAAAAGAAGCGGAGCTCTGACCAAAAATATCATACCCAGTTAAGCATAATCCTGAATTTTTAAAAAATGGATATTTTATCAACCATCAGACTTTCAAGACTTGGCTAAAACAAGCGAACAAATCTTAACTTAATAGAAAATTTGACATACAAGAGTTAAGAGAAATATAAGGTAATTACAAAAAACTGATTATAAGAGATTCAATCAGAACAGACCATTTACTTTTTATATGTGTAAAATGTACATCTAAGATTCTTATTAATAACTGGATAGCTCTTAAGAAAGACTTGGGTAAACCTGAGTATGGTACAATTTAAAAAGTAAAACCATTTGAGAATAGCTTAAAAATATTCATTTTACATAGGAAGAGGAAGAATCAATATAGAGGAATTAGATGAGGGGGGAGGGTTGGTAGTTCTGGTCATCTATGTTCATCAGGAATAGGTTTAAGAGGTAACAATACACATATATTTAGAAGAATTATAAAAGTGTCTTAAATTCATAGAAAATAAAATGGTAAGGGATAGGGAGAGGGTAAGGGAGAAGGGAGGCATCTTTAGAGGGGAAGATGAGGGAATAGGTAAAAGGGGGGTATAGATTTATAGATAGGGTGTTTAGATTTATTGGAATGGGAGGATAGGAGAGGGATCCTTGGAGGGAGGTAGGCAAGTAATAGGAGGGTAATGTAGTGTGTAGAAGTAAAGTAGAGGAGGCAGGAGGGGTAGGAAACAAGACATGTGCACAATCATAAAAACAAAGATCAGGAGTAGAATTTGTTTAGGAAAGCGTATGTTTATATATGTATGTATATATGCATATGTGTATGTATATATCTATAGCTATAGAGAAACATATCCAAACTTAATCATAGCCTTCTGGGGAGGTGGAGGTGGGGAAGAACAAAGTAAAAAGCGTACAGCAGAGAACAAAAGAAAACTTACAAGTAAGGAAAAAAAAACCAACAACGAACAGTTCTCAACACCATATCTATTATTTCTCATACAGGCTTTTTTGAAATGAAAATTTATTGCTGCTTGTTTTGAATTGTCTCTTATGTTCTGCTATGCACATGTTTTTTTTTTTCTTTCTAACTTCGTATTTAAGTTTCAGTATTTAAGTTTGTAATATGTATTTCTTTCTTTTCTCCATTCTGATTTGTGTTCTGGTGTTAGCCTAAAATAAAATGTACAAAAGAAAGGAAAAAAAAAGGTGCCTATGCCAATAAAATCATGTTGGGACAAAAACAAAATGAAATTTAAAAAAATTAAATGGCAAAAATGAGAAAAGAAACTGTATTTTATTCATCTTTATGTTCCCCCAGTACCAAGAAAATGGTTCCTCATGAACTCGATGTTTCAAGGATCTTTGATTTCTTATGTGTGTTTATCCCTCCACAGTTATACATTACACTCCTGTCTCCTGTACCCTTTTATGAGTTCCTATGGTCAAAAGGAGTAATTACATAATGTTTAACCATGTGGTGATGAGCTTCTCTGAACCTAGGTAGGCCTGTCTGAAATAGTCAATATGTAGTTACTCAGCCCATACCCAATACCTTGCCTATTTAGTGCCCTAGTTTATACTCTATGGGTATAGCTTTTGAGAACCCAGGATCACTCCAATGACATGATGACACATTGGAGAAGGAATCTAGTAGTGAACACTCTACATAAGAGTTGCTTAAGAAATGTTTGTTGAATGAAGAGATGTGAGCAAACAGAATTACCCCTCTGTGTATTTATTATGTATCTATATTCTCTTAATCAGATTTAATACACAAGTAACCTGTCTGATGTGCTTCTGAATATCAAGAACAACAACAAAAACTCACTTGATCAATGATCTTTTTTTTCTTTACATTGACCTAACCTGGGACCTGAAATCCTATAATTAAATTCCTTCTTGAACTGCCTTTTGGAAATATGCATTTTTAACTCAGCTAATCATTTATGGTGTAGAAACAAGAGCAATGGATTTAGAACCAGAGGACCTGAGTCTAAAATATGATTTGACTATTTATCCATATTACCTTGGGAAGGTTTTTATTCTCTGATAATCTCTAAGATTTTTTTCCAACTAAAATACTCTACGATCTCTAATTCTATTACCTTGAGAGGTAACAATGCACGATGGAAAGGTTTCCTAATTTGGAATTAGGAAGACCAGATCTTGTATCCTTCTGCGGATAGTAACTGAGGGACCATGGGCAAGAGATTTAATTTCTCTGAAACTCAGCTTCTTCATTTATCAAACATGGATTATAAAGTCTATTGTATTTCAGAAGGCTGTTATGAGAGCAAATTAGATAATGTATATAAAGCACTTTGTCATTATAAAAATGGTATATAAATGTTGGTTATTACTGTAAATATGAGAAATACTATTAACCAACAGTGATATAGCACTGATGAGTCTCTAATTATCCATCATGGTTCATTGTCATCTATCATATAGTTCACTTGATGGAATGAGTGATAGAGTAAATATTTTAATACTTAGGAGGTGTGATTGTGAATAATTGCTTTGAAAAAAAAAAGACATAAATGAATTCTCATTCCACATGTAAGTATAGCACTGGCTAGGTCTAGGATGAAGAGAAAGGACCAAAATTGGATAGTAAGCTATTTTCCTAAATTATATTATTTGTAAAGTGTTTCTGGGATAGCTGGACTTTATAAGAGATTCTAGAAAGCCTGAAACCTCCTAGCCAATATTTGTGAAGTAAAGGAAAAAGATATATATTTATCTAAAATGTGTATCCATTCCAATCCAATGGTATCTCTTGGGAAAATTCCTATCATGGCCAAGTACTTAGCATCATCAAAAACTTAAAGCTAACCTTCCAATAAAGTTGCAAAATGATTTACTTCTTTCCTCAAAGTCAGAGCTGTAACTAGTACAGGGTAAATAGGGTATTGCTATAGGACATGGATGTATAAGGAGGCCCATTTCAGCACATACCTCTTCAGATGTATAGGCACAAACGCATTTAGCTGTCATTCCCAGTGTCTTGTCATCAAAGTGTCCCTTTCATACTGTCCTCTTCTTTGCATAATCTTCATAATATCAAAGGACAAGATTGGACAATAGGTTCCCTCTGGTCAGTATGTCCTTTATGTCACTGCCACACATACTGTACTTTCCACTGAATTTGCCTCATTTTTTGACTGGTTATATCTCTGCTTAAAATCTTTATGCAGAGATCTCATTTCTAATTCAAGTTTTCTGACCCCACATCAGTGTCTGACTTCTTGAAATATAAAGCAAGACCACGAGTTTTCCTCTGTCAACTATAATATGAAGTTATTCAACATAAAAATCAAACAACAACAATTTGTTTAGCATCCTTGGGTAAAACTGACTACTGGAGAATAGCATTGATCTTGCTTCCTTGAACTTAAAAAAATTAACAAAGGGGAAATGATACATTTATAAATTTGCAAGAATATTAAATAAAAGCAGAATAGATAATCATATATCCTCACTAAAAAGAGGAGATCAAGGAAGGCTTCCTTGCAGAGGTAGCATTTTTCCATGTCACACTTATGATAATAGCAAATATGATAGAAGAGGAAGGTAACAAATAATGGACAAGCTCTGAGGAAAAAAAAGCACACTCAAGCACTTTTGGTGTAGTTGTGAATTGGTCCTGCCATTCTGGAAAGCAATTTGAAACTACACTGATAATGCTACTACAAAAATCTACATGACAACTTTTTTCATTGTAGCCAAAAATTGGAAATGAAGGAGCTGTCCTCCTACAGGGGTTGGCTAAACAAATGATGAAAGACGAATGTAATAAAATATTATCATACCATAAAAGATGATGAAATGGATAATTTGAGAGGAATTTGAGAAATCTTTCATGAACTGAAGTAAACTGAAGTAAATAATTTATACAATGATTACACGTTATAAAAGAATACAATTTTGAAAGACTTTAGAACTCTGATCAACATAATGATAATCCATGAGTCCAAAAGGATGAAAATGAAACACACCACTTAAGTCCCAAGAGAGAGGTGATAAACTTACAATGTAGAAAGAGACATTCATGGCTAGAATGTGACAAATATGGACATTTGTTCTGCTAGACAGTTTTGATGTATATTGGAGGATTTTTTTTTAATTTGCTAAATGGATTAGAGGTAAGTGGGATGGACAGAATGATTTTTTAAAAAATCTTGGTACTTGAAAAAAACAGTTAAAAAGGTGTAGCATTTGAACTAGGCCACAAAGGTCAGTTAGGACTTCATTAAGTGGAGATTTGAGTGGAGAGGGCATTATAGGCATAGAGTCATAGAATCGCAGATTAAGACTTTGGAGGGCATCTAACCTTACCCCCTCATTTTATGGATGTTCAAACTAAGACTCAGAGAGGATAAAGTGACATGCCTAGGATCATATAACTAGCAAGAATGAGAGACAGAATTTGAAGTCATGCATTCCTGACAAACCTAGCTCATTATTTGCCATACAATACTATTTCCGTATCATTGCAAAGATGTGAAAATCAATTAGGGTCATATAAAGGATAGTGCAATGCCCATTTTTGCTACAACTTGGCACAACAAAATAGTGTGTGTAAGGGCCAGAAATGTATACAGGAATCACATTACAGAGGGTCTAGAATGTCAGTTACTGTTGTTCTTGTTGTTGATTTGTTTCAGTCATATCTGACTCTTTGTGGCCTCATTTGACGTTTTCTTGGCAGAGATGTTGGAGTGGTTTCCCATTTCCTTCTCCAGCTCATTTTACAAATGACAAAACTGAGGCAAACAGGGTTGTGACTTGCCTAGTCACAGACCTAGTAAGTGCTTGAGGTCAGACTTGAACTGATGAAGAAGAGGCTTCTTGACTCTAGTCTTGCTATTCTAGCCACTATGCCACCAAAGCTACTACCAGAACTCTTCTCATTATAACTATGCTGAGGTTGGTGCTAGAAACCCAGGCAAACAGAGTGTAAGTGACTTCTCAAAGATCACACTGCTAGTTAGTCATTGAGGCTAGATTTGAATTCAGGTCTTCTGACCTCAGACCTTCCTATATCCTCTGTGCAATCTAGCTGCCCTTGGCATGATGAAAGGAATTTGATATATTGAGCTTGGGGAAGAGAATAGTCAGGAAGAGCTTTAGCTATCTTCATATATATGAAGAGCTGCCATGTTTAAGTTAGGATGGACTTAATCTGTATTGCTCTAGAACAGTAGTATCAAACACACAGAGCAGACCAGAAATTAACACTATCAACGTTGTATTTTTATTTATTTATTTGGTTAAACAATTTCTGATTCCATTTTAATGTGGTTTGGTCACTTTTTGTCTGCTTGCTGGCCTGTGGATAGAGGACAAAACCAGAAGTGATAGCTGGAAGGGACCAGAAGGCAGATTTGGATTCAACATAAATAAGCACTTTCCCCACATTTAGAGTTGTACAAAACCAGAATGGGTTGCTTTGAAAAGAAGCAATGCTCTCATGATGGATGATGATTTTGCACACACACACACACACACACACACACACACACACACACACACACAGAGACAGACAAATGTTTAAGAACCTTTTCTATAGAGGATATTTATTACTTGGATGGGAAATTAAAGTACACGGACTTTATGATGTCTTCCAATGCTAAGGTTTTATAGTTTATGATTCTTTATTTGGACTGCTTAACTCCAACTCCAAATTAAAGGTCTTAAGGGAGAAAATCAAGAAAAATATCACCCATACAGTCTTTCTGAAACTGTTATTAAGGGCAACTTTGGAAGGAGCTTCAGAAGAGGAGACTGTCATCTCAATTTGGACAGAAATGCAAGAAAGAATTCATTATCACTTAAGTACATTATAACACAGTTACACAACACTTTTCACACAAATATAATCAGATCTAAACAATTGTAAAAATATCAATTGCTCATGAGAAGGCTGAGTTAATATAGTAAAAATGTCAATTCTACCTAAATTAATTTACTTATTTAGTGCCATACTAATCAAACTACCAAAAAATTATTTTGTAGAGATAGAAAAAAAAAAAAAAACCAAAATTCATCTGGAAGAACAAAAGGTCAAAAACATGAAGGAAATTAATAAAAAATGCAAAGGAAGGTAGCCAAGCATACCAGATCTAAAACTATATTATGAAGCAGCAATCATCAAAACTATGTGGTACTGCATAAGAAATAGAGTGGTGGATCAGTGGAACAGGCTAGGTACACAAGACATGGTAGTAAATGACTGTAGTAATCTATTGTTTGACAAACCCAGAGACTCCAGTTTCTGGGATAGGAACTCACTATTTGACCACAACTGCTGGGAAAACTGAAAAAATGGTATGGCAGAAACTGGGTATAGACCAACATATCACAACCCATACCTGTGGCCTCAAGGCCACAATGTGGCCATCTAAGTCCTCAGGTGGGGGCTTTGGACTGAGTCCAAATTATGCAGAACAAATTATTTTATTAACAGAATTTGTTTGGTAAAGTTTGGATTCATTCAAAGGGTTGCACTTGAGGACTTCTACTCTACATGTGGTCATGAGGATTCAGGCTCCCCATCCTTGCCCTATGCCAAGGTAAGATCAACATGAGTTCATAATTTAGATATAAGGGATGATATCATAAACAAATCAGGAGAGCAAGGAATAGTTTACCTGTCAGATCTGTGGAGAAGGGAAGCATTTATGACCAAACAAGAGATACAGAACATTATGAAATACAAAATGGGTAATTTTTATGACATGAAACTAAAGTTTTTGCACAAAGTAAAACCAATGCAACTAAGATTAGAAGGAAAGCACAAAGCTGGGAAACATTTTTTACTGTCAGTGTTTCTGATGAAGGCCTCATTTCTAAAGAGTATAGATAATTGAGTCAAATTTATATGCATACAACTCATTCCCCAATTAATGAATGATCAAAGGATATGAATAGTCTGCTTTTAGATGAAGAAATTAAAGCTATCTATAATTATATGAAAAAAAATGCTCTAAATCACTATTGATTAGAGAAATGCAAATTAAAACGACTCTCAGATACTATTTCATACCTATCCAATTGGTTAACATAACAGAAAAGAAAAAAAAATGATAAATGTTGCAGATGTCTGAAAATTGTAACACTAATGCATTGCTGGTGGAATTGTGAACTGATTTTACCGTTCTGAAGGGCAATTTGAAACTATGCCCAAAGGGCAACCAAACTTTGCCTACCCTTTGATCCAGCAATGCCATTGCTTGCTCTGAATCTCAAAGAGATAATAAAAAATGGAAAAGAACCCATGTGTACAAAAATATTTATAGCAACTCTTTTTGTGGTGGCCAAGAGTTGGTAATTGAGGGGATGTGCATCAATTGGAGAATGACTAAGCAAGGTGTGGTATATCAATGTAATGGAATACCATCGTGCTATAAGAAATTATGAGCAGGTGGATTTCAGAAAAACCAAGAAAAACTTACATGAACTGATGTTGCACAGTGAAGTGAGCAGAACCAGGAGAACATTGTACACAGCAACAGTAACATTGTGTGATGATTAACTATGATAGACTTGGGTCTTCTCTATAATACAATGAACCAAGACAATTCTAAAAGATTTGTGATGGGAAATTCCAGGGGAATAAAAGTATGGAGTCTGAATGCAGATCAAAGCATATTATTGTCACATATTTACTGGTTTTTCTTCCCATGGCTTTTCCCTTCTGTTCTTATTCTTCTTTCACCGCATGATTAATGCAGAAATATGTTTAACATGATTATACATGTACAACCTATATCAGATTGCTTGCTGTCTTGGGAAGGAAGAATGGAGGGAGAGAGAAAAATTTAGAACTCAAAATTTTACAAAAATGAATGCTTAAAACTGTCTTTATATGTAATTGGAAAAAATACTGTTAAGTAAAAAACTACTTCTTACCAAGCATTAATCAGATAAAAGGAATCCAAGTTTATTCATAAAGCTCATTACAAGCAACCCCTTTAATACTGTAACAACAGGATTTAGTCACAGCTCATAAGTCTTGACACAAATTTTAAATAAAATTCAGGAAATCTAGATGACTTAAAATGTAATAAGCAAGACTATCAATGAAAAATAGATTTTGCTATTTTGTTTTGCTGGTTATGAGGAATTATAACCTCATATTCCTTCTAGCTCTAACCTCTTATAATTTTCAAGACCACAAGCAACAACCTTTGGGTGAGGGTGGGGGTGGCAGTAGGACAGAACAGAACACTGAAAGTATTTTAGAATAGAAGACTATTAAATGGATTTAGATTTTTAATAGCTGCTTGGTATAGGAATTGCCCTTTCTTTTTCACCTTTTCTATAAGCAGAAAAGTTACAGACCAGAGGTACAAAGAAAGCAACTTGCAAAAGAGCCAAAAATTGAAGCTGGAGGATTTAGGAGCCAGAGGTAAAGAAAGGGAATAAAGAAAGAGAATAAAAAAGCTTGGGGACTGAAATTCAATTCACTTTTTAATATTAATTTAAATCCAAAGGCATGTGCTTCCTTAACCTCCAAAGCCCTAATATCCAAGAATATCTTAGAAAAATTATAATGTAAGACCTAATGCGATCTCAATTATCACCCAATTTAAATATACATACATATATGTATATATACACACATACATACAAAATATATATACATACACATATATAATATGTATATACACACATACTCAGTGTCACAGCTCATTAATGATGGTCATGATTAGAACTTGGATCTCTTGAGCCCCCAGTTAAATGGTATTTTCATCAAACCACACTATTTCTCAATGAGTCTATTTCTAATAGTCATAAGAGCAGAGGGCCTCAGTTAGAACTATATACTAGAGATGAGCATCACGGATTCCATACATAGGTGAGGAGCTGATGTTCAGATTGCTCTAGTTTACACTGGTGAGACCAGATTACCACATGCAATAGTGACAGAGTTCAGGAGAAAGTAAAGAAATAGAGAAAAGATAAGCTTCTTCTCTGCTTCCTTCAGTAAGCCTTGTGGTGGTTTGGGATTTTCCCTTCACATATGAGATGTAGCCCTTTCTCCTATAACTCTGGGTAGGTTAGTAAGAAGTTTATGAGGCATATCCCTGAGGCATCCAGGTGACAAAACTGATAGACTGCAGGAATTGAACATGGAGAGACTTGAATTCAAATCTAACCTCAGATACTAGCTGTGTGTTCCCAGGTAAGCCATTTAAATTCTTTCATCCGTCAAATGAGGTTTATTAATATTATTTATCTCACAGGGTTGTTGTGAAGATTAAGTGAATATAAGTGTTTGTGTGTATGCAACACTTTGCAAACTTTAAATCAATGTATAAATACTAGCTGTTAATTATATATTGCTAAAAAATATATATACTAAATTGTTATTGTTATACATCTGGCTGTCTTGTGCAATTTGAGTTAGGTCCTCTAGTAGTCAGAAGGCAAGATAATTAGTAAATCTAGAGGGGAATCTAAGTAATTATGATGTGTCAGAGTCCCATATCAACACTTTCACAAATGATGCCAATGTCTCATGTCTGGATGAGATTGTCTAGTGGTGGGTATCTTAATGACAGACTATGACAAAGTTTCAGTTGACAGAGACTGCCTAACCCAGGGATTATTTTAGGGTGTCTGTGAATACAGATGGAGAAAAACAGTATGCCTTCATTTTCACTAACCTTTAAATGAAATTAAATATTTCCTTTAATTATGAGGGTATTCAGCAGACCATTATTTTAAGAATGAATCCCTAGATTACCAAAGATGTCAATGACACAAAAAGTTAATCATTCTAGAACTAACCCAACAGTAAGTAAACTAAGGCATTTCATTTTTCCAGAAGATTCTGGGGCATATGTAGGTATCATTTCACAATTTTGCACACAATTTTTTTCACATTTGATATCTTTCCTCTTCCTTAAGCTTTTCATAACTACTTTCCCCATTTGTCCAGAAATTTCCCCCCTTTTTCTTTCCCCATGGAACCCATCACATTGTTTAGCCTGACTAGAGGCTAGAAAATCACAGACTCATGCTCTTGTTCATGGAAGTTTCAGACACACCTGCTCTCACTCCTTGAAAAAGGGCTTCCAAACCTAAGCCCCCAATTTAATGAAGGCTTTGGGCATTCTTGCCTAGAGAAAAGCTGGTGTCCAGGCAACAAGAGAAGAATGTTTTGCCTTCTGAAAAGGTACTAAGTGGGTCCTTGCCCTGAGAACCCTTCAAACAAAAGAAGATTCTAATGTTAGGGACTGGGGGAAGGGAGTGGAAAAAAGGTTTGAAATAAGCTTCATTAACAAGCCCTGATGATAAATTTCACCGAAACTGCCTAGCCAGAAGTATAACAGCACTCCAGCCATCAGCACCTGGCACTGCCTGGAAACCACACATAGAGAAACATGGAGAATGTCACAGACAAATAATTGCTCTCAGGGCCATCAGTCACCTGTTGGAAAAGTCTTTTCTTCAGTGCAGAGAGGGAGGCGATAGTCAAGAAAAGCAGTCAGTTTAACTGTAGACCCCTAACAAGGTCTCAGAGCTCAGTTACTATCTGATTGCTTAAGATGTTAAAATTATTATTGTAATTTTTGGCTTAGATCACATATTGACCAAATATGTGGACCTCAGAGGACATTAGTTCAGCCTCCCCAGCCCTCCCCTTTATTTCATTGGTGAAGAAACTGAGGCAAAAGAGATAAGTGACTGCCCCAAGATCCAACAAGTAATAAATATAAGACACAGTTTTGGAGCCTGAGTTTTCTTTCCAGTTTATTATGTTACCATCAATTTTCCTGACTTATTCTAAGTTAATAATTTGAGTCCGGGCACAGACAGTAGTGTTCGCTAGGACTCTTATACAGTCAGTTACTCAATAAATATTAAGTACCTACTATGCATCAGTTACTGTGTGCTAAGTACTAGGGACACAAAGAAAGGGAAAAGTCCCTGTTCTTGAGGATGGAACAATCTACTGGGGGAGACAATATGCAAATAACTACAGACAAACAAGGTATACATGGGACAAATTGGAAATAATAGACAGAATGAAGGCACTAGAATTAAGAGAGACCTGGCAGTGCTTCCTATAGAAAGTGGCATTTTAGCTGAGACTGGAAAGAAGCTAGGAGGCAGAGATCAGGAAGGAGAGCATTCCATGCATGTGAGACAGGCTATGAAAAAGCCTGGAGTGAGGAGATGGGCTGTTTGGCTAGTTGCTTTCTTTGGTGTGAAATCATTTGCTTCATTATTTTCCTTGCTGAAGGCTAAGGTAAATCTTTAATCCATACAGCCACCCCTACTTCTTTGACATAGAAAGTTACTGCCTCAACAAGGCTGCCTGGATTAGCACATGTATTAGGACTGAGAGCATCATTGAGAATTTAGAGTCTGTGTCTAGTTTGCAAGAACCGAAGGGAGTGTCAAGAAAAGTAATCAAGGTGAGTAGAAAAGGATACATAATGCAAAGTGGTCCCTCCTGGAACTTAATTCTAATAGGAACGTAGAAAATTTCCCCAGAGGATGTGAGTCCTGCAATATCAAATGTAAACTTCCACAGTGCCTCTGCACTATACTCAATGTATTTGGAGGCCTACAGAGCCAAACATTTCTGGAAAACTTTCAGTAGAAGGAGAAAGGGTACGATAAATTGTATTCCTTGTCTCACTGGGTTTTTCAGCCAGGTTTAGACATTTTTAAAGTAGTTGTATAGACCAGAACTATCAAACACAGCCCTGCCATAGAATTCCCCAGTGTGATCCAACCAAGATTAAAATGTAATTGAGAAATATTTAACAAAGTAAACTAAACTGCAATAGAACAGAGCTAATGTTAGTATGAGGTTTTCAAACTCAATGTGTGACCTACAGGGATCTTTATTATGGTTTTGTGGCCCCCATTTCTATTTAAGTTTGACACCATGGGTATAGATTGCCCATCATATCTACTGGAATTTTTAGTAAGAGTTTTTAGTATGACTTTTCTAGGCAATTCAGATTTCTTGATTCTGAATGACACTTGGGGAAAATGGAGGTTGATCCAGACCATCCGCAAGAATTTTGTATTAATGCGTATCAGACAGTGATAGGACTTGTAGACATATATAAACAATCTGACAGGATAAAGGTGGGGGAGGGATTCAGGGAGGAGCCCTGCCATCTTTGAGTAATAATGTGATAGATGCTGGGGATAAAAAAGACTAAATTGAAATAAATTATTTCCCTCAAAGAGTTCATATCTCATGCAGGGAGATGTGCATATATCCCCTAGTTTTGTTACCTCTGATAGTTAAATGTTTGCCTCATCTTAGAGTTATGTAGATAAAACAAGCTCCACTTGCCTTGATTTCCTCATCTTTAAAATGAGAATAATAATAATAGCACCTACCTGCTAGGGTTGTTGTGAGATATTAGTGAAACTTATCATAAAGTGCCTGGGATGCTGTAGGCATTTAAAAATTGTTTGTTCCTTTCCTTCCTATAAGTATGAAAAAGGTCATAAATCATACATAAAACAATTATTGATAGTCAGTAGATAGTAGATTCTGCCTCAAATGTGTTTAATTTAGAGATTTCTCCATTTAAGACAGATGTTTAGTTACCAAGTCTAACCTGTTTCTAGACCAGGTCATTTTCTCTCTGCTGCCCCATTCTGTACTCTCCATCTAATTGCAACACGTTTGTACCACCAAATTCCATAGAATAGGATTCTAAGACTTTCTTTGCTTTTTTTCTGAGTCTCAGAGGAAACAACAGTTTGCTTTGTTTTTGTTTCTTTTTAAATTTGGTCACCATTCCTATTTCTTCTCCAGACTGAGGTACATCTTCCAAGTCTAGCTCTGTTGGCCTATGAATCCCAAGGTCTCCTCTAGTTTCTAGAGAACTTTCTGAAGATATCTACTCATTTATTCATTTTTCACTTCTTTCCACCTAGATTCTGTTCCCCCCCCGCTTCATCGTTCCAGTCTTTATCATATGTTTGTTTACCTCTGTTGCTGTTCAGTTGTATCCAACTCTTCATGACCTCATACATCATAGCATGTCACTACTGTCTATATCTTTGTCATGAGAACCCCATAGACAGTAGTCACATGCCCTGAGATGATTTCCTGGAGCACTAAAAGTTTGTTATCTCTCCATGTTTCCATACCTAGTCTGTGGCAGAGATAGGATTTGAGCCTAAATCTTGCTAGCTCCAAAGAAAGCCCTGTACTTTACCTTCCATTGTGTATACATACTTCAATTGTCCAAAAGAGCATGAATTTGCTGGTAAGGCTACTTCCTCTAGAAATTACAATCCTTCCAGGTTTCACCAGTAGTTAAGAGAAAGAAAGGAAGGAAGGAAGAAAGGAAGGGGGAGAGAGAGAGAGAGAGAGAGAGAGAGAGAGAGAGAGAGAGAGAGAGAGGGAGAAAGAAAGAAACAAAGAAACAAAGAAACAAAGAAACAAAGAAAGAGTCATTATGCTCTGGTGATTGATGGTAAATGCCCTAGCAATGAGTCTTCAAATTTTGCCTGAATGGTCTTCAGACAATAGACAAACATCTAACTATTGGACATATTTTTAAAGATTTTCTTGATACAAATTATCAGAACTTATACCGTAGTTCATGAGTTCATTGGTATAGGTTTTAAGAATATAGGTTCACCTCATACCATGATAAACCATCACAGTCAAGCCAACTGATTATGCCTACTCTGTGTCCACTATGGTATTAACTACTAAGGATGAAAAGAAAGTCAAATATGATCCCAGTACTGACGGGCTACCCATCTAATCAGTGTAGCAACATGAAAGCAACTATGCAGTAATTATATCTATATATCTGTATGTATCTATATATCTATATCTACATATGAGAAATTGGAGATAATCCACAAGGGGAAAGTACTACAATCACAACAGGATTTTAGTGCCAGAACATACCTATAAATGGTCACTTAACATAAAATTCAGATGAGACAGTATCTTGAGTAGTTAAAAGATAATTTTAAAAATTGCATACAAAGGGATAATGATGTCAGTTAGAACTGGTATTATAGTCAAACTAAGGTTAGAATAAGGGTCAAGAGAGATGGTTCAGGAAATTAGTAAATGTTTCTAAGCAGGCTTGAAGTTCACCTGTCCTGCACAATATACAAATGGAACATTTGACATTGATGGATAGATCAGAATGATCAGATAGATCAGAAAGAATAAATCAGAGTTTTTCCTTTTGATAAATATAAAGTCATGTTCCTCACATCCTGCTATTTTCAAAGGGTAGAATCAATAAAGATAATCACAGATAAATTCTAGCCATTATAAAAACAATTTATTTTCCCAGTACCAAAGTTCTTTCTTGATACATTTGGGGGGGAGAAACAAAACTGTTGAATTTAATGTAAAATAGATGAGAGACGGGCCCACCTGATGTGTAGAGCAAGAACTTTGAGTTGTTTTTTGAAGTTCTGGTGATTGGCTACAGGGAACAATCCGCACTTTTATTCTTATCTGAAATACTGGACCAAGTTTATGGATACATGCTGACATTTCATGACTCTAATTTCATACTTTTGTTGGATCCACTGTCTCATCACTGTGGGAACTCTTTTCACACATGAACACTACAAACTGTTCATGCTTTCTCATATGGTTATCATCCATGCCTTTCATAAGGCCGAGGATAAGAATGGGACCTATGATTTCACTGGTGAAGAAAGTGAGGAAACTGCCAGAGCAATTCAGTACCTTCTCTGCAATTTAGAGTCATAGAGAAATACTTAGATGGAACAATGAGGGGTTGCAACTTGACCAGGGCCACCCAGGTTGCATGCGGCAGAGGTATGGCTAAAGAGGCAGGACTAAAAGTCCAGTTCTTCCTCACTCCAAGGATGGTTTCCCAGTCACTACACCATGCAACCAAAAAACAAACAAACAAAAAAACAAACCACTTTCATATTATACATATCTTATAATACTTGAGGACCTCCATGCTACACCTTCTGGTACTTTTTCCACCTTCCTTTTTATATATTGTTTTCTTCATTAAAATATAAGCAGAGATTGTCTTTTTTAAAATTTGTATTTGTACCCCAGAACTCAGAATAGAGTATATAGTAAACACTTAATAAATGCTTGTTTACTGACTGACTGAATTCTCTCCCTCTTCATCTCTGCATCCCGATTTCCCTGGACTCATTCAAGTCTCAGTTAAAACTCTACATTCTGCAAAGAGCCTTTCTCAGTATTTTAATTCTAGTGCATTTCTTCTCAGATTGTTTCTTATTTAAACTGTGTTTAATTGTATATAGTTGTTGTATATAGTTTTTGAAATGTAATACCTATTAAGCTGTGAACTTCCTGAAAGCAGGGGCCATTTTAGCCTGCCTTTTTATCTTTTGCAATCCACAGAGTCTTTGGTCCTTGGTACATAGTAGATATTTAATAAATGCTTCTTTTAATTAAATTTGTTTTTTAATTTATGGAAATTTATTAATAACAAGCATTTCCATAACATGGTACAATAAAAAAGATGATTACCCATGAAACCACAAATTCACCATATCCAACTTGTTATTCTTTTTAAACACACAACAATCTTATTGGGTAAATTTCCTCCCCCACTTATTTCTTCCCTCCCCTCCACCCAACCCCAGCTAGCTATCATTACAGACACACACACACACACACACACACACACACACACAGAGGCATATGTACACATATGTGCATGTGTATGTATGTGTGCATATGTCTGTATGAATATGTATGTATAGGTATGTCTATATATAAATAGGTATAGATACTAGGTATAGATACAAATATGTGTATGTGTATATATACTTATTCTACACATACTTCTATTTATCTGTTCTTTCTCTGGATACAGATAGCATCTTTCTTTGTATGTTCTTTATAGTTAATTTGGGTATTTATAATAGTCTAAATGATTATTTTCCTCGAAGTTATTTTTTTTTTTTACTTTTTGTTTTTTGGAGATGGGAAGGCAGGGAAATTGGAGTTAAGTGACTTGCCCAAGGTCACATGGTTAGTAAGTGTTAAGTGTCTGAGGCTGGATTTGAACCCAGGTCCTCCTGACTTCAGGGTCAGTACTCTATTCACTGGGCCACCTAGCTGCCCCACTCAAAGTAATTCTTTCTTTTTTAAATTTTATTTTAGTTTCCATCATTCATTTCCATAAGATTTTGAGTTACGTATTTTCTCTCCATCTTTCCACTACCCACCACCCCAAAACAGCCATCCCAGTGTGTCCCCCCACCCCCAGTCTATTCTCTCCTATGTCACTTTTTGGTAGGATGGGATGGATCTCCCAACCACAGTGCCTGCGTATCTCAAGTTCCAGTTGGATGTAGTTAATAATAATAATAATAATAATGATGATGATGATAATTGCATATACAAAGATAGATAGATACACATTCATAACATTTGATTATGGAACTCCAGATTCCAGATTCTTTCTCCTCCTCCCTCACCACCCATCCCCACTGGAAGGACAAGCAATCAAATACAGGCTGAACATGTGAAATTACGCAGAACCTCTCCATAGTGAGCACACTGTGAGAGTCTGATTAAATGTCCCTTCTTCCTATC
>CM053582.1:416347089-416376775 GCA_028627135.1 Pseudochirops cupreus
ACACTTAGCACTTAGCACTACTAAGTGCTAAGTATCCTGATAAACTAATTACTGTTACATTCCACCCCTCCAGGATTCTTGGCCTTACAATTTCAATTTAAATGGCCATGAATCCTGGATCCTGGAACAAACAGAGGCACTATATATTGTAATCCTACCAACTATGCCATAATGTAACACATCAAAGTAAATGTCATGAAATATTATTATCCCACTGTTAATGTTTTATTCAATTTAATTTTACAAACATTGATTAAGTAGATTCTCTGTGCAAATCAGGTCATTTGGTGCTGGTAGAGATAAAGTAGAAAATGTATAGCCCTCACCTTTAGGGATGGAAAATGAAAAGAATGAAAAAAAATCAAACATTTGCTATATACCAGGCACTGTGCCTTTGCATTAAAATTCTGGGTGTTGCAAAAAGTTAAAACTTAATACTGCAACAAAACTTTTGTAATGCCTTGTATGGATTAGACTCAGAGTATTAGAGATGGAAGGAACCTGGTAGGATCATTCATTCCTACTCATTTTGAAGCCCAGAGCAATGAAATGATTTTTCTAGATCCAAAGTTAGTGTATGTCATAATCGGAACTTTAGCCCAAGTCTCCTGGCTTTAAATTCAATGCTCTAGCACTATGCCATCTTAACCCTAATTCTCTCCCACCCCTACCACAATGCTAGAGAGTGATTCATAAGAAGTAGCAATCTAGTTGAATAAATTAAGTACCACCTATTAGAATTAGTGATAGAAATAATAAGTCTTGAGTTGCCTCCAGTTGGTTTGAAGTTTCAAATTCAAGATGCCCCCAAATAGGATGAAATCTTGTCTTCACTGCCCCTCTTCTATGCCCTCCCTGCTTCCCCCACCCCACATCAATTTCTCTTTGAGGCAAGATATAGAAAACCCTTCCTCTTTAAGAAAGACCCAGGCATGCTGCCAGGAATTTCTTCCTTGCCGGATGTCTGCGTGGAGACATTTTGTAGGAAAAAAAAATTCGTAACAGTATATAGCTGAGCTCATTTCTGAGTGTAGCTGCCTTCATTTGGATTATTCAGCCTGAATTTTTACACCCCTGAAGTCTTAGCTCTTCAGGTGGCAGCTGTCTTCTCCTGTTCCAGTGAAGGCCTCTCTGGGTTCTGAAGAAGAAATGACCATTGGGACAGTAAGGGGGAATGATTTGGGAATGAGGAAAACAGAGGGGCTGTCTCCATGCATGTCATCATATTACTTGGGGTGATGGCTTGACAGGAGATGGAGAGGAACAGCAGCTGTAAAGGAGCCAGTCCTGGAATAGAGTCAACAGTCAAGGCAAGAGGGAAATGAAAGAGAAGAAAAAAAAAAGCAGCAGCAAAAATAAATGTATAATAAATAAAGCATTGGAAAGTTTTTGAAATAACTCATCCGCACCTCTTTTCTTCTCCCCAATCCTATATTGATCATAAGATTTAATCGAATTATTGACAAAGGTCCTACTAATGGGCTGTTGCTCCAAATGGGCTCCCTATTGTTAATTCAATGCATTTCAATTCAGCATGCATTTGTGATTTGTACAAGACAGGCCTTGTGCTAGGCACTGAGGATACATACAGGAGCAAAACATGAATTAGATCCTGTCCTCAGGAATATTTTTTTCCACTGGGGAGATTCAACATGTATACAGTTAAATTTAAAAAAATATAAAGTGAATATAACAAAAGTTAGGGAGGCAACTGACATCTGAGGTAAGGAACCAGAAAAAATGTCATGGGGGAGGTACTGGATTAGAACCTTGGAAGTAGCTAAGAGCTTCATGAGATTGAGATAAATAAGAATTACATTTAAGATTATGTGAAGAAATAGAAACTAGCGATGAAATGTTATTACGAGGAAAAACGAGCAAGCCATTTTGTCTGGATAGGATTGGTGGGGGAGGGGAATATGCAACCAGATGTAGATTAGATGTAGATTAAAGACAGATTATTAAGAACAAGAGGTTGTATTTTATCATATAGGCAATAAGGAGGCACCAAGAGTTTTGAAGAGTGAGAGTAACATAGTCAGACCTGTGCTTTAGGAGTACCAACAAGGTTCCTCCCCCAAAATGGAGACCCCTGGAGAAAGTCACAAAGGGGAGATGGGAGCCTATATGGTAAAGAGATGCACCAGGGTAAGTAGGCCCCAAAGAATTATTTAAGTGGTAGTATTAATGACTGTGCAGTAGTCTGAGAATACCTAGAATAACTAGAGAAAGCTTCATAGAAAATATTTAAATAAAAAAGAAACTAAAGAATTTAGATAAAGGGATTTTTAGAGGGGAGACAGTCCCAATAAGGGGAATGGAATAAATTTGTTATTTAATCATTTTTCAGTTACGGTTATCTCTTTGTGATCCCACTGGGGGTTTTCTTGGCAAAGTTATTGTGATGGTTTGACATTTCCTGCTCCAGTTCATTTTACAGTTGAGGAAACTGAGCCAAACAGGATTAAGTGACTTGCCCAATGCCCAATGCACACAACTAGTAGGCATCTGAGGTCAGATTTGAATACACAGAGATGAGGATTCCTGACTCTAGGTCTGGCATTCTATCCACTGTATTTCCTAGATGCCCCCAAATTATGTATACATTTACATATATAGATATATCATATGTGTACATATACACAAATGTGTGGAATCAATCTGGAAATATCGTTTGAAGCAAGATTGTGAATGGACTCTATTTCTAAACAATAGGAAATAGGGAGCCACTGAAGCTTATTGAGAGAGAGAGTATCATGATCAGACTTATGTCATTACATAGTAGTGAAATAAAAGGCAGTTCCGTCCCTACCTTTGAACATGCCATTTTCACTCAGTAGAAGATAATGGAGGGCAAGAGTTGCTTTCCTTTTATGTATGTATCCCGATTGCATTATAATTATCTAACACATAGTAGGTATATATTTGTTGAATGCAACTGTATTAGTTTTCTCATCCATTAAGAAAAGCTTTCTTTTTATAGTTACTATATGAGTCCTTGAGGTGTATTAAAACCATTTAAAACATAAATCTGTGAATTCTAAATCACAAACTTAATGAGCCACGATACTTTCTTGTCAGCCAGCACCTACTCTTCTTTCTCACCTACAAGAAGCTTGGTCAAAGGTTATGAGGAGAGAACAATTCTCATTATTTCAACCATTACTAGATAGTGGACAGGCCTTATACCAAAGGCTATAAATGATTTATCAGAAGAGGACACTTCTGATGACACGGCTGTGGTAGCAAACAATTTCTTTCTGGCCTTTCCTTATATTTGCTTGTCAACAAAATACAAAGTGCACAGACATTCAATATTACATCTTTACCATTACAAGTAACTGCAAATCCTGTGTTGTTCTTATATGATGAATTAACTTTCCCATGAATTCTCTTCTGGTGCATCATTCTTTCTGTATTATGCCTCAAATCTAAAATTTGAATTAGTAAAGTTACACTTAGGATAGGTGGGGGAAAGGCAAAATAAAAGAGAGGGCATAGAAGACAGTAAAAAAAAAAGAATAAATTAACGTAGGTTACTATAATTAACATATAGGTTCAGAATGAGAGAAATAACTGTCCCACTAAATTCTGCTTGATCATTTACATCTTAGTTATTACATATAATTTCGAGTCTCACATTTTGGAAAGGAGTCAGAAAGACCTTGGTTCAAGGTCTGCCTTTGACACATAAGATACTTAGCTTCTAAGAGCTCTAGTTGGGAAGAGCATTCCAACCTTCATTAATAAAGGGAGTTTCCTCATGTGGCATTCCTTATGTCAATGAAATAACAGGTTTAATCCTTATTCCTTTTAACAAATTAGACTACATTTTGATAGGCCATCCAGGGAAGCAAGGAGACTGAAGAGTATTCTATATAGGGATCAGTTGAAAGAACTCATAATAGTGACTCTGGAGAACAACTTAGGAGGAAAATTACAGTTACCCTCAAGGGTTTGAAAGGGCTGGTGGGTGGAAGAAGAGTTAAATATATTATTCTTGGTCTCCAGAATAAAGAGTTATTGGCAAAAAGGTGCAGAAACGGTGACTTGAATTCCATGTAAGAAACCATCTTCTAATTAGAATGGGAAGCCTCAGGGTCATCCTTCGAATTAAATACTTGAAGGCTTGATGGTCATTTTGGGGAATGTTACAGATGGGACACTTGATCAAATAAGGGGTGGGCTTGGATGGCCTTTCTAGTTCTACTACTGTATAAAGTAGAGAAAAAGTCAGGTAACCCTTACCTGTGAGAAAAAAAAATCAGGATTAAAAAAAAGAAACTAATCCCAAAAGCACTGAAAAAATAGTGTAGGAAAGAGGCTTTAAGGAGCCTAAGGTCATCAAGGAACAGCATCTTTATCAGCAAAATTGATAGAAATCTCCCTTGGCTAGTTCTTTGTCTTACTCTGGTCATATCGCTATGGGGCAGTAGAGCTCAGTGGCCCTCAATCCCACAGCATCCACCCCGGTTCCTCTCTTTTGCGCAGTTGAAGTCCACACCAGAGTTTGCCTTTTAGATTTTCTGTTTCCAGACTTCATAAAAGAGGCATTTGCAAATAAGTTTTTTATCATCATTAACAATACTATCACTAAAGGGCATATGTTAAGTTTTATGATGGTTTAGCACATTAATATTTTACAATCAGGCTTTAACATGCTTTTATCTTTTTTACACAAGATTAATATCCTGCCTGAATTAGTTTTATTGCATGCTATTTCAATTTTCACTAAGCTGCTTTTCCTGCACTAGAATTTCAGCTCTTTTCCATACTATTTTTTTTTCCCTTTTACTTGTGGGACTTAATTCATTTTTCCATTCTTATTTTTTTTCTTTTTAGGATTGTGAGGATTTTCCCAACATGATGCCATTTACAAAGTATTACTGTCAGTTAATCATACTATTAAGAGCCATCATAGGTGCAGGACAACCTCCTAATTTGTACCCATCTCCACTGGTATTTTGGTCACTAAGTCTTCTGGACAAAATCCCGCATGATTGTGGCTATGTCTACACAGTATTGGGTGAATTGTAAATTTAGCAGCCAATGGATTAACTTTATTTGGTGCACATAATCAACTAGATAGTTCAGGCCCAGGCTTCTACTTTGAGACAGTTTTTCCAACTCCTGGGAAGAATGATAGAATGGTTACTCAGCCACAGTGGAACCACATTGGAGGAGGCAGATTTAGAGAGGAAAGGGAACCTGAGAAAAACAGATTTGAAATGGAAAAGTGTATTAAATACTTTAAGTTGAAATTTTAGCTTGAATTGTCTGGTTCGGGTGTCTACACAGATCAAATTAATTTAACATATGACAGTATTTCTTTCTTCAATAAATAACACAGAGAAAATATCAAGTTCATCTTGCATTTTGGCATATAAATTTAGAAAACAAAGTCCCCAATATAAGTCCTGGAGAACAGATGATTAAATTAATTTCTTTCCTCTTGATAATGAGATAGGGAAATAGGAGTTCCAGTACTGTACACAATGTTAGATGTGTTCCCCTTTTCTTAGTACAAGGGAAGATCCGCTGAGGAGTGGGGGATAACAATAAGTGACAGTGGAATAAAAACAGAAAGACATCAACAAAACTTTAGATAAGGGGAAAAAAAGGTTTCCAGGGTCATAATGATGGATGAAAAATCAATTCTTTGATAGAACTCGCTGTGTACAGATGGACTTCTTGGCCCTGGAAAGAAGCAAAAAGTGATAGGGTAGGAGAAGAGTTGTGAGAAATATAATCACGTGTAGGCTAGCATATCAAGATGGAAAGGAGTCTTGGAGATGTGGCTGCTGCGAACAATGATTATTTAAGATAAATTGTTCACCAACAACTATTTATTAGAGCTCACTATGCCCCAGTCAGCTTGTCTTCAATAACTTCCCTTTCTGTCCCACACCATCCACACTGGGGGTGACATTTTCACATTGCCTCAACTTACCAGGACTCATTCCATACATGTTGCTGTCCTACCCAATTTTCAAGTCCTTTCCTGGTCCCTTTCCTTCCATTGAATTTTGTATTTCTCTTGTTTCCATTGCTTTTATCTTTACTAAATAAATTATTAAGCTCATGAACTAAACAAGTAAACAAAAATCCCCATTGAATGAAATTTATGTCGTCTTCTTCCTAATGTTTCCATTTTTATATGACCTTTCAATATCGTAACCCAAAGGAATGAGTATTTGGATTTAATGGAAATGTCAGTGAAGCAAGTCAGTGGGAGAAATATTTGGAGCTCATGATTATTTGTTGTTTTTGTTTGTGCCCCTCAATTCACCCATTCTACCTCTTTGGGAAAAGACAGACTTGTTCTTTCATAAAAAGAGATTACTTTCTTTTTTTTTTTAATCTCTAGTTTGTCCCTTTTTTCTTTAAGGGAATACCTCATTAGTTAGTCCTAGGACAGGCTACTGTGATCTCTTTCATCTGACTATGACCAAGAATGACTTCTAAGTGTAGCAGAATGCCTACCAAGTCTGATAATAATAATAATAATAATAATAATAATATTAGCTAACACCAATATAGTGCTTACCATGTGCCAGGTGTTGTGCTAAGTGTTTAAATTTTTATCTCAAGGATCACCTTGTATCAAGTCTGCAAGACAGGTGCTATTATTATCCCAATTTTACAGATAAGAAAATTGAGGCAGAGGTTAAGTGACTTGCCCAGGGTCACCCAGCTTGTAAGCATCTGAGGCTGGATTTGAATTTAAGTCCTCATGGCCCAGAACACCCAGCTGCTCCTGATGAATGTAAAAAATAAAACATCACCACTAAAATATTTTGCTTTTATGCATAGATGCCATTACAACACTTTAACTTTGTTAAATCTATCAGGATGATGGTCATAAATGCTTAGAACCTCTCTGCTGTGTTTCTGGCTAACCTTGACCTACCCATGCCATTCTAAACTATGATTTAAAGGGTTCCGGTGAAAAGAATTCAATTCTGCTCGTGTAGAAAAAGATTATACTTTTTTAGGGACTGAAGATAACTGAAACACTTCTCTATTTGATGTCTACTAAGTGCAAAAACTCTACCAAAATTCCAGGTATGTTGATTCCTCATGTTCCTTCCTTCCTTCACGTTATTCTAATGGCTAACTTCATATCATACTACCATGCTGCTGAAATGTATGTCTGTACCCCAGCAACACTGGAAGGATTTTTACATTTGGAAGAGAAAACAAAACTGAGAATATGATAGAAAGACATTTTTAAACAGAAATCTTTTTCAAACAGGATATATAATAAATACAAAAATACATGGGGTCTAGTCAGAAATAAATTAAGTTACTTGTGGTCTGTCAGGTTGTTTGGAAGATGAACGGGGTAGATGAGGATTCTGCTGCAAGATTTTTTTTTTGTAGAAGAGAAAGTAGGACCATCAGTCTGAATTATGTGGCATGAAATCCTTGCTTTTTGGATTTGATGGGAAGGGAAAATCCCATGTGGCATTTGGTACACAGGTTGGTGGCTGCTCGTTCTCTTTCAAGATGGATACCATTGTTTATGAGGGAGCATATGAGTTCTGAGCCCCAAAAGGGTAGCTGGCCATTGCACAGTACATATTAACTACCCCACTCCCAGATGAGCCAGGGGAAGGGAGTCATAATTAATATTATGTGGATGATAGGAAACACTGTGGGGGATTTCCAATTGTGGCAATGAAGATAAGGTAACTCCTAAGTGCCAATTCAATTACTATTAGAATTCATCTGCTACTCTCCACTCCACTTCATATTTAATTATTTCAATGAAGAAGTGTGAGAGAGATTCTTATCATCTCCATTCAATTCCCCAATGCACTTATTTCTCCCCTGGACACATTTATTCTACTGTATTCTCTGCCGTCTTAGTGTATGGATTCAGAAAATGAGCTGAAAAGCTCAGACAGCTGAGAATAGTTGGTATCAGACAGCTTTTCCCTACAGATAAAAAAGAAAAAATAAATGTCTTTCTGGTTGTGGTTGCCTCTTTCAAAATGTAACTATTTAACTGAGCAAAGCAGTTCAGACTTTTGTTTCACGACTGTTTCTGAAAGTCTCTGTATTTGCTTTTAGAAAAGTCAGGCTCCTCTTATCAGTGGGTCCTCCTAGCTTCTGTTTTGAACACTGTATATAAATTTGAGGTACCTCCATTTATTATTCTTTATGAGTGAGAGAAATAAGAAATCAGACGTTTCAGCAGCCGCTTCTTACTGAAGGTCTAGAAGCATGGAGAAGAGGTGATCTGCTTATGCTGGATGCCTCCCGTTGTGGATGGGCTGTGGTGGGGACTGTTGATCCATTTCATGTTACTTATTGCACTGGACTAGAGAGGGGGTTCGTTAAGGCCTTTGTCTGTGAGGTGCTCACTGTCTAAATTCAACTGACATTCAGAAAGCAGATAGGGGCAGCACATAGAGAGGTAACACACTGGCGAAAAGCAGAGCTACAGATCCAGTTTGTTTTTTTTTTCCATCTGCTCAATCTCTGTGAAATATTTTTATTATACTTCTTCATTCCCAGGATTCATTCTACTTCCTACCCCTCTGAGTTGCTTTTCTATGTGACAGATAACAAAACAGGGTGGAAGTCCTTCTGGCCCAAAAAACAGAGTCTTATTTGAGGCACAGGGGTACAAGTCAGGATCAAGAAGGGAGGGTAATATAGAGAAAAGGGCCCTGAATTGTGAATCAGAAAACACAGCGTCAAATTCTAGGTCTGCCATCAGTATCAGCTATTTGCTATGTGACCTTGAACAAGTAGTTTCTTTTGGTCTCAGTTCCCTCTTCTGTGAAAATTAAGGTGTTGAACCGTATGACCACTAAATTTCCTTCTAGTTCTAAATCTTTGATAGGAACTGGGGTATGTATTGGTTCTATGATTTCCTTGGCTTGGGACACTTCCAGGAGAGGAAACTCCCTCTTCTACTACTGCAGGTCAGAATTTTGTTCAGTTGTAGCTGACTCTTCATGATTCCATTTGGGGTTTTCTGGGCAAAAATACTGGAGTGGGTTACCATTTTCTTCTCCAACTTATTTTATAGATGAGGAAACTGAGGCCAACAAAGTTAAGTGACTTGCCCAGGGTCAAACAGCTAGTATTTGAGACAGGATTTGAATTCAGGGTTTCCTGACTCCTAGCCCTGCACTCCATATGTTCTTTACAATTTATAGTCTTAGGGACTTGCCCCAAGCACTGGGAGGTTCAGTGATTTTGTAAGGCTCATTCAATCAATATGTGTCAAAGGAGAGACTCAAACCTAGCTAGGATTTCTTGACTTCCAATGCAGCTTCCTATGGACCATGCCAAGCCTTCTCCCAGGCAGTCTTCGAATCAGTTTTAAATTTACCAAACGTATTAAATGCACCTTGTTCTTCTCCCCACCATTATTTACATAGTATGGTTAGTTTCTGCAGCAGGTACTTTGGTCATGTTTCATGAATGTTTCCTTGCTTCATCATAGTGTAATTTTTGTACTTTGTGAATATCATAGCTAAAAATTTTAGGGAAAGGAGAACAACTGCATATAAATACAGATATTTACTTTTAAATATGTAAATCAAAATATCCAAACTATCAAATTGTTGGACATGCTTTATTTGTGAGACATTGTCTAAGACAAGCTTGGAATTCCAAGAATAAGCTTTGAACACCAGTTTTGTGCTTTGTTGATGCTTTTCTGAAAGGAAGTGCTTACCTAAGGCTCCACATAAAAGAGATACAATCCTACACATCCTCCTCTACCTCCCCTTTCTACTTCCTGATGCAATATATGAGAAGGCACCCATGTTTAGTCATTAGATTTGGAACCAGAAGATTTGAATTTGAGTCCCTACTCTAGCTTTATAAGTTTTTTTACTGTGCACAGATGAATTGATCTCACTGAGCTTCATCATTCATTTTTCAGTCATGTCTGTCTCATTGTGACCCCATTTAGGGTTTTCTGTGCAAAGATGCAGGACTAGTTTGCCATTTCCTTCTCCAGCTCATATTACAGATAAAGAAACTGAGTCAAAATGGCACTAAGTGGCTTACTCAGGGTCACACAGCTACTAAGTACCTGAGGTCAGATTTGAATTCAGGAGGAGTCTTCCTCACTCCGAGCCCTCTATGTACTATGCCACCTAGCTTTGGTTTCCTAATAATAACAATGTTATCCACCTCAAGAGTGGGAGGATCACATGTAAATAGCATTTTTAGATCTAGAGATCTAAAGAAATAGCAGATATAATAATCTATTATAGACCGAGATTTGATTTTGACAACCCCCTTTGTCTGCACCTCTAATACTTTTTGGATGAGCTGTTATAGATGGTAGAAAGTTGTTTTCTCTGTTCCAAAGGGGACCTGTTAAAGCCTAGCAAAGAAGAGCGAGCTCAGGCCCCAGGACCACAGGGACCCAGCTGTTCTCCACAGCCAGTTATGAATCAGGCTTATTTAAGAAGTATTTTGAGGCTGGCATTAAAGGCTTGGTGGTGAAGGGCGGAGGGTGGGATAGTAGCCCCTGGGTGTAAGAAATATTATAAAGGAAGAGGGAGTAGAGAGGTTGGGATAGGAAAAATCAGTCTATGTGAGAGACAGGAGCGAGAGGGGAGGGATCACTCTATGCTGAATGAGAATTATTATGTGTTAAGGATGATTCTTCATACCCAGCAAGTACACAGGCACTTGATGCAGTGAGAATGAATTCAATGACATCAGAGAATAAGTACTGGTTTTGCAGTCAAATGACTTGTTTTCAAATCTTATCTCTTATACTCATTACCTGTGCCTCCTTAGGCAAGTCATTTAACCTCACTGGGTCTGTTTCCTCATCAATGAAATGCAGGGGTTGGAGTAAATGACTGCTTTAATTGACACCAGCTCTTAAACTATGATTCAATGATGGGGGGGGGGGGGAGGGCAGGGCTGTGTTGTCCTAATGCTTCTCCCATTCCAAGCAGATACTGGGTTTGGGGAGCAATGACGAGGAGCTGGAATTAGAGTTTGGTCTCAAATTGAAAATAATGTTAGTATGTGTGCTAGATTCCTAATTATGAATTAGCCAGGACTTCACTCTCTAAGATGTTATCTTTAATCTAAATGCATCTGCAGTTCTTGTAAAGACGAAAATACTACATTCTAAGATTGAAAGAAATGTTATCCAAATCAAAAGGCCCAATGCTCCCCAGAGAGTCTCCGCAACATTGTTCAGTGTTCAAGGCAGAAACAAAGTTCTTAAAATACTTTCCAGTAATGAGCCACTAAAACTGTCTCAAATGACTGATAAAGGAATAAAAGTTTTAAAATCCTCATCCATGCATCAATCCTGCATTTCTCATTTTATTGTACTGATTAATCATATGCTCAGAGGAAGCTGGCAAAAGCTATCAAAAGCCAACTCATGTAACTTGAATGCCAACGTCACAAAATACTCAGGGTCTGGTGGGATGTGTAATGAAATATGCCAGGCTGGGTCATTCTAATGTACTTTTGAAAGAATAATACATATTCATTCTCCTCATTTAGCACCTGAATGACAAAAAGCAGGTGAAAATATCAGCACCAAGGCACTAAGCAAGATGGTTGCCATCATGAACAAAGCATAAAAGGGAATGACAAGGGTGAAAAATGGTAAGAATCTTCTTCTAGTACCTCATAGACACTGTTCCCTTTTGATAGTGAAATAAAGCTCTCTGGGAGAGGGTTATGTTTTAGAGTCATTGAATGGGATGCTTTGGTGATGAATTTACATAAAATACACTTTTCTTAATAAAATTCTCCACTAGCTTTTTCTTTTTTTTAAGAGAAATTGGAAGGGGAGGAGAACTGCCAATCTCAACTGAGTGTTTTTCTTAAATACTGAGTATCTTCTCTGTGCAATGGAAGGCTAGATTAATCACTAATGAATGCTTAAATGCCACTTCCAGATGAAATAATGAAAGGCAAAATTATACCATGACATCAATGAATGACAAAAATCAACCCCCTTGCCTAATTCCATAGTGTGTTATTGGATTGTAAGGTGCTTCCTCAGAGGCATAAAATAAATAGCTAACGGGATCTTCCCGTGATACACATATCCCTTCCCCCCTTCCCCATTTCTGTGTCTCATAGAATAATATTGACAAGAAGTTGTCTGTAATCCTTCACGCCACTGTCACTGGATGACACCTCCTCACCAGTCAGGTCTCAAAACAGAGGGAAGGCCGTCTTTTTGACAATTAAGACAACGCCATTTATAACCACTACCATGTAACGCCACTGCTAAGCAAAAAAGAAAGGGATTGCTCAGTCTCTGGAAAGTGCTAGGAATTTCCACAGCTCTCCTCATGCTTGCTGCCTTTACCCAAGGATATTTAGGAAGTCAATTAGATGTCTGGGACTAAAATCTGAAGCCACAAACAGAATTTTAAAATAAAATATGGAAAAGGAAAAAAAAACACCTATTTTTACTTTTGATTAAATGATTTCTATGATTCTAAACTATTCTGATATAGATAGATAGATTGATTGATAGATAAAGATACGTAAGATAGACAGATGATAAGATAGATAGATAAGATAGGTAAGATAGATAGATAATAAGATAGATAGATAGATAGATATGCTAAGTGCAGTAACCACAGTGTATGGCAGATTCATGTATGAATCTATCCAAGAAAAAGACCACAGGAGATCAAAGAAGCAAGGATTCAAAGGAAAAACTTCTGGCCCTGGGAACGCCATTGCAGTGACTAAGAAAAGCTCTTCGCAGATATCTAACTTAAACCATTTCTCCTTTGTGTTCAGCAATTCCTCATGGTCTAGCTGTTTTCTACTACACCTAATCCCTTTCCTTTTCTCATGCTGTTAATTTGAAGGTACTTAGGGAAGCTAAAATAGAAGGCTCAGAAGATGTAATCACTGTCAGAGAGCCGCATGTTTGATGTCAGTTGCTAGATGGGCCTCTCATATTGGCTGCTTTGCCTTGTGGGCTATTGCTTACCTTTTTCTTCTTGCTTCTTTTCCCATTTCTGCTAGCTTCTCTTTGTTTCAGCTGGGCAGGGGCAGAGCTGTGATTTCATTGATACAGGGAATTCCAAGTGAGGGAAACTCCCTTTGCCAAGGCAAATTGGTAGCTGTTCTGTAACAATTTGCAGTTTTAAAGCAGGATTGTTTCACATCTGTGTGTATGTGTGTCTGTGTATGTATGTTTCATAATGATATACACATATATGCATATATTAATATACATATGCATTTTGTGTATATGTGTCAATATGTATGTATATGGATATTTGCAGATATACATCTACATATATGTATAAGTACATCATATCTATGTATATATAAGTATTTCAATATAATTTATTTCCTTTGTAATCTTTTGTCTTATTTTTTATGTCTAAAATATTATTTCCAAAAGCAGCCCATAGTTTTCCACAGACTTATTAGGGGGTCCAAGACTCCACAAAAAGTTAAAAAGCTCTATCTTAGAAAGTTATTTCAGTCCCTAGGGGCAACTAGGTGGCACAGTGGATAGAACATTGAATTTGGAGTCAGAAAGACCTGCGTTCAGTTGGATGGTAACTAGTTGTATGATCTTGGGAAAGTCACTTAATCTCTTTCTGCTTGTAACAGCAAGCAGCATAGTGTATCTACAATGGCTGCTAGCACAGGTTCTTTGATCTACTTTACTAAAGGAAAGCAACTTTAAAAGGGTCAATAATCTTTAATTAAATATACACATATACATATCATCTGGCCAAATCACATAACTTTTTCCATAAGTGAACTCCAAAGCAAAACCTCACCTCAGAGTATATATACCCTTCTTCAGAGTCAGAGGACATCACAATCTTGGGGACCCACTGCCTAATTACAAAGTAACAGAAGGTGTGGGCCTTCCTCAAAAACAAGCTTCTCCCCAGTCAAGTTCCCCCTTTTGGGTTTCACTTGAGGCCCATTAAGAGGCCCATTAAAGATATAATTATCATTATACTGTCTTGGTTTTCTCATACATAAAGCAAAGATAATAATGATCACTTGAGTTGGAGTTTAGAGATAGAGAATGTCTGGTGTCTTCACTAAGTCTAACACCAATATTAGGAGACCCAGGAGCAGGAAGCCACCAGGAGGCATAAAGGGCCAGTCCAGAGAGAGAGAGCAAGTCAAAGATTTCAACAAATTAACAGTGGGGTCAACAAATAAGTGGCTCCTGCCCATCCAGCCTGACCTAGATAGGAAGAGCCACTCTAAAACAAAACAAAACAAACAAAATAAGACTGCAGCATCATTCAGTTCGAAGATTTCTGAAACTTAATGGTTTTCTTTTCTTTTTTTTTTAAATTTTATTTTATTTTTAATTTATGGACTAAAACAAACATTTCCATAACGTAGTACAATTTAAAAAAGGGTGATTGTATGAGTCTGGTCATTCCCTTGCCTCTTGAGTTAGTGGGGTCCTTTTAGTCTTTTAGGAACAAGAATGAACTCTACTTACTCAGGATCAAAATGCTTTTGTGTTCTTCAATGAGGCTAGAACAGTTCATCTTGTGTTGCTACTTTGCTGCCTTATATGAGATGTTATGTAGGAAGGGGATATGAAACTGATATGATATGATATGATATGATATGATATGATATGATATGGTATGAATTGGAAAAGGTAGATAGGATATAGCTGTACTTTCTATATGTGGGTTATCATCTCCAATTGAGAAAGCTTAAGTCTATCTACTAACTAGATAAGGCTATATCTATAAGCAGTTCTTATCTTCTCTGTCCCCATTCCCATCTCTTCTTTCCTTCAGTGCTTGTACTATTGGCTTTAAATAGACTTATAATCATGAGATCAGATATTGAAAATTGGAAGGGTGGGGTGGCTAGATGGCCCCGTGAATAGATCACTGGCCCTGGAGTCAGGAGGACTTGAGTTTAGATCTGGCCTCAGACACTTAACAGTTATTAGCCGTGTGACCTTGGGCAAGTCACTTAACCCCAATTGCCCCTCCAAAGAGCAAAAAAAAAAAAAAAGAAAATTGGAAGGGACCTTGAATTCATGTAATCCCAAACTCTCACTTGACATTTGATGAAACTAAGGTCAAGCTAGGTTATGTGAATTGTTCAAGATCACGCAAGGAGCATGACACTGTTCCATGAACAAGACACTTCATCTTTCTACTCCCAGTATCTTCAAAGCCTGCTCTCCATGCCTGGAAAGCTCTCCTTTCTTTAATCCTACTATTGACTTCCTTAGCTTTCTTTCGGTTTCAGTAAAAATTCCATCTTTTACTGGAAGCCTTCTCCAACTCCTCTTTTTTTTTCCCCTGAGGAAATCGGGATTAAGTGACTTGCCCCAGGGTCACATAGCTAGTAAGTGTCTGAGGCTAGATTTGAACCCAAGTCCTGCTGACTCCAGGGTCAGTGGTTTACCCATAGTCACCTAGCTGCCCTAACCCTTCTAGGGCCTTAACCTGTTAATTTCTTATTTTTCCTTCATATAGCTGACTGTATATATTTCTTAGCATGTTGTCTCTTCCACTAGACTGTAAACTCCTTGAAGGTAGAGACTGTCCTTCGTTTCTGTTTACAACTCCAGAGCTTTGCACAGTGCCTGGAATGATGTACATGCTTAATAAATGTTTATTGATTGATTGATTAAATAGCAGAATCAGGATTTGAACCCATGTCATCTGAATCTAAATTCAGTGCTCTTCCTTCTGTACCTTAATGTTTCCTTCCCCTTGTTTTTATTGTATGCTAAGATGATGTTCTATATGTCTGTCACATCCTCTCATTTAGCTTCCATCAAACCATCTCCCTTCACCTCCTGCATTAATTGCTCTTGAAAATTGAATGCTTTATTAAAAACTCAACATTGAATATCAAAACAACCAACTTAACTTGTTTGGTGACTATTTGCATTTAAATGGATGAATTTTAATGCATAAAAGGCATCATAACAATTTTTCATTGCTCCACATAAAATGCTCATCAGAATTGTCCATTTCCATTGAATTTTCATCTTGCATGATTAGAATTAACGCATATTTCTTTCTCCTGGTACTTTTGTTTTTCCTTTGCTTTTTTCAAAACTATCTTTTCCTTATCAGTATAATATTCCATCACATGGATGTGCTACAATTTGTTTAACCATTCCTCTCTTTGGTGGACTTACATTAGTTCTTTTTCTTCTTCTTTTTTACGTGTATATAAGAGACAGCTCTTAAAAATTAGTAGAATTCATAACAGTGATTACCAAAAGTGACCATTTACCTTCATTGTTATAAGTTATAAGTTTGATGTGTTTTCTTACAATTTCTTTTAAATGTTCTTAACGTTGTATGGTGAGAGTCTTAAGTTAATTATTGAAGCTATTTCCAGTGAGTCTTTTGGTCCAATGGACCTATTAATATACAATATTTGTCTGTCCTGATGCTCTTCTGCCTCTTTCAAGGAATTGCAAACACTAGTATATGTGGGGAAACTTGTTTTTCTCTCCGTATGTGAATTTTTATAACTTTCATAATCTTGTCAATTTTGGGTTATTCAAAAGCCCTAGGAACAGTGTTTTCATACAGCACCTAATGCACTTAATAAAACACACACACACACACACACACACACACACACACACACACACACACAGCCAAAATACTCATTGGATCATTATTTGAAATAGCAAAGAAAAAAAAAAGTCCAAAAAGAAAATTCATGTCAATTAACTAGAGAATGACTGTACAAATTATGGTAATACATTAATATAATAAAATAAGAATTCAGAGAAACATGGAATGTTTTATCTGATGTGATGCACAATACAGAATACAGAAGTCAAAGAACAACGCACGCATTGACTAGAGTAATATATACAAAGATCATACTCCTTGAAAATAGAATTCAAGTCAAACATAATAATCAAGGATTTTTCCAATCAATACATAAGCTTTCACCAATACTACACATCAAACATTGTGCTAGGCACTGAGGATATAAAGAGAACAAAATAATAACTGTCCTTAAGGTGTCTACATTTGTTTCAAATGACTGATACTAAAATACATTTCCTTCCTGTCTGCTAACCTATAATTAGAAAGTTACACATGCTATTAATTATATTGCTGTATCAGTTGCTTTGCTAAAGTTTCTTTGTTGTTGTTTTTTAAGGTGAAAGTACTATGGATGGAGGATTGTTCTTGATTATTGCATCAATACAAAATTTAATAAGAAAAAATTTCCCAAATTTGAAGTGGAAGATTTCCTCTGAGTCATACAAAGAGACACAAAAGATTCTTCAGTGTGCTCAAATGTTCACCAGGTATCTCTTGTTCTCTCATCTTTTGTTTACTGAGAGGATAGATTCATAGGAATTACATTACCTTAGAATTGAAAGCAGAAGGGAAATGAGGCAGGAAAAAAACACATTTATTAAGTGAATGTTATGTTCCAGTCAATGTTGTTACCTGTTCTATAGATATTATCTCACTTGGTTCTTACAACAGCCTTGTGAATTCGGTTCTCTTATTACCTTCATTTTGCAGGTTGAATGACTTGCCCAGCATTATACCATACATGCCTGAGGCTGTTTTTGAACGCAAGTCTTCCTGATTCCTTGCATCCATAGAGCCATTCAGTTGCCTCAAGACAACAGATCATTTTATCCAATTCCCTCATTTTGCAGATGAGTGTCAAAGAAGTGAAACGATTTACTCCCATTACAATGCTAGTTAGTGGTGGTTTAGGACCAGAAATAATATCTTCTAACTCCCATTTCAATATTCTTTCTACTGAAACCCAGTGATGCATCTGAGAAGAAAAAAAAACATTTTTGGTAAAAATCATTATATTTGTATGGTACATTTGAGTTCAGAAAACACCTATGCATTTGATCCTCCTTTAATCCTATAGGGTACATGGGGCAAAGAGAATTATGTTCATTGTACATATGAGGAAGCTAACACTTAGCTTAAAATATTTTCTTTAGGTCACAAAACAGCTAAGTGACAAAGTCAAGATGTGAACCCAAGCCCCCCCCCCCTTTTTTTTTTCCAATCCTATTGAGTTCTTTCAGGGCAATGAGTTGAAATATCAGTTTTTATTCTAATTCTTGCTTGTCTCATCTAATTTCTTTCTGCTCTCATTTATATTCTATGAAGTATATTGTCAAGTATAATTGATATATATCACATAATGGACTATTATTTTTCTCATATTTTTCAAAAGAAATCTAATTATGAGGTCAAGGTCATGAGTTCTCTTCCCTTAAGGGTCAGCTCAGTTTACTAGATTCAGTGATCACTGACTTCTGCAACCCTACTTCTAGAACTCATCTCTTAGCCATGTATCCTTACACACACACATAAAAGATCTAACTGGTCTCTGAGATCCTTTGCAACTCTAGATCTCTCTGGTCATTTCCTCAACAGCCTCAATAAAGGCCTTACCCATGGGATAGGCCATACCCTCTATGTACTTCTGTCCTTGAACTGCTCTTCTTGTTGGTGACTGCCTTTCTTGGACCATTCTTTCAGAAAAGCCCTCACCATACTTCACGTCCCAAAGTCCTCTCTAATCATTTGTTCCACAACTTGGACAACTAACTTGTTTCCCACACCAGACACCATGCTCTGGAAAAACTTCTGGTTGAGGCCCCAGTGTACTAATTGGTGATTGCCTCTTTCAGAATACCACTATTTCAGTAAAGCTTTACTTGACTCCTCTCCCACTGTCTTCTTTAACCTCTACAAGCATCTTCTACCCCTTTTTCCTTTACTTCTCTAGCTCTGCAGTCATGAACTATAATCAAATCGACTCTGCCATAGTTCCTAGATGAGGTGGAACAATATATTTCACTAGTCCTCTATTCATATTATTTTTCAGACTAAAGTACTCTTATGACCACCACTTTCAGATGTGGATTGTCTTTCCCCATTAGAATGTACTAAGGAACTATCTTTGTTTGCTCTTGTATTTTTATCCCCAATGCTTAGCGGAGTGATTGGCAAATAATAAATGCTTAATAACACCTACCTCAATGAGTTTTTGTGAGAGTAAAATGAGGTAATATATGTAAAATTTGTTGCAAATCTTAAATTACTTTACTATAAATTATTATCATTATAAATTATTTTTCATTCATTCATTCATTCATTCAGCCTCTGATCCTATGATTAGATGAGAAACTATCAATGGATCAATGTGAACATTCCCAATTAAATAAAAACAAATGCATGAGTCCTTGCTAACTGTGAATATTAGTACCTCTATGTACATAAAACAGCTCCTTTTAGCCTCTAGGCCACTATACACATTTCTGGGATGCCATGAAATGGAGCATTTCATCGGCAAAACTTCCAGTGACAATATAATGCTTTTGATAAAGCTCTATTGGTAAAGCAACAAGTTTATTGGATGAGTTCCAAATATTATACCGATCCTCCAACAAAGTAATATTGTCAATTTAGCAGGTACTTAGTCCTTAGTAACTAAGGACTAAGTAATTCTGTGAAAGAAACAGAGGGTGTGAACTCTGTCTCATGTTACTGACATGGAAGGAGGGGCTTGGCTGATATAGGAAGCCAATGTGTGTGTATCTAAGAAGAGTTCCATCAAGAGAGAGTTGGAATCAAGAATTTTACTCCTGGCCTGTTCCTGGAGACTGAAGCCAGCTGAGAGAGAGAGAGAGAGAGAGAGAGAGAGAGAGAGAGAGAGACAGAGAGAGACACAGAGAGAGAGAGAGACAGAGAGAGAGAGAGACAGAGACAGAGAGAGAGAGAGAGAGAGGGAGGGAGAGGTTCTCTCTCCCAGCATCTAGAAGCTGACTGAGAACAGAATTGGAGTTTTCTCGAGACCAGAATCTGGTGAAGGCTGAAGTTGCTGCCTCGTGGAAGGCTGAGATTCCCTCTGGGTCCTAGGGCCAACCAAACTGCTGGAGGACTGAAGAAGCACGACCAGGATAAGCCTTTGTTTGTTTGTGGTTTGGTTGATCCTTGGGTTCCCAACAACAGAAGTTGTGAAAGGTTTGAGATGTACTGGACCCTGTGAACTTCAGTGTGTAAGAAGAATTGCCCAGAGGACTGGACAAGGAGCTGGAGCTGTCTGCCTCTGAATCCACATGACTGGTTGGTGGATCCAGGTAGGAGCTGGGACCATGGAAGGGGATCCAGGGAATCTGAGAGACCAACTTGAGTCAAGATGAAGAAAAGGCCTCTCCTTGGATATTGAATGTGTGATGAAATTGAAGTTTACTAGACATCAAGGGATATGGGGTTTGTGTAATTTTCTAATGATTGTATTTAGTGGTTAATGATACTTAGTAATTGTGAATCTAGATAAGTGACTAAGTTAATCTATGATTTCCCCATGAGTGGAAGATTGATCATTGTATTGTGAAATGACTGAATGATTAAGAAGGATTTACTCACTTAGGGAAACCAGATGATTATTCTTTTGTTCTTTGTTCTAAATATTGTGGCCATTATAGTGAAAACTATGTGGCCATTCTAATGCTAAACTGTTGTGAATACTATATTGTGATTTTCTGTGATAAGGTGTAATGTTGTGGATATTACATTGTAATTTGTTGTGAAAGTTTTCCTTGATTTATAATATAATAAATAGAGTGTCCATTATACTGTGTAATCAGAACTTAAAAGCTGTTCACAGTAGCATTCCTTTGGGAATCTGCTAGTGCAGTGGCTCTCAACCTTCCTAATACCATGACCCTTTAATACTCATATGTGGGAGTATCTGCATGTGGATGGACCTGCCTGGAGACAGATAGAGGAGCGGTATCTTGGTTCCTAAGACCATCAGAAATATGTTTTCTGATGGTCTTAGGCGACCCCTATGACCCTTGTGAAAGGGTCATTTGACTCCCAAAGGGGTCACGACCCACAAGTTGAGAACTGCTGTGCTAGTGCATGGCATTACAGTTGTCTAAGTAAGACTCTGGGATACTTAGTTAATTTCACCCCCACAACCCATTATCTCTTAAAGACTTAGTTGGGTGCACCTTATTTGTTCTTTCTTGGCACTAACATATTTTATGTTCTTAAAAATGCATTTTCACAGAAAAATATATTGTAAGTTATCATTGCTTCCAGAATGTTAATGTTCATTAGATTTAGAGACTCTTTTTGGTATTGCCTTAAATGCTTAAATAGAATTTAGTTCTCAACAGATATGACACTCTTAATATTTTAAATATACTAGTGCAACACTATAAAAACTCTTTTCTATAAGGCAAGAGTACACCTTTTTAATGTGTATTGTCTTTCCAATTAGCAGTCTGGTAAAGCCTATGGAGCCCTTCTCAGAATAATATTTTAACAGCTTAAAAATAAAATACATAGGATTATAAAGGAAACAAGCTACATTTAAATATGTTTGTTTGTTTTCTAAATTTAGAACCTGCAGGAAATTTTCCATAAAACTCTTTGAGGCCCACAAATCCTAAGTTAAGAATCCCTGCCTTAACAGAAATCTTGAGACCTTACAATTTGGCTTAATCCATTTTCAGGTGTCAGGCAGGGACAGTGTTCAGAACTCTTTACAAGACATAGGTGGGAGGTCCCTGAATTGCCTGACTGCTCAGGCTCTCATGTCTAGTGCTCTGGCCAACCTTACAAATGCTAGAGTGGATAATGAAAGAACTGGGCAACAGACAAGGACTGTTGAGTGCCATGAGACAAGGCAATCTAATCAACTGGCTCCCTGTCTTGGTTTAAAACAATATGCAACTCAGAGACAGGCTGCCTAGATTCCAAGAACTATCCCAAAGGGATAGGTTGACATATGGAAGGGTTGTAGACAGCTTATAGTCTCATCTATATAAACACAGAGAAACACTCATTCGTATACTCAGGAACAATGTCCCAAATCTATCTCTACATAAAAAAGTATGACATTGGCTGGTAGGAGCCTCCATTCAATATTCCTTTCCTCACCTGTAACAGTACCAGAGAGTTTCAAAAAAGAGTGTTTGAAGTCTTAATATGGTTGGAATAAATTTTCTACCCTCTTCCCCCCCAAAATTGAAATAATGTATAGTTTAGTTTTCTAAGAGGCTCTTCTCATTTCCCTTAAAGCTGAATACAGGTAACTTCATTGTTCATAGAATTACGGGAGATACAATCTGTCTGTCTCCTTGATAGGGAACATTTATAGGAGATAATTTTGTTCTGGAAAACAACATCTATTGCACATGTTCTTAATCTGGAATTCTTGGATCTCTAAGGGGCCTATAGAAGGAATCCAAGGGATCCATGAACTTAGATGGGGAAAACATATCTTTATTTTCATTAAATTCTATCTGAAATATAGCATTTCTTTATTAAATTATTGTGAAAAGTCTTTATATTTCATCAGATTGCCAAAAGAGTCCAAATCATAAAAATATTAAGAAACCCTGGCCTATTCTGACATAATAGGATAAAAACTAAGCATCTGGAAGAATGATCAAGTGTTGCTAGAGGCAGGAAGCCACCAGCTAAGGGCTGGTCACCAAGATATTTAGGTAGCTAAAGGCAATGGATAAAAAGAATTCTTAAAGTCCCCCAAAGAATAAGCATGGGCCTGTGCCTCCATCTGCACATCAATCAGCAACAAGAATCTACTATCAATAAGCTTTCTGTTTAGCTCTGTGGGGGGATGTTGCTGTTGTGGTTGTTGTTGTTCAGTGATTTTTAGTCTTGTCTGACTCTTCAGGACCCCATTTGGAATTTTCTTGGCAAAGATAATGGAATGGTTTGCTATTTCCTTCTCCAGTTCATTTTTACAGATAAAAACACAGAGGCAAACAGTGTTAAGTGACTTGCCCAGGGTCACACAGCTATTAAGTGTCTGGGGCCAGATTTTAACTTAGGAAATTGAGTCTTCCTGAATACACAGAAGGATAAAAGCACTAGTCTTATCTTCATAGTGCTTACAATTTGTTTGGAATAAAAAAAGACATGCAAATAAAAAATTATATATATGTATATGTGTGTATGCATGCATGTATGTATGTATATCATGATAGTCCTCAAAGTTCAATTTTTGATCCCTACTCTTCCTTCTCTCTGCTCTTTCCCTTTGAAATATGTCTTGAAGAACAGAATGAGGCTGGCCAGTACTGTTAAAAGCTATACTAAGCCTAAAGGTATTCTATTTTTTTTCTTCTTTTAGGATATGGGAGATTTTGGTCTTGTAATTTCAATGATGTGAGAAATTCTCAATGTGGAAACTTGTAGAAACAATGTAGAAACTCTAATCATGCTAATTAGCATCTCATCGGTAGCTTAAAGTGCTAAGGAGAAAGTAGATGGTGAAGTGGGGAGAAAAGAAGACATAATGACTACAGATAAGAAACTTAATTTTGGAAAGGTAAGAGGATGCCATTCATTTGCTTACAGGCAAGCATAGAGCTTGCACCACATATGTTGGTACACCTGGGCACACCCAGCCCACACTCTGTATACTTTTGCATATACTTCTCTCCTGGAGGCAAAAGGTGGGGGGAAAAAATTACTTAGAAGATGGGAAATCTATTTCAGTTACTTTTAGGTGAAGTGACTAGCAAGTTTCCAGGAAATGTGTCAAAGACCATTTGGGATGAAAGGACTCGGAGTTTGAACAAAAGAAACATTAAGCAGGTTGAGAAATGGGGGGGGGAGGTAGGGGGGAATATATATATATATATATATATATATATATATAGTGAAAATCACAGACCTGTCCATAGCCTGAAAAGTAACAGCAGACAAAGAAACATCTGTCCTCTTACCACTTTATGAGGAAAAAACAAATAAAAGCAAAATAATTAATAATAGCAGGAGAATGCCTACAGCCTAGAGAAATTAGGGTAGGCAGAGAGGGGACCATTCAGATCACCTGGTGATTTAGGCTTGGCTCTGATGCTTGTGGGTTGACACAAATGGCTATACTTATGTCACAAGGCCCTCCCTTCTGAAACTTCAACATGATAAGAAAATTAGACCTTGCGAGTTGACTGTGCTCATCCTGTGGGTTGTATTTTACCTTCCTTACAAGAACCATCACTATCTTTAGTTAGGGTGGAAACTTTCTCTAAACCCCTTCCCTCTTAGTATTTAGGAACCAACTACAGAAACAAGTTCTTGGGAAAAAAAAATAAGTTCTTTTCCTCTTCAGAATTTCCACCTGTACTAAAACATACATACTTAATAGACATAGGCTAGAGAACACAAAGTATAATACTTTGAAGATTATATGCAAATTCATCATGAATGACTCCTGAATGACAGGCACAATACCTGTCACTGAATAGGTGTTTAATAAATATCAATTGATTCATTGCTTCCTCAGTGTTGTTCTTAATAACCAAAGCATGAATTTTAAAAAGGTTGGGAAAATTAGAAGATCCAAATTACCTTTGACAACATGGCTCTTAACAATCCTCACATTTAGGGTTTACTCATTTTATTTTATTTCTTTTACAACAATCATATGAAAGATATGTCGTGGTCTAGGAATGGGTACAGGTTTCATTAATGGACATTTTTGCTGTGTTATCATCAAGACTCATAAGGGTACATTCCATTCCAGAACAAAGCTCATGAGAGGAACAGGAAAACTTGAACTGGGACTAAAATTTGTGGCCCTTTGAATTACCTTACAGATGAACCATATTGTTTTAAAACAAATAATTTACATTTAAATAACTTATCTTCTTTCACCTAACGTAAAAGTCATCTTTATTCTTTCTCAACAAATCCCAAAACCTATGGACTACTTTGATCATATTTGTGCAATAAAATTGAAATTTCCAGATATGGTGGGTAATCAATTTTCGTCACCTCATCTGTGTTTCCAATCTCATTACAGATTGCAATTTTCAGTGCAGATTACATGATGACCCATCAGTGGCTTTGTTGTTTCTGAATTACCGATTCCTTGCCTACTGCCAGATAAGAACAAAGCCTATGCATCAGCCTGACAGCTTGCAAACAGAAAATGGGCTTGTAGGATTGGATTTAAATCCCAGGTGTAGGGGATAATTACCACATCACTCATGCAGTAACTGAAAAATGGTATTTCAACAAGAAAAATTACATTCCTTTTATAGTGCCAACAGAAATCATTATTTGAGGCTTCACACTGATTCAGTGTATCATTACACTTGCACTGTACTCATTAAATGTAATGTTTGTTGCAACATAAAAAAAGTTATTGTTTTAGGTACTTTGGTGGAGCAGGTAGCTTAAATTTAAGGTTTGTGGAACCTTGACGGCATAGAGGTCATTTGGACCATAATATACCCAGTGCAAGAGAAATGACAACCTGACGCAAAGCATTCCAACTGGCTCCTATTATGGGCCGGTCAGATAGATAGTACAAAGGGAGAAAAGTATAAATCTTGCATTTCACAAACCCCAGGCATTTAACCCTAGAATGTATACAGAGGAATAGGACAAACTCTATGATTCTGAATCCCTTGACCAAGCTGTATGTCTTTTACCTTGGCTATGAGATCACTTTTTATTTATGCTCTCAGAGAAAGAAACAATGGGGTGTAAAAGAAAGAACCTGATTTTGAAAAATATATATAATTAAAGAAGATAGTAACTGTCCTTAAAACATACCCCTCTCTTGGTCCAGTTCACTCACAAGGCTGGAACTGTTTCCCCAATGATTGTGCAGGCACTAGACTAATGAAAGCTAGATCCAGCATAGTAATCTGCAGGTGCAAAGGGTTATATATTGACTGCTGAGAGCAACAAACCATATTGTATTAATCCTGAGCTCTAGTTATGTTTATGGCCAACTGGCTTTCTCATTAAGGTGATCAGAATAGTGTAAAAGAGTCCACTGCCCTTGGATTTGCTGCATTCTTGCTTGGGCTCCAAACATATTTTTAAAGGTAGCTATACCGTAGTATAGCTCCTTTGCTTTTCGCTAGAGCCTACTGGGTTTCTACATCATTACAATGAGGCTGTTTTTCCTATGAGGTAGGAAGAAAAATAACTCTTGTGGAAAGGGCTGGCTTCTGACATGATTGGGAAGCAGTAGAAGTTTGTCCTGTGCAAACTCTTCACTTTCTATACCTTTCTTCTGTCCTTTTCTTCTTTTTCTTTTTTTTTTTTGGTCTTCTTTGCTCATTCGATGGGTGCAAGATGGAACCTAAGCATTACTTTATTTTGTATTTCTTTGATTATTAATGATTTGGAAGATTTTTTAAAAATTTGGTTGTTGGTTGCTTAGATTCCTTCTCTTGAAAACTTCTTTTTCCTTTGATAGTTTCTGTGTTGGAAAATGTCTATTGTTCATAAACATTTGGTTCAGTTCCTTATATATATTGGAAAAAGACCTTTATTAGAAACACATGCTGCTAAAATCCCCCCAGCCTGCCAGTCACATTCCTACCTCAGCTCTTTATGTTACAATTTACCTGCATTAACTTTATTTGTGCAAAACCTTTTCAATTTTATGTAATCAAAATTTACCATTTTACATATAGTGAAATTCTTTATCCCTTTTTTGGTCATGCCCTTTTTTCTCCTGTTCATAAGTCTAAGATATCTTTTTTTCCTTGATCATTTAATTTATTTATGAAATGATCCTTAATATTTAAATCATGTATCCATTCAGAGCTTATTCCAGTGTATATATGCCTGTCTTCTGCATTTCAACCCAGAAACTTTTTCAGGGTCTATGATGTTGCTGATATTGAAATGAGAGCCCTAGCAGTATGATGAAATGACAAGAGGTCTTAACTCTATGGTCAAAATGTTACTTGTTGACAAAAGAAAGGAACAAGATGCAGGATAATGAACCCAAAGTTGATGTTCATCTAAGAATTTCAAAACATCATGATTATCATAATCACTATTATGGCTATCAATAACAACGAGTAGTTTGGAAACACTAGATATACGGTAGTCATTATGCTAGTGTCTGGGCATACACAAAAGCAAAAGTTGAGTTGGAATTAGAGACTGTCCCCTCAAAAGAGAGCTTGTAGTCAAGTTGAAAAAAGAAACAGGGCATGTTTCTAAGGAGGTAAATAGGTAAGAGAAGTTCAGAGAAAGAAAATATTACCTACGTTAAGAAAAGGGATTTATCATGAAAGCCAGAGGTAGTCACAGAAGCCTTCATGAAGAAGATGGGACTTTGGCTGGGCTTTGAGTTAAAGACAGACCTTAAATAATTAGTCACAAGCAGGGTGAGTACCTTTGACCTAGAAGGTAATATGATCAAAGGCATGAAAACAGTCATACACACATATTGTTAAGCAATGAATTAGTTAATGAGTTGCAACAGAGGTTTTATCCAAAAAAGCTAAGATAACTTCAGAATAAATTAGGAAACCCAAATGCCAGGACAATATTCTATAATTTTGCATTATATATCATTAAGAATGATTTCAAGTAAATATCATTTCCCAGATTCTGCAGAGTGAGAACTGGTGGCACAAAAATTGAAATGACTCAGCCAAGCCTGCTCTGATTTTGAAAGGCTGTGAGTCCTAGAACATTAAAATTTTCAAAGACTTCAAATTCAGAGTCAACCAAAGGGTGATGGAGAGGGGCAGAATGAGCATGAGCAGCCTGAATCATATTGCAGACCAAGAATTATAAACAAGAGGGAGAGGTAAGGATGTTATCAAAGAAATGCATGAACTGGGGCAGGCAGGGGATAGAATGTGGCTTTCATATGGCAGAAGAAAGGATAACCAAAGAACAGCTAATATACTCCTTTACTATTCTTATGATATTAAAAGAAAAGCATGGGAGCAGAGCCAAGATGGTGTAGAAGCAGGAAAACTCCATGGCCCCCCTACATGACCACTTCAAATACCTATAAAATGTGACTCTAAACAAATTTTAGAGCTACAGAACCCACAAAGTGACAGAGAGAAACAAATCTGCTGCTGAAGGCATCTCAGCAGGCCGGCATGAAGGGTCCATGCCAGCGTGCTTGAAGCCGAGCCCAGTCAAGCTCAGCTCTGCATGAACCTGTGATTTTAGCCCTAGGGCAGGCCTGCCCAGCAGTAGCTAGAGTGGACTTCCAGAGAGTGGATCACTGACAGCTGTGGTGGTTTCCAGAAATATAAACCCGTAAATGCAAAAGACAAAATAAAAGGTCAGTGGAAATCTCTTGAAACTGGTGGGAGGAGGGGAACAGAGTCATGGTCCAGCCTCTGCCTCTGAGCAAAAAGTAGCGGTGGCACAATGGCCTGCAGCCATGCAGCCACCTCAACATGGCTGCTTCAGAGCTCCTGGCCTAAAGATTGTAGAGGGGACAAGGGACCATTCAGAGGGCTAATCACTCTTGGCTTAACCAACTAGGATCTGGATCATGGTCTTGGGTGGTGGTCCTGAGGTGTGTGACCAGTGAGCCAGAGCTCATGGGGGATGTAGAGATAGTGCCCTCCTAATAGCTCTGGCAGCTGCAAAAATCCCAGTAATTTTGGACAAAGCTCTCCCCTCTGGAAGCAGAGTTCTACTGTGGCAAAGAGCTCAAAAGTCAAGTAATTGAGTTGCAACATGAGCAAGCAAAGGAAGCAAAGCAAGCACAGCAATCCAACTTTAGATTCCTTTTTGGGGGACAAAAAGGATCAAAGCATGGAAGAGGAAAAAGACAACAAAGTCAGAACTCCTGCACCAAAGCTTCCAAGAAAAATATGAATTAATTACAGGCCATAAAGGAGCTCAAAAACGATTTTGAAAATCAACTAAGAGAATTGAAGGAAAAATTGGGAAGAGAAATGAAAATGATGCAAGAAAATCATGAAAGGAGAGTCAAAACCTGACTGGAGAAAATAACGCCTTAAAAAATAGGCTAATTCAAATGGCAAAAGAGGCTCAAAAAGCCAATGAGAAGAACGCATTTAAAAGCTGAATTTCCCAAATGGAAAAAGAATTTCAAAAGCTGACTGAAGAGAATAATTCCTTCAGAATTAGATTGGAGAAAATAGAAGCTAATGACTTTATGAGAAATCAAGATACTATTAAACAGATCCAAATAAATGAAAAACTAAAAGGCAATGTGAAATATCTTATTGGAAAAAACCAATGATCTGCAAAATAGATCCAGGAGAGATAACTTGAAAATTATTGGACTACCTGAAAGCCATGATTAAAAAAGGAACCTAGAAATCATCCTTCAAGAAATTCTCGAGAAAAATTGCCGTGATATTTTATAACCAGAGGGCAAAATAGAAATGGGAAGAATTCACTGATCGCCTCTTGAAAAAGAGATCCCCAAAAGGAAACTCTTAGGAATATTATAGCCAGGTTCTAGAGTTCCCAGATAAAGGAGAAAATATTACAATCATACAAGAAGAAACAATTTGAATATTGTGGAAACACAATCAGGATAACACAGGATCTAACAGCTTATACATTAAGGGATCAAAGGGCTTGGGATATGATATTCTGGAGGTCAAAGAAGCTAGGATTAAAACTAAGAGTCACTTGCCCAGAAAAACTGAGTATAATGTTTCAGGGGAAAATATGGTCATTCAATGAGGTGAAGGACTTTCAAGCATTCTTTATGAAAAAACCAGAGTTGAAATACAAGAAGCAAGAAAAGCATGAGAAGGTAAACAGGGAAGAGAAACCATAAGGAAATTATCAAAAGTTGAGCTATTTACATGCCTACATGGAAAAATGGTAATTGTAACTTATGAAACTTTTCTCAGTATAAGGATAGCTGGAGGCAATATAAATGTGTGTGTGTGTCTGTGTGTGTGTGTGTGTGT
>CM053582.1:416377275-416405285 GCA_028627135.1 Pseudochirops cupreus
ATTTGTTTGTATTTTTTTTTTATTTTGTAGCAATGATTAATTTTTATAAAAGTGCTATACACACTTAAACTTACGTATATTCCTTTGGATTCCCATTCAGTAATCATCCAAGTTCTTTCACCTCTTACTTTTCTAAAATTCTACTCAGGACCTTTATTTGTTTGTTTATCCTATCTTCTTTCATTCAATTTGTCTGTATCTGAAGGGAACAAATTGTTGTCCCTATCTCATGTTTTTTTGTAATTCATTTAACTTTTCCTTTAAGTATTTAAATATTATGTAGTCAGTGCAAATATGTCAAATACTAATGCTATTGCATTTTCTCTGGTACTTTTAAGCATAATGGTGCTTGCCTGTTTATTTTTTTCAACCCAAGTCCATTTTTACTCTTGCTTTTTTTGAGATTCGTGATTTCCATTCCTACTTTTAAAATTTTTTCTGAGACATGGTAAATTGTTTGTCAGTTTCTCATTTTTACTCTGACCCCTTATATTTCTGTTTCTTATAATAGTCTAATGTATTGTTTTTTTCTTCTTTCTAATCTAGTCTACTCTTCTTTTCTGTTTTGGAAGTGAATTCATCTCATTCGTACTTGCTCTTACGATAATTTTTATGTTTTCCCCCTACATCATGTCTTCATACCTTTTTTTCTGTCTTATGCTGTAACAGTAATGAAATTTGAAGATCTCTTTGTATTGCCACGCTACCAGATACTTAGCATTTAGTGTCAAACTAATTATATCAAGCCTGTGTGTGGGGAGCCAAATAGGCCTGATCCAGGACTCAGATAAGAGACCTTAATTATGTACCCTAATTCCTCTCAAGGTGATGTGGTTTGCAAAGGCTGGCTCCCCTGAAGGAACCTCGGGGGTGCATTTGAAAGGACTTCTGTCTGATATCCTGACATCAAAACCTTTACTCCCAAACTTCAGGCACCAAAAAGGACATGTTCCTTATCATATTATGTTAAAGACTATTGTAAGTCAAAATACTTGATTCTCGGGGACCCAGCTTCTATACAGATATCTTTTAGACTGGTTTCTATGCAAATGTCTTTGAGATTGTGGCCTGCTCTCAGGGAGCATCCTTTGTCTTGTAAGATACATTTTGATAAAAGACAACTGACCTTCCCCATGACTTGCTGGGTCCTTGACAACAAGCCTTGTCTTATATAAGCTACTTCTTGGGTATAGCTGACTATTCTATTAGTTCTAATATTCCAGGATATTGACATAAAGATACTTAAATCTTTGTCATTTGCATCTTTAAAAACTTTGTTCTAAGCATCAATAAATGGAGTTCATGGTTCTTCCTTGAACTACCCACATTGTCTGGCTACTTTTTTTTCTCTCTCTCTCTCTCTCACACACACATCTCTGCTCACACCTAAGGCTGGTACTCAGGTGGCACCCTACACCTCTGTTAAAGAAACAGAAGGTATGAACCCCTGTTGCTGATGTAACAGGAAAGGGCTGAACAGGGAGGAGCTAATACTGTATATAAGGAAAAGCCCCAGCTGGGAGAGTGAGAATTTCTTGGGGTAAGCATCATGGAGGCAGAGCAGCTGCTGCTAGAGAGGGAGACAGAGAGAGAGAGAGAGAGAGAGAGAGAGAGAGAGAGAATTTCTCTCAGTGAGCATCTGGAGGCTGGGCTGCTACTGCTGTACTAAAGACTGAACTGAGAAATGAGAAGAATTGAGAAGAGAAGTGAGAACTGAGAAATGACACAGAACTCAGACTTGTGGTGGCAAAACTCGAAATTGTGGTGGCAGAACTTCTTTTGACAACCAGGTTGAGGAGCTACTGACTTCTTCTGGGAACTGCCAAAGACTTCTGGGGGCCAGCCAGAGCTGCCAAAGACTGAGGAAGCATGACTGTGGTGCCAGTAGTTTGTACAAAAGTTGTTGTGGCTTTGTTAATGTGTATGAATGTTATTGTGGCTTTGTTAAGCCTTGTCTTCCCAGGAACAAAGACTGTGAAGGACTTGAGGTGGACTGGACAGTGTGAGCTCCAATGTGGAGCAGGAATTGCATGGAGAGCTGGACAAGGAACTGGGAGATGTCTGCCTTTGAACTCAGGTGACAGTTGATTAGATTTGGGCAGGAGCTGGGACCATGGACAAAGAACCATGGGAGCTGAAAGTCTGTCTCCAGTCAAGATGAAAAGATCTCTCTGTGGCTACTGAGTAGTGACTGATGAAATTGTCTGAGTAGTGACTGATGAAATAGGGTACTGAGTAGTAACCGATGAAATTGTGACTTAATTACACCCCATGACTTTTGTACTTTGTGTTCCTGAGCCTCCTTAAGGATGATTGAATTAAGGACTTACTAAATGATTGAGTTACTAAATGAATGTACTTAGTTTAAAACTATGTGACCACTCTGGTGAAAACTACATGGCAATTTTAGTGTTAAGTTGTTGAGTTGTGACATGGTGAATGCTATATTTTGATTTTCTGTGAATGTTTTGCTCAGAATTGTTATTGAATAGAGAGTTTGCTATACTATGTAATCAGAACCTTGAGAACTGTTCATAGCAGCAGTCCTTTGAAAAGCTGCTTGTGTGTGGCTTTACATATGCCCAGCCCTTTCTTTGTAAAGAAGTGGCTTATGGAAATGGGCTACATCCCTCATTGCTGCTCTGACAAAATAGGGCCAAGATCTTGCTGGTTTTGGCCCCTGTTTGTGGGAGCTAAAGTAGCCTTCATGCTTCTGTCTCCAGTCCTGACTAGACAGTCCCCACAATTTTATACCCTCATTAGCATATATCAGGCCAGAAGCTTTAAGCCCTGCTTATGAAAGGTCAAGTTAAATTCTTTTGTATCCCACCCCCACTACCCACTCTCCATCCCAGCACAGATAGACTGTATGTTCCAGTCCCTGATCAACAGAAGCTGAGGTGGATTCAGGCTAGCTGGTATGACCTCCCTCCAGAACTCAAACTGGTTTCTACCTTTCTTGTTATCAACTTCCGGTTGAATTCTTGTGCAGTTCTAGGCTGGTTAAAGGTGATTACTGGTGTTTCTTTTTTAGTCTTCTCAGTCATTTTTTTCCACCTAGTGTCTTTTTAGTTGTCTGATGATGAGTTTGTGGGAGACCTAGCCCCCTATAGGATCTCTTATGTCCCCATCCTGACCATAAATATTGAGAAGTTTTTGTTTTATCTTAGAGGCAATAAGAAGCCTCTGAAGATTTGTAAGTAAGCATGTGCAGTGGTTGGGGGGAGGGGGTTGCATACACAAACACACACACACATATACATACATATATTTCATTATTTTATTTAGCCTACTTGTAAGGTCTCCAAGGACAGGGCATTTCTACATTTCTACTGAAACACTGAACAATATTGCTCATATAATAAGAGTTCAATAAATATTGAAGTATTTTTAAGTCTTTAAAAATCAAAGATTTACCATTAACTGCACTGAAGCAATCTTTTAAGTATAGGGGTTTGGTGACCTGAACCCATAAGTAAAACTTCGAGTAGTGCCTAGTTTTCTTTTAATTGTACCTTGCGCATGATAAGGAAGACATTGGCACCTTATTTTCCTTAATTCTTTTCATTCCTAAGATAAAATCAATTTCATGCTCTAGGAATCAAAGCAGCTTACTTTCTTTTAAACAACATTGTTGTCATTCTTTCCCTGTGGTCTATCAACAAACTCATGAAGGTTACTATGATAGAGATGTTTAGCCTCAGGATGTTTAGCCTGGAGAAGAGCAAGCTCATGGAGGACATGATATCTGGCTTTGATTATTTGAAGAGCTGTCATGTGGAAGGGGAACTAGAGTTTTTCTGCTTGGTCCCGGGGGAAGAACTAGCAGCAGTGGATGGAAGTTGCAAAGAGCGAGATTTAGATTTAGTGTGAAAAAGAAACTTTCTAACAATGAGAGATGTAAACATTTTGAATGGGCTGCCTCAGGACGTAGTGAGTCTGCTCCCTAGAAATCTTCAAGAAAAGGTTGAGAAATGACTTGTCAAGTGTATCATAGTGAAGGGTTTTGATCAGGTATATGTTAGACCAAGTGACTCAAGGTTTCTTGAAACTCAGAAATACTAAATCCTGTGACATAGTATCTTGGTACTTTCCAAGACAATTTGTCAAAGTTGGAGTAATTCTGAAAGTTTAACACCACTATTGTTTCATTTTGTTTATTAATGGAAAACATTTTCTCTTCTTCTCAATTCCAAAGAATTGGAATTAAAGGAAATCTACATGAATGCTATGGCTATTATGAGCTTATCCCATCAATTGTCAGTAGGTATGAGGAAGCCAATTCCAGTTTTTTAAACTTACCATCCAATATATGTCAGGGAAGAGCTGATAGGGTTCAAGGTTCATTGCTCGTTTTCTTTGTTTATTGGTTTTGTTGGGGGCTTTTTGAGATTGGGTCTTCCCCAGCTGTGGTCATTCATAGGCCTGATTCCACTGCTGAACACAATACCAACCAACCTGAACTAGTTCCTTCCTCCTTAGGCAGCCTGGTGGCCCTCCCATTCTCAGGGGTTTAGCATAATAGTGCTAAACTTAAGGGGGTTACCTGAATTGATTTAACATATTGTAGCACAGAACTCCTAGACTCCAGCAATCTGCCAGCCTCAGTCTACACCAGAGCAGCGATTATAAGTATGTACCACCACACCCAGCTGTCACTGTGTATGTTATTCAATAAGTCAACCACTGCCAGATTTGCTGAATATATGGCTATGCCTTAGTCACTAGGCAGCATTTGTCTGATACCAAAACAAGAAATATGAAAAGAGAAGGTGTCTAATTTATAAGAGTTTCTGACTTGTTGAAACAAGACAACTCTGACCAGTTTCAGTGAACTGAGAAATTAAATGATATTTTGGATAGAGAATGGGGTGCAGAAAACAACCACAAGAAGGAAACTGTCATTTTCTGTTATCTATTTATTCTTCTTCATGGGGTTTTTAACTTATTGTCCATTCTGATAGCTGTATTTCAAAGTAATTGATTTCCTTTGTTATTCTGTGTATTTGTTTAAAGCATTAAGATATTTTTCAGAGGAATCCACTGACTTCAACATACTGCCCAAAGGTTCTATGACAAACTCACACAAACAAAAAAAAAATAAGAACCTCTACTCTAGATTAGCTTTAGACATTTATCAAGAATAGCTAATTCAGGTATGTTGGGTAATTTCCCAGTCCTCAAAGCTACTATTTTTTCCCCTGAAAATGTGTGTAAGTATTAGGTTCTAAATAAATATCATAAAGGAATTATTTCCTGGGGGGAGGGGAGAAATTAATTACTTCATCCTCTTTTCAAAAGATTCAGAGATTCAAAATAAAAAAGTGGAACTGGAAAGACCCTCAGGGATCATCCAGTTCAACCTCCTTATTTGACAAATGAGATAATAAAAATCTAGGGAGATAAAATGAATAGTTCTTCATCCAAAAGGAAGCAAGCTACAGAGCTAGAATTAGAACCAAGATCTTCTAATCTTCTAACAAAGTTCTAATTCTCTCTCTGTTTCTCTGTCTCTGTCTCTGTCTGTCTCTCTCTCTGTCTCTCTTTCTCCCCTTTTCCTCCTTTTCCTCCTCCTCCCCTTTTCAATTTCTGCAGGCATACCAGATCTCTGACCTCAAGGCTCAGCTCTTTTTAAGGCAAAGGGAAATGATCAATCAGAAGAATAATAATTGGTATACTTTATATAGAATTTTAAGGTTTGCAAAGCTCTTTACATATGCTATTGTGTTTGATAATCATTATAACCCAAAGAGGTAGGTGTTATTATTGTCCTGATTTCACTAAATAAGAAACTGAGGTTGAGAATGTCTGAGGCCAGAATCAAATTGTCTGAGTCAGATCTTGGTGATACCAAGTCTAGGACTCTATTCATCACGCCATCTTGGCTATCCTTGGCTATCCCCTCTATAGTTAGTCATTCTCACAACATTCATATAGGTAATAACAAATTTAAAAATTCCTCTCAACTGTTTCATAGAGTCATTTAAGTTCATTTAATCTTCTGTATCAGTCTTCATGACAACCAATTTATTTTCCAGCCAAAAAAGGGCAAATTTGCAGGGCCTTGCTCTAATTTACTTTGGGTGCAGTCCACTTAACAACCTTTTCAGTTTTCACCATTGAATATTTTCCATGCTTGGCATAGTCTAACTAACTTAAAGCAGGACCAATACTGCACCCCAAAAGAATATACCTCATTGTTTTTTTCCATCTTTGGAACATTGACTGAAAACTTGGCTATCATGTACTTGGTTTACTTTTTCTTTTTAATTAACTCAGATTTGAACTAAAGAGTCACAGTTTCTAAAAATCACTCCTTTATATCCTCATTGTGATAGACAGGTGAACAAATTACAGGAATAGTCATCATTCCAATAAGAGGTAAAATTTTACTTGTAGGAGAAACAGGGAAGGAGGGGCAATTGCCATAATTTTCAGATACCTCAATACTGACATGAAATTGATTGTTGGTTCAAAGTAGATACATAATCCCAATGAAACGTAAGCTCTTTGAGGACTATAGGGTCCTAGATATAGAGAATGAAACACTTAAAGGATCTGTTGACCTAATCCCCTCATTTTAAAAATGAGGAAGCTGAGGCAAAGAGAAGTTAAAAGACTTACCCAAAGTCACTCCTTAAGCAAGTGGCCGAGCAGTCAGTCAATTGGCAAACATTCATGAAACACTTTTTTTGTGTCAGGCATTGTGTAAAGTGATGGAGAAAATAATAATAGATTAATAATAATATTATAGTAAAATAGTGATGATAGCTTCATTATTATTATTACTGTAGTAATAATAATAGCTATGGCAGCAGACGTTAGCATTTGTGTAGCACTTTAATGTTTGCAAAGAGGTTTACGTATTCTATCGTGTTTGATAACCATGATAACCCAAAGAGGTAGGTATTATTATTGTCCTGATTTTACTAAAGAGGAAACTGAGGTTGAGAATGTCTGAGGCCAGAGTCAAATTGTCAGAGCCAGACAATCTCTTTTTATCTTCACAACAACCCTGGTAGGTAGATTCTATTATTATCCCCATTTTACAAATGAGGCAAATTGAGACTAGGAAGGGTTAAGTGACTTGTCCAGGGTTATTCATCTATTAAGTATCTTAGGTTATATTTCAATTCTTCTTCCTAAGTACTGGATCTGCACTCTATCCATTGCATCACTTTGCAAAGGGCAGAAAAAAAAATAGTCCCTGTCCTCTGGGTGCATGTATTCTAATGAGAAGTCCTCAGACTCGAACATCAGAACTCTTCCCACTTCTTCACACTGTTTTTGTTTTTGTACCCCTGGCACCCAGCACAGTGCCTGTCACCTGGTAGGAACTTAGTAAATATTTACTTTTTACTGAATGTAAAGAGTTAGCACTAGACCTGTTAATTTGAGTGTTAACTCAAGCACTTTGACTTTGAGTAAGCCATATAGCATCTTTGAAGTTGTTGGTTCATCTACAAAATAAGGATAGAAAATTTTATCAACCTAAGTGGGGTATTTAAAAGTAAGAAAATTTTGGAAACTGCAACAAAGTATATAAATGTGAATTATTACTGTTATTGATTACTAATGTTCAGCTGGAAAAGAATGTGTGGTATTGAGGAAACATGTTTTCATGAAAGTATATAAAGAAATCGTCATCTAGTTACTATGCTTATGTCAATAAAATAAGAATGTTGGACTAAATGGCCTTTCCTTTAACTTTATTCCTTCCTTCCTTCCTTCCTTCCTTCCTTCCTTCCTTCCTTCCTTCCTTCCTTCTTTCTTTCCTTCCTTCCTTCTTTCTTTCTTTCCTTCTTTCTTTTCTTCCTTCCTTCCTTTATTTTTTCTTTCTTTTCTTTCTTTCAATCTTTTAATTTTTTTTTTAATTGAGTTTGTCTATCTCACCTAGGTTGTAAGTGACCACTCATGGGCTTACACCACTTCCTCTCCGCATAAAAGCATTGACCTTTTCAGTTTCCAGCCTGGAAGTTTGCCCCCTCTTAAGTATCCTGGTGATACCACTACATGGGGATCACCATGTTGGTACAGGCTTTATGGCTTTAGTCCCACTTCAGCTTAGAACTCCTGAACTCAGGTGATTCATCAACCTCAGCCTTGCCTAACAGAAGGCATTACTGGCCTGTGTCATTATGCCTGGTGACTAAATGGTTCCTGTGACTCTACCATCAGACTTCTATGAGTCCTCATCTGAAAATATATGTTAACCTGCCCGTTTGAGGATCAAATCAGACAATAATCCCTCTAAAAAGTCTTAAATTCTCTACAAACATAATAAATGAACGGACTAGATGGACTGTGTGAATAGACACAGATTCATCAATTTATTACAACTTTGTTTAATTTTTCTCTGACAATTGGACTTGATCTAATCTTAAGGGACTCTCTTCATTAATAATTATTGACTTATTTTCCTCACTCTGGGAACAGTCAAAATTTGTCTCCTGACTGTTGATGCATCCCCTCTTCTCCATATCTTCCCAAGTCACTTGTAAAAGATTTTGAAAGCTAGAAATTCAAGATGACTTTATTAATGGAAGTTAAAGGACTCCCACTTGCCCCTTTACAAAGTATTAATTATAATCCCTAGTCAAGTGATTTCAATTATTGGGGTTTTCTACCAGAAATTTATTTTCTGGTAGAAATCTGAAAAAATCACCTTATTATACATTTAGAAAGTGAATGGAATTGTATGTCAATGTTCAGTTTCAGAGCCCTTTCTTTCTGTTTAATTTTTCCTCTCTTTAGGTAATTCTGTTTAGATCAAGAAGTTTGTCACAACTACTTATCACTTGCAGTTAACTGTCTCTTACCATGGATCTTCATTTCTTGGTGGACACTCCAAGCCTGGTAGTAATCACTATGCTCCTTCTGCATGGTCACCAACTGGGAACACAAATTCAGTTACAAAAATATATAGGATTTTTGTTTGTTTTTACACATACAAAGCACAGAAATCCCACATATTTAGAATATAAAGAAGCTTTAACTAGCATAATGAAAAAAGCATGGCACATACTCTTCAAAACAGTTCATTTCTGAATTCCTTTCTTTGGATGAAACATTTTGGCCTTCTGAAAACTGGAATCAGCATGCTCATTTTTCACCTTGGTGAATTTTTCTCTTTGACATTGGGGGCTTCTCTCTTTTTTTCTGAGGACTTCCATATTTGGATTTGGATTCTGAATGCAAAAGTAAATGGCTGTGCAGAAATGGAGATGGTTGCTCACTGACCCAGGAGGTCATGGTGAAGGACTGAATTTAAAGGAACTAAAATTTTGCACAAAGGATGGCAATGTGAAACAATGTACTGGAAAGATACATGTAGCAAAATCCTGAGCAGAATCCAGCTGGATCATGCATTGGGACACAGGGCCATTTCAAAGGGATTGGCAAAGCAAGACGCAGAAAGAGCAGATACACAAAGAATGATGCTGAGAAGGAAATTCCTAAGAGAAATTCTGGCATAAACTGAGTTCATTTGAACTTGTTTTGCCTCACGTGATCAAACAGATCTGAGGTGATTTTGTATGTCTTCCTGATTTGCAAAGAGTTTTCACCATTTTCAATTCTGTTACTGCCAATATAGAGAATATGTATACATAGAGAGACTTAGGCAAGAGTGAAAGAGAATGAGAAAGGCCAACACATAAATGGAAAAAGACCAAAAGAGACAGAGCTAGAAGAGATTTGTTATACATTAAAAGAGAAAAGTGTTCCATTTATTTTTTGTTTGTCCACTGCAGAAAAAAAAAACCAAATCATTAATTGATTATAATTTGGAAATTATTGGCTATTCTCATTATAGGTATTACAAGCACATATATGCATGTGTACATATATTTATACAGCTGTCATTATATCTCTAAATATATATATGGTAAATAGAAAGAGATATGAAGATATAGAAATAATACATATATGTATATACTTATATACATCCATAAATCCATATTTTCTGGGCAGCTAGGTAGCACAGTAGATAGAGAGCTGGGCCTTGAGTGAGGATGACTTGACTCAAATCTGGTCTCAGACTCTTAGGAGCTGTGTTACCCTGGGTGAGTCACTTAATCTTGTTTGCAGGATTTTCCTTATCTATAAAATAAATTAGAGAAGGAAATAGCAAATCAGTCCTATATCTCCACAAAAAAAAGTGGGGTTGTGAAGAGTCAGATGTGACTGAAAAACAACCGAACAACAACAAATTTCCATATTTAGGTAGTTGGCCTTTTAGCTAGTTAACTACCTGTGTAGGCATCTAGGTAGCTCATAGAATAAGTCTGAATTCATAGAATACAAATCTATCTATCTAATTGAATTCAATTCAATCCATAGAATTGAATTCAAATCTGGCCTCAGATGTTAACTTTTTATGTGGCCCTGGGCAAGTCACTTTAGTCCTGTTTGCCTCAGTTTCCTCATCTATAAAATGAGAATAATAATATCTAACTCCCATGATAGTGTGCTAGTGTTCATTCAGCTGATGAAGTTGTGAAGACACAGTGAGATAAAGTTTGTAAAGAAAGTGCTTTCCAAACCTTAAAGCTCTATCTAAATGCTTTTATATAAAGAAAACTATATATTTTGTGTGTGTGTGTGTGTGTGTGCGAGTGTGTGTGTGAGAGAGAGAGAGAAAGAGAGAGAGAGAGAGATTTACATGGGGGGGAGGGGCTTCCTAAACATGCAATTTCATCAGGATTAGGAACTTGTGGGTTGAAGAATTCTTCCACCAATGCAGATCTTCAACTGGGCTGTATAGAAAATCCTGAATAGCCTCCTGAGACACAAAAAGTTTACGTGACTTGGTTGGTCTCTATAGGTCAGAAGCCATACTTGAACCAGTTCTTTCTGACTCTATGATCAGTCATCTTTTTGCCACAATATATTCACTCTCCTTGGTAAGCATGTGACCCTAAAAATAGAGAATGAATTTATTTTTGCAGATTTTGAATACAAACATGATATATCCCCAATATGCTTTAGAGAGATCCATCTCACTGTTGGATCTGATAATGTATGCAAGAGCATACTGCACATCCATCCATACATCCCTGACGATGGAAAACACAAGAAATTTCCCATTTCAGGCTAGTTCTGACTGTTGCCCTTCTGAGGGAGACATTTGGGGAGACAGAATAATGGCGTCTAATAATTTCAGTCAACCTCAGTATTTATCACAGCTTCCAACAGGCAGTAATTCACTTATATTTATTTTCCAAGAATGTAACACCAGCCTGAATTAAACACCATGATATATACCTGTGTGAGTACAAACTATTTTCTCAAATTTTCCTAGTCAAGATTTCTTTTCCAAAGAAGGAAATTAGACAGGTGCAGCACACCAAATGAGATGAACTTTGTCCTCAAAGAAAATTGGTTTTTCCCTTTCAATTTCATTTCAAAGAGATCTGACAAGTGTGGCTTTGAACAAACTTTAACAGCATAATATCCTTTGTGTAAGTTTTCCCCTGTCAGCTTTTCCATTCCAGTAGGAACTTAGAACAAAGTGGATGCTGCCCTTTGAGTTGAGAACTTCATCAGCTGAATGAACACTAGCACACTGCAGTGAAATTGAGGGCATACTCTCCCTGAATCTCAACAGTGCAGTCTCTCAACACAGAATTTCTCTATCTGGCACAAGGGTAGTCACTCTCTATACATTCTATTTCACACACTAGCCTTGTCCCTCCTTCATTGAAAAAATCCAAGCCACTTGGCAATATACCCACTCAAAATACTTATGGATTATGATAAGAAGCCCATCATTGAATGCACAAGAGGGAGAAACATTATTTTAAGATGATGCTTTTTGTCCTATACAATTACATATAGAGATCATAAAGATACCTTCCTGGGGATGTAGTATGAAACTTTCTGATGTGTGCTGCCCACTTTGTGAAGGAAAGTACTGTGTGTGTGTGTATGTGTGTGTGTGTGTGTGTGTGTGTGTGTGTGTATGCAAATGCGTGCACTTGCCTGGGCAAATAAATACAGATGTATGTTTCATTTTTTTTCAACCTATAAATTATCTGGAAAGCTATTTAAAAGCAAAATTCAGAACAGAAAAAACACCAAAAGAAACTATTGCTTCAGAGAGATTCTAATCTTTATGGTACAAAAGCTTGCTATCGATATCCATTCCTTAGAGCCTCAAATTGCATATAAATCATCCCCCTGTATGCTGGTAACTGGTTGCCTGAGAAGTTTATTTTTCTTTGCATCCTTTGCTGAAGTTTCCAAAGGTGCTTTTTTTTTTACTAGTGTCCCTTGCTATCTTTTCTACCTTCTCCTGACTCCAACTGTTACTTTCATCTTTCTTTTCTTTTCTTTTCTTTTTCTTATTCTTTTTTTTTTTGGTTTGGCATTAATATTTAAAGACTGTACCAGTGTCAAACATTCGTGTAGAGACAACTTGAATGCAGAGTGGATAAGGTTACTGAAGAAGTCCATGCTCAATTTAATTACAGTATTTTGATTAACACAGATTGTAAGTAGTCTGAACTAAGAATTTTAAGTTGTTCAGCCTGAATATTACAAAGGCTAACAGAGGATGAAGTGTAACTTTGACGCAGAAACTGCCAAAAAACACTCTGATTAACCAATTTGGATGTTCTATCTAATTAAGAATCTAAATATCTTTGGATCACTGAAATTCATGTTTATTGATAAGATAAAATATTTATTACCCAGAGAGCTGAATTAGCACAAAAAAAGCAGGTCTAATCAGCCACAAATTCCTGTAGGAAAAAGGAAAGTTGGTGAAAAAATAGAAATAGTGAAACCTATGGCTGAAACTAGCTTTCTTTTGCCAGGTTTGTGCTTCCCAGCAAGCAGAATGCTTTCTCCTTGAAAGGTTGGAGTTGGTAAGTTCAAGGCCACGTAGATTCAACATGTAATGAACACTGGTGGAAATTACTAACAAGAACCAATGGCTGGGCAAGGATAAATGGGCATGGAAGAGAGGGAGTAGAAAACTATTCATGTTAGAAAAGTATGAAAACACCTAGCCAGAGACACAAAGAATTGGAAGTTAACACTATTGTTTTGTTTGCCCAGATTGTATTGGCCTAACAATCTCATTTGTATGAAGGTTGAAAAGAGGCTCTGCTGGGGCAGCTAGGTGGCACTGTGAATAGAGCACCAGCCCTGGAGTCAGAAGGATCTGAGTTCAAATGAGACACTTGACACTTAACTCGCTGGGTGACCTTGGGCTAGTCACTCAACCCCAAATGCTTTGCCTTCTCCCCTCCAATAAAAGAAAGAGGAAAAGAGGGTCTACTCTTTAACATAGTGGTAAATCCTGGCATGGCAGTAACCATACCCTTTACATTTCTGTGCATTCCACAGATACTAGGAATGATTCTTATTCCTTAGATGCTCACTAAATACTTAGGAGTTGAAGAATCCTATGCATTTCAATTGAACAAGCATATATTAAGTACTTCTATTATACAAGTGGCCTTGATAGTAATTGGGGAAGCAAAAACAAAGGTCAAACAATTTCTGGACTTAAGGCACTTCTAGTCTATAGGGGGTAAAGATGCATTTTGGTAGGTAATTGATTTGTGATTTCATTGCTATTAGAACTTCCTAGGTGAAGAATGAGGTCTGCATCTTCTCTGTAATTTAGAATCTTACAGAGTTGAACAGAGCACTGAGAAGTTATAATAATTTTACTAGGAGCAAACACCCAGTATATGTTAGGGAAGGGACTTAAACCAAGGGGTAGAACAACAGTAAAGTGAACTTTGTGAGTTAGAATGCTGAGTAAACTTCACCATGTTGCCCCTGAGGAAGATAAGGGCAGTGTGATGCAATGGAAAGATGATTGCATATGAGTTGGAATCCCAGCTCATCTGCTAAGAACTTGTGTGATCTAAGGCAAGTTATTTAAACTCATTGCATCTGCTTCCTCATCTAGAAAAATAGGAGGTTGGATTAGATCATTTTGAAGAACCCTCGAAAGCTATGGTCTTAACTATTTTTAACAGAAGAATAATTAACAACTTGTTTGACCTGGCATTCAAGGAATTTTGGATTTAATAGGTAGGATGGTGCACTGGAAAAAAAACCTCCACTTTAAATTTTGCCTTTGATGCTTACTACCTTTGAGACCTTGGATGAGTCATCTAACTTCCATGGATTTCAATTTCCTGTAAAATTGGAGGAGGTGGTTGGATGGCCTCTAAGGTCCCTTCCAGTTCTACGTCTATGATTGCCAATGACTTTCTTGGCAATCAGTGTCATTAAACCCTAAAATAAACTGTTTAACATTACAGGATTTCCTAATTAGAGTTATTAAAGAGTATAATTTTCTCAAATTTCTGAAACAGCTTAAGCATCTCTGCTTAAAGGAAGAGACAAGAAATAGACAACCTCATCTCACCTTCCAGACTGAGAATCTAGGAATGTGTCAACATTGAACTCTTTTTTTCCCTTTGAAATATGTAGAAAGCATTTTTTATGCCACCAATGTGTACTCTACCTCTGTGACCTTGAAGAAGTCACTTCATTTCTATGGACCTCAGTTATAAAATGAAAGAGTAGGAAAAGATTTGCCTTTGAACTTTAAACCTATGCACAAATACAAACACAGAGAACATGGTGATATGACAGACACTAACAAGAAAGGTTCATTCTAGATTTTTTCTTGAAGTCCATTCCAGTTTAGAAGCTCTAGAATCAGAGTCCTAAAGCACAGATCAGACCCTGCCCCAGAATCCTCAATGACTCCCTCTTAATTCTAGAATTAACTCCATATCAAACTGCTTACCATCTCAGGGAAGAGACAGAAAGAGGCACAGAATTTGGAACTCAAAAATCTTTGAAAAATTAATCTTTTAAATTGTCTTGACATGTAATTAGGAAAGAAATAAAATATCATAGAAAAAATACAGAATCCTTGGTCTGATATCTAAAGCCTTTCACAATCTGACTCCTATCTACTTTTCTAATTTTATTTATTTCCTTTTGCTCTCTTGTTGTCGTTGTTCAGTCATTTTAGTTGTCTATGACTTTTGATGAACGCATTTGGGGATTTCTTGGCAAAGATACTGGAGTGGTTTGCCATTTCCTCCTCTAGCTCATTGTATAGATGAGGAAACTGAGACAAACAGGGTTAAGTGACTTCCCTATTGTCACACAGCTAGTAAGTGTCTGAGACCAGATTTGAACTTAGGGAGATGAGTCTTCCTTACTCCAGGCCCAGTGCTCTTTCCATTATGCCAACTAGCTGATTTGTAGCTGTATATAATATCCATCTCCTACCTCCATGCCTTTGTGCAAACAGTAACCCATGTCTGTAATGAACTCTTCTTTCAGTTGCTCATTGTCTTTAGCTGCCCTGAAAGCACAACTCATCTTCGATATGATACATTCTTGATCTCCTGTCTCTGTACCCAATTTGGAATTCTAGCCCTTTTGAAGTTGTTCTGGGCATATGTGTATACACACATATATGCGTAAATATCTATATCTATATATAATATGGACATATGTGTGTATATACACACATACATATATATACATATACATACATACACACATATATACATATACATACACACATATATACATATATATACATATATATATATATACACACACACACACTCATACATAGGTATATAGTACAGAAGGGGAGACATGTGTCATTTCAATGGTATAGGAAACCCCTAAGTTAGGAAATTCTCTTTACCTATGCAGGCCAACAGTTTCTCTGCTATTTTTAGTTTTAGAGAATTGCACAGAACACTGAGGGGTTCGGTAAGATACTTAAAGGAATATAGACAAGATTGTGAGCAATGATGCTACAACACACATTTTCTTGGCTTTGAAATCACCCCTTAATTCATTATGCTACACCCAGAGAAGACCCACCCAACAATCTGGGAACCTTCCTTGAGCTCTGTTGACATGAAGACAATTCCAGTGGAGCATATGATCTGTTCCTCTTATATCCCTTTTTCTTGAGAGAGGATCAGCCCATAGTTTTCAAATATACATTTCGTTTTGACATCCTTTACATCTTTCCTTGTCTAAAATGTATAGCAGTCTACTCACAGTTTGTCTCTTCATATTTGTGGCATTGTTTCATGGCAACCAAAATTATGAATCAACATGTATGCAGTTAGGTAAAATAAATACAAAATAAAGTACAAGGAAAGTAGTGTGTATATAATGTATGCTTTTTCATTAGCCATTTGACTAAAGGTAATTTCAAAAAGTAAAGAAACTCTAAGGTTGGACCTCATGACCACCAGATTGGTAAAGAGGACAAAAAAGCAAAATGACAAATATTGGGGGCTGTTGAAAAATAGGTACATGGATGCACTTTAGTGGAACAGTGACTTAGTATAGTCATTCTGGAAAGCAATTTGGGACTATTCCCCATAAATTATTAAACTTTTCATTCTCTGAACCAGCAATACCATTACCAGGCCTATATCCCTAATTCTTTTTTTGAGAGGACAAGATACAACTGTAGAAAAACATTCGTAGTATGTCTTTAAAATAGCAAAGAACTAGAAACTAAGAGGGTCTTCATCAGTTAGGCTTGTTGTTATTGTTGTTTGATCTTCATTTTTGAAGAGACCAATGACATCAAGATGTGATAGGTGATGACTTGCACGTGAATTGGATCTAAATGAGGCAGAATTGGACAAAAGCATCAACCTCACTCTCTCTTCCAAGAGTCATTGAAGTGCAGTGACAGACAGTGACCAGAGATATAGTGAGTGGTGTTTTGGATGTGTGATCAAACTCTAAGTATTCTACAGTACTTGTTTCAGACACCTTCCTGGATGCTGGAACAGATAGTTCTCATGCACCCATTCCACTTGGAGAAGTATTCAGATTGCTTAGAGTAGATATTTCCCTAACTCACCAATGGGCTTGAGGCCTGTCAGTTCCCTTCAACTTGGTTTCTACTACAGCTCCTTGGAGCCACAGGTGAGAGCTGGGTGACAGGTGTACACCAAAGGTGAACAATCAGCCCTGAAAAGTGCTCAGCAAGCACACACACCAGAGGAGCTAGAGCTCCTTGAGCCCCCCATTCGTGTCCTTCATTATGGAATGCTTCAACAAATTATGGAATCTGAATTTAATGTAATATTATTGTGCATTATGAAGTAATGAAAGAAATGGTTTTAAAGAAAACTAGAAAGATTTATATGAACTGATTCAGAATAAAGTAAGTAGAACCAGAACAACAATAATGTAAAGACAACAACTTTGAAAGACTTGAGACATCTTAACAATGCTATGATGTACTATGAGTCCAGAGAACTAATGAAACATGCTGCCTGAGTACTGAGAAGCAATAGATTGAATATGCAGAATGAGACGTACTTTTGGATGTCACCCATGTAAAAATTTATTCTGTTTGTCAATTCCTATTTGCTTCAAGTGTTTTATTTCCTTCTTCCTTCCCCACCAGGAGAGGGTACAAGTGACAGCATGAGAAAGCTTAACCATTCATTCCATAAACTGATACTTACACATAGTCTAAATGGGGACAAGAATTAGATCTGTGATTTCATGACTGTAGCAAACCCCTAGATGAGGAAATGTTTTCTACCGATGCATGTCAGAAGCTTCTCTATAACTTATGGTATTAGAGAGAAGCCTCGAGCACTGAGAAGCTCAGGGACTTGCCTGTTATGAAACAGAGATGAGACCTGAACCTTAGTCTTCCTGACTTTAAGGTCATCTCTATCCACTGTTTGAGGTCTCCTTTCATAATCTCAGTAAGGTATTCTTATTCCTTTGCTCATACATCATTGGGACCATAACTTGGTGCCCAGTGAGGGGGTTGGATAATATATTTATACCCTAGAAATTAGAGTTCAGAGCATTATCCTATTAGAATAATATATTACAACATTACCAGCATCATTATGAGAAAAATGGATTCAGAGCCACAAGCCAAATTTGACCAAGGTGCTGAGTAGCCATAAATCTAATGGAATAGCTCAAGGTGAAGCTTTCTTGACAAGAAATTCCTATCTACTGTCCTCTGGGGGCATGTTAGTTAGATTCTTATGCCTACACCATTAGAATATCAAATATTCCTGCCTTAATAGCAAAGAGAATACATCGAAGAAGACATTCCCCTCAAAGACAGAGAAACATAAAATACCTTCATATTCTGTGAAAGGATTCATTAATTTTCACAATCTGAGGAACTGTGTGTGCAGGAGATACACAAGATCAGGAACATAACATGACAATATAATACTTTACTGATATCCAAGCACTATCATGGTTCTGAGTTACAAGTCTCACAGTTAATTTCCACGATCCAAATACACAAAGCACAAGACATGACAGAGGAGAGGGGTCATGTGATGCACGGGATACTGAAGTGGCTTCAAAACCAGTGAGAATTGAATTCAGGTCCAGTCCCAAACACATACTGGCTGTATGACCTTGGACAAGGCACACCAAGTTGATGCTATAGTCATTGAGAATATGAAATGTACTTCTAAAGACTACAAGATGCAGAGAAGCTGCTGACACACATTGGTAAAAGGAGTTTCTTCTTCCAGGAGTCCCCAGGATCAGTGAAATAATAGTTCTTGTCACTAATATGAGAAATAACATCAACCTCCAATTTAGCACCTCTAGTCAGAAGGTCATGACAAGGGCCAGTCCTCAACAAAATTGCCAGGTGGACCCAGACTTCAGTTGTCCTATCTTTCCTTCCTTAGTGGCTTTCCTCAGTTAAGACCTTGGCTTTAAAAGGTTAAGGTCTCCTATTGCATCCAGGGCTATCTCCAGTCATCATGAACTATATCTCTGTACTAGATCCGGATGACTCCAGGGGTAAAAGTGAGGCTGGTAACTTTGCACAGCCCTTTCTCACTTAAATCCAATTCACTTGCATGTCATGGCATCACCTTCATGATATCCATTCTCTTCAAGAATGAAGGACAAACAATAACAACCCCAGTTGAATGCTCATCTCTTTCCCACCCTGCTCCTGGATACCCATTTTCCTCAGGTCCCTTCCACCCTACAATATTGTAAAATTAATTCTTGGGAAAAGATTTTATAAAAATCATTCAGACCAACAAAGTGAAAAAAGTAATCTGGGAAAGGACCTCTGACCTCATTTCTATACCTATCAGTTTCCTAAATAGAAAACTGAGAGCTGGAGAAAGGAAGGGAAGAACTTATTTATTGACAAAACCAGGATTGAATTCAATGCCTTTAATTCCCAGTCTAATATGTGGCTACCATCCCTCCCTAGATGTGATGAAAAAGGCTTATTGTTTTCCATTTCCTAAAAGCATTTGTACTTTATAATAGCAGGTGGGTGGAGGAAACCTTAGTTCTAGTAAGTACTACAACTCAGTATTTGTATTTGGGGAAGAATAGTAGTCTAGACATCACTACTTTTATCTGTAAAAAGAGAGCCTCAGAATAGATGATCTTTTAAAGTCCCTCTCAGCTATAAACCCCATGCTTCCATGATAAATCCAAAAAAAATTCCTAATTGTGGAATACATCATAAAATCATAAAACTGGAGGGAGGAGAAATTTCATATAGGGAAAGAAACTTTCTAAAAGCCTATGATTATAATGATGGTCAATTTCAATACAATGTTTCATGTACATTCTCTCATTTGATGCAGAATACAACGACCCTATCAGGTAAGAATTGCAGGTTTTATCATCTCTGTTTCATAGATAGTGAAACAGAGGGTCAAACAAGTTACATGAATTGACCCAGGCCACATATCTAGAAAATGTCCAGCACATAAATCCAGGCCTTTTTAGTCCAATACCATTACTCTTTCCACTATCATTGTCTTCTACACACTGTTTCTATTATTGTCAGTCTTGAAGACACTTTCATTCTAATTTCTTTGCTTAAAGAGTATCTATTGAGTAAATCTTCACTATGCAATGACTACTCTACATGGGGCAGCTAGGTAGTGGGAGGGATAGAACTCCAAGTCCAAAGTCAGAAAGATCTGAGTTCAAATGTCACCTCAGGCACTAACTAGTTGTGTGACTCTGTGACAGTTACTTAACTCTATTTTCCTTAGTTTCTCAACTGCAAAATATACTGGAAAAGGAAATGACAAACCACTCTAGCATCTCTGCCAAGAAAACCACAAATGGGATCACAAAGAGTTGGATATAACTGAAATGATTGAACAATACTAGATGTCGAGGATGTAAAGATTGAATGGGTTTCACAAAATGTTAGAACTTGACAGAAATGTAGGGATTCTCTAGTCCACTACTCTCATTTTAAAGATGAAAACACTGAGGCTCAGAGAAGCTGCGACTTACTCATATAGCTATTAGTCATGAATGAGACATGTTTGCTCTAATGTAGTAGTTGAAAGGAGAAGTGAAGGCATCACAATAATACAAGGCTGCAGAGTGTGGTAGTCCAAAACACTTCTCTGGCTTTTTTGGTTTGTTGTTGCTGTTGTTTTTGTAGCATTTTAGAAACTTTTCTCTTTTTTTACTCTAGTCTGACAGTAACCTAACTGCTCTAGATACACTTGGTTCCTTGCCTTTATCTAGAATCCTCTACTTCTGGAAATATCCATGTCCATAGTTTTAAAGTTGGGTCTTGCCAGTCAATCCATGGCATGCCACTTCTCTGTGACAGCAGAATTGGGAAACCCATCAAGTACATTTCGTTGAGATACCACCCCTGATTATCACCTGCTTTGGCACTGATACTTTAGATGAGGTGTCATAAGCTAACTAAGAGTGCAATATCATCCTGATAGCTACATAATTGGGCATTTGCCTAATGCCCTTGTTTTGGAGGAATAACCTCCAGATTCTAGCTCCGAGTTTGGTAAGCTTTCTTGATTAGAGGAGGTAGAATTCTAGACATCTCCCATATCAATTAAACATTGCTTGTGGAGAGTCGATGAGGTTTTAGAATGTTAAGCCTTAGTAGTAATCTTGCCATAGGACAATCACTAAATCCCATTCCTATATTTCTAACATTTCTGATGTGACCTGAATTCTATTCTGTCTTATAACCCATTAGTCTATTCCTTCCCCATTATTCCTCTTGCTCTGCCCTCCATTCTTTACCTCCTTAAGTCTTTCACTCTCCTTTGTGTGAATTAAAATCTACCAGATAAAATTCTAATGATCTCAGCATTCACTAGCTGGTAAGACTTAATTGAAAGCATTTTGAATCCCCCAAAACTACTCTAATGGAAAGTTACATTGAGAAATGTCACAAGAAATGCATATAAAGAACTATTGGAGGAAGAAGTCACTTCCAGCTGGGATGGTAAAAGAAGTTTTCATGGAGAGGGTGGCATTTGAGCTTAACTTGAATATTTTAACAAATGGAAATACAAGAAGGGTATTCCAAGTAAAGGAACCAGAATGAACAAAGGTATGGAGGGAGGAAAGCATGACTCATGTTCAGAGGAACGGTAAATTTAACTAGAACATATGTGTAGGACAGTAACAGGAGATAAGACTAGGAACTTAGGTTAGGGCCAGATTGTGGCGGTGCTAGGCCAAGGATTTTAGACTTCATTGTATATGTACACAATGAGAGAACCACTGAAGAGTATTTTGAGCAAGAAAGTTATGTAATCAAAGAAGTTCTATTGGAAGACTGATGATATAACAGGATGCAACATGGACTAGAGAAGGGAAAGACAGGAGACAGAGAGATGAGTTAAGAAGTCATAGTTTTATAACAAGAAGATTGCAAAAACAATTTTGAATGACTTAAGAACTCTGATCAATACGCTGAGCAAAAACAATTCCAAAGCATCAGTGACAAAGAACATTACCACCTCCAGAAAGAGGTGATCACTCAAGATGTTGAATGAGACATATATTTTTGGTTATGACCAATGTGCACATTTAATTTACTCATTTATGCATATTTGTTATGAGAGTTTTCTTTTGTTTCATTTTCATCCTCAGTGGGAGTGGGGAAAGAAAATTGTTAGTTGCATGTTAATTGAATAAAATTATTTTTTTAAAAAAAGAAATTAGAATATATATTAGGTCTTGAGATAACAAGAGACTGAAGGATGGGGTTATAAAGGACAGAGGTGGATTTGAGTATGTTGATAATGAAGGATCAGCAGGATTTATCAGTTGATTGGATTTCAAAAACAAGGGTCAAGGAAAGTTAAACATGACTTTCAGATTTTATATCTACATTCAGAATTTAAGACTGTGGCTATTAGAATCATAGTATTATTAACAGAATTGGGAAGGTCAGGAAGTGGAGCTAATTTTGTGGGAAGAATATTATCAGTTTTGGTTTAGGAATATCTGTTATGAAAGCTGGCAGGAAAACTAGATGAAAAGGTACAGTAGCTAGTTCAAAATATGAAACTAGCACTTGGGAGGCAGTTCTAATCTGGAGAAATAAATTTAAATGGTATTTGCTTAGATATGATAATTGAAATCATGATAGATAATCCTCAGGGTATGCAGAGGAAATTGATCAGGAAGGTGAAGTTCCCAAAGACCATATTAGATAAGAAATGTTTGAAGAAGCTGGAAATAGTCAGCCTAGAGGAGAGAAGGTGCAGGTGGGGCATGGTAACTATCTTTAGGAATGTTTAACTTGGAATCAGAGGACTTTAGTTCATATCCCTAAGCTTTTTATTATCTGTGTGATTTGGAGTAAGTCATTGGACCACTCTCAGCTCCCAGGACCTCTTAGGTCCCTTTAGACTGTGAATCTAATATCCTATAATAATGTGAGTGTCTTTGTGGTCTAAAGAATAGAGGGAGGAAGGATCTCAGAATTAGAAATATCCAGGTTCATGTCTTGACTCTGTCAATCTGACATATATTCAAGCAACAATTTAAGACTATAAATTGTAGAACAAGCTGCTCTTCCAAATTGTAGAGGTAGTTTCCATAGCAGAATCTCCTTATTGCCAATGAAATCTTAGATCTATTAAAAAATATTTCTTAGAGGTGGGTAAGATCACTGAGGGAAAATGTCGAGAGAAGGTTAGAGAAAGAACTTTGGGGAACACATCTGCATTTAAGAAATGACAGAAGAGAAATTAAAGTCTGAAAAATTAAGCTCATCCAGAGAGAGCTGGAACCTCAATTCTCAGTGTATACTGTCCCCTCCTTGAGGTACCCAGTGAATTTAATAACATATATGTAAAATACTTAGAAGTTGGCAGAAAATGATGCTGATCCTGGACCTCATTTAACATTTATTAATTAATTAACATTCTCCCAATGTGGATGAGTCTCCATGTGGATGTCGTAGCCTTCCTTCTAAGTCACCAAGGTACCATTTGTTAAATTAGTGCTCTGACGCACTAGCTCAAAGTTGGCAGCCTGTGCTTGTTATGCCTCACAAGAAAATGGCCTTGGGGACAAGGCAAAACCATTGTTGGCATGGTGAGGCAGAAGGAGCTGTGTGTCTTATTCTAGGGGGTTATCAACAAGTTTACTGACAGCGGCATTCCATCGTTATAGCTGCTAGAAATAGAATTGCTTGGTGGTAAATTTGACAGAGAATTTTAGACTTTACCATCCTCATCCCCAGCAGCAGCAAAGTCCTGGTTCATTGAATGCCAGACTTGACTCAGTACTATGCTAAACAAAACATATGGTTATTAACTGGTAGATTTTATTCCCTATGGGAATGGGAATAGAAATTTCCATGGGTCCCTAGGCCTACATAAAAACATTAAATGAGAAAGGGGAAAAAATGGACAAGTATGGACAATTACATGTTATATCAAAAACCCCAATAATCTAGAAATTCAATTCAACTTTCATTTATTGAACATGTGTTATATGTGAGGCACTCTGATAAATGCCAGGGGTACAAAGACCAAAAAATAAATAGCCTTTCCCACAAGCTGCTTACATTCTACTCGAGGGATATACCTCAGATGAGTAAATGCAAGCAAATATTTTGAAGAAACAAGAAAAGAGCATTAATAGCTAGGGAAATCAGGAATGGATATAAGAATCAATAGCTCATGTATAGCCTTCTCCTCCCAGATTGATATTTTTGGTGGAAAAGTAGACAATCATTCATCTCAGTTCTTACCTAGCCCTTAGTAATTGAGTGGGTATTGCCTCAGACAACAGAGACCCTGGAAAGACCTTAATTTAGAAAGACCAGTCACCCAATGCATCCCAGGCCATCACCAGTTGTCTTGATTTCTGTCTTGACGCCGGACTTTGACCACTGGAGGAGATGGTAAGACTGAAGACTTTGCTTAGTTCTGCCTCACTTAAATACAGTTTATGTGCAAGTCAAGAAACTATCTTAGTTGTGTCTTAGGTCCTTTTCAAGAATGAACAATGAACAACAGTTGAACTAAGACTTTGAAGGCATTCGAAGAGGCAGAAGTGAGGAAAGGCTTAGGGAATAATCAGTCCCCTCCTTGAAGATCTCTTGCAATGACTTATTGTGCTTTGGGAAACTCTAGTTATTAGTAAGTTGGTTTTCTCTCCTGTATTAAATTCAACAAGTCTTTATTAATTGCTTATGATATGTTAGACTCTAAGCTGGGTAAAGATCCACCTCTAGAGAGGTGAATTCTAGAATGTTACAAATACTCAATAGCAGTTAAGGTCAGTTGTATTAGAATGCAGAATGTGCAAAGGAAACTAATGTGAAACACTTCAAAATAGCAGACTAGAAAGGGCATTTAGGTGGCACAGTGGATTACCAGCCCTGGAGTTAGGAGGACCCGAGTTTAAATCTGACCTCAGACACTTGCTAGCTGTGTGACCCTGGGCAAATCAGTTAACCCAGATTGCCTCAAAAAGAAAAAAACAAAAAAAAAAAACAGCAGGTTGGAGCCAAATTATAGAGGCCTACAAGTAATTTTTTTTTTAACATATTTTGTCCAAAGGTTAACTGGGATTCACCAAAACTAATTAAGCAGGAGAGTGACATGGTCAAGACATCAATCTGATAGCTCTGTGGAGGATAGACTGAAGTGATGGGAAAACTGAAGCAGGGAGGGAGATGTTTGAGAAAGTATATTTTTTTTTTCCATAGCTCCAAAGAATGACTTAGGAAGAGTCCCTTTAAAAAAGGCACATCAAAAGATACTGAGGCAACAAGATAGAACATACTTGACACAGCATATTTTTGCTTTGTTTCAGGTTTCTCATCCATAAGATGATCTCAAAAGATACCCTCCATTTCCATTTTATATTTGATTTTTCAGTATAACGATACTTCTTTCTTTTAGCCACCTGCATGCAAATGAGGCTAAATATATCACTAAATTATGACTTTGTTGGTGTGGAAACTCCCTCCACTGATAGAGATTGCAACACATTTGTGTAGCTCAGAGTTTTCAAGAGCTAAGATAAATGAAGCATCATTACAGTGATACATTCTGGGTCCCCAGAAGAGGCAATTCCATCCACTGAGAGAAAGTATAGTGAAAGGAGTGTGAAGGGAAGAAAGAAATGAGGGAGAGCATACTCACAGGAAAAAAATGATGTGCAATCTTACCGAGTGAGCAATTTAAAAATCATTGAAGAACATAAGAGGAACCAAGAGTAGGCCTTAAAGGAGGCATTTTAGGTGATGGAAGAGGTAAATGATTTTAACACTTCAAGTTGTCTGAAAGAAAAGAGATAGCCGTACAGTCGGAAAATAAAGCATTTGAAGTCAGATAGTTGTGAGAAATGTAGGGTCTGGAGCAATGGAGCATGAGTGGCCTTTTGGACTCCCATGTGGAAGTAGAGAGCCAAAGTTTGGAGATGGAAGGGCTGCTAGCGCTCAGGGATGCCTGACTAGCCAGACATTAGGATAATATAAAGATATTTCAGCACATAAGACTTTTTGCAGAAACTTTGGATATCCTTGACTCAGGGCCCCTCTGCCCCCCCCAAAATTAGATTCAGGACACTTTATTTATTTAAAAGAAGTGTTGCAAAGTGGATGTAATATTAGACTTGGTGACCACTAAGATACAAAAACACCAGGAAGAATTGGGTTTGAATCCTGCATTGAATACATACTAGCTTTGCTACTCAGCTAACTCATCAACCAAATGTTATTTATTAAACAGCTACCCTATTCCAAGAATTGCAGGATCTACAGACAAAACTAAACCATCCCCTCCAATCATTTAATTTTTCTGAGTCTCAGTTATCTCATCTGAAAAACAGAAGATAGTAATACCTACAGAACCAAATAAAATAAGATATGCAAACAGCTTTGTAAACTTCAAAGTGCTATATAATTTCAGTAAGCTTTATTATTATACTGTGTTACTACTACTACTGCTGCTGCTGCTGCTACTACTGCTACTACTACCACCACTACTACTTCTGCTACTGCTACTATTCTGTTACAGCTACTACTGCTATTCCTGCTGCTGCTACTGATGCTACTACTACTAAAACTACCACTACTATCACTACTACTACTACCACTGCTACTACTACTACCACTACTGCTGCTACTACTACTACTACTCCTGCTGCTGCTGCTGCTACTACTACTACTACTACTACTATACTACTACTACTACTACTACTACTACTATTACTACTACTACTGCTACTACTACTACCACCATTTTGGTCTGGCTTTCAGTAATGGAGCCATGAAATAATTGGGACAAAAAGGGAAATGAAGTAGATCTCCATGAAAATATTATTAATAGCTAATATTTATATGGTACGTACCACATGGCAGGCACTTTGCCAAGAGCCTCGCAATTACTGCCTTCTTTGATCTTTACCACCACCCTGTTGTGTGGTAGATGCTATGATAATCCTCACCTTATAGTTGAGGACAGTGAGGAAGATGAACATGGAGTGAGTTGCCCAGAATCATTCAGTTAATAAGTGTCTGAGACTGGTTTTTAACTCAGATCTTCCTGACTCCAGGTTGAGAGCTTTATCCAATGAACCATCTAGCTGCCAATTATGGGAAGACCAAATAAGTTATAATACATGAATATAATGGAATACTCTGATGCTGTAAGAAATGAGGAGATAGATAATTTCAGGGAAATATGGAAAGATTTCTATGAACTGATGCAGATTGAGGTTAGCAGAGCCAAAAGAAAAATATATATTGAACAATTTATCATCAATATTATAAAAATGAGCAATTTAAAGGAGTTTTACAAACTAAACAATGAAATGCACGGAACCAGGAAGACAATTTGTATAAAAACAAGAATATTGTACAAACAACTTTCAAAGTTGAAAGAACTATAATCAATGCAATAACCATTCATAATTCTAGGGGGCTTTCTATGACAAAGAGGTAATTGATTTAGGGTGCAGGACAAAGAGGTAATTGATTTAGGGTGCAGTATGAGGGAATTTTTTTTTGCTTGACTATGCATATTTATTCCAAGAAATTTGTTTTTCTTTTTTTTTCCCAAAGGTGTAGGGGTGAAGGGAAAACAAAATAGATTTATGTTAATTTATTTTTAGTGGAGAAGTGGGGGAGGGGTGTTGCTAACGTGAAATGTTGCATACCATTTCAAGTAAGCTTACTTTGTTATAGTTGGCCTATTTTACTTTGTTAGAAGACACTTCTCGTGTTTTAATGTAAAAGTAAATACACTAATAAGTGCTTTTTGTAAAAGAAATATTTGGAAGTAGGAGAAAACTGGGAAGCTGAGAAGAAAGATGAGTCCTCTCTCAACTCATGTTGAATGATAGCAAGAGGAACAACAGAAATGTCAGAGCGATCACTGGAGAAAGTTATTGATTAGCTTGAGGACAGACCGCTATAGGTTATTCTCATCTCTGGCAAAAATCCGTTTGGTAAGGTAAAGGATAAAATGTGTTGGGTTCTATAAAACCTGCAAACTTCTTAAACTCTTTAAGTTTCAGAGACAATTGAGGGAAGATTTGTGCTTAAGAATTTTTCTTGGGGGGCGGAGCCAAGATGGCGGCGTAGAAGCAGCAACACATCGCAGCTCTCACATAGCCACCCCAAAATACCCATAAAATAGCACTCTAAACCAATCCTGGAACTCCAAAACGCACACAAAGATACTTCCCACTAAAGT
>CM053582.1:416405785-416454094 GCA_028627135.1 Pseudochirops cupreus
GGACTGCTTATCTCCCCCTTTCACAATTCCCACTCGCAGCTGCCGCTAATTCGCTCACCTGAAGCTCCTAGCTCCTCCCGTCCAGCCACCCCCGGGGCACAGCCGCGGCTTCAGGCCAGGCTGGTTTCGGTTTACAGTGCTGATATGGTTCCTCGTAGCCGAGCTGACTTTAGTGGGAAGTATCTTTGTGTGTGTTTTGGAGTTCCAGGATTGGTTTAGAGTCCTATTTTATGGGTATTTTGGGGTGGCTATGTGAGAGCTGCGATGTGTTGCTGCTGCTACGCCGCCATCTTGGCTCCGCGCCCCCCTACTCTGAATTTCTTGAATTTTTTGAAATGTCTAGCTCCATATGTTAAAAATCAGAATTGAATTATAAAAAAAAAATTCACATGCAACTTTCCAGCAGTGTTATACTATGCAGACTGATGTATATCTCAAGTACAAATCTCCATTTTTGTTAAACAATTTGAATGTGATCTTTCTGGAAAAGGAGAAGATGGGGTTCGGATCATCTCAAAGTCACTCCTAGTTCCAAAATAATTTCTCCCTGATTTCATACTGTATTAGCAAGCATCCTAGCACACCCAGGATGGTCTGCTAGCACAGGTTCTGTGGTCTGCTTTTCTAAAGGAAAGACAGCTTCAAAGGGGTCAACAATCTTACTTTAATTAAACATATATATGTCATTCACTAGTTCAGGGGAATGGTCAGCACCCTGAATATGAAGAAAATACAAGCAGAGAAACATAGAGAAATTAGTATAGGGATCCAACAGACAAGGACTCTAACTGTCTAAACAAAGTAATACAACCACCTACATACATGGGAGAGCACCAGCACCTGAGTAATCGGTGGACTCTTAACAAATAGCTACTTGGAGTCCTGCCCAGAAAATCAAAAGGTCCTTCTTTTGAGCAAGCTTTCAAAATAAAATACTAACCTTCCAGTATATATAGTTTTCTTTTTTCTTTTTGGAGGGCAATTGGGGTTAAGTGACTTGCCCAAAGTCACATGGCTAGTAAGTGTGTCAAGTGTCTGAGGCCGAATTTGAACTCAGGTCCTCCTGACTCCAGGGCTGGTACTCTATTCACTGCACCACCTGGCTGCCCCTGGTATATATCGTTTTCAACTAATAAGTTCAGAGACAGGAGGCACCACAACCCTAGTGAAGTGCCTGATTAGCTTAGCACCAAAAAGTGTGAAAGCCTTCTTGCAAGCAAGCCTCCCCTAAATAAGCTCCTCCTTAGGCAAGTTCCTCAATGGACTCTATGTGACTCAGAATGTGTACACATGTGGTGACATAGGCCTATTAATGTACAGGGAAGATCTTCCTACTCCATTAATATTACACATACCTGACAGAAGCCATGAGTTATAATGGGAAGTATGTCTGAGCAGTCAAAATCATAATGGAATTAAATTAAATTAAACTTTACATTCAGGTGTGTGCTGGAGCCAGTTCTAAGCAGCTTACTATATGGATTATTCAATTTTCCATATAAGCCTGTTGTTGTTCATCCTTTGGTCTCAAAGAGGACTATGAAATCAGGGAGGTGATGCCATGACATGCAAGTGAATTGGATTTAAGTGAGGGAGGGCTGGGCAAAGTCACCAGCCTCACTTTCTTCTCTGAAGTCATCTGAATTCATAGACAAGATATAGATCAGGATGACTGGAAATGGCCATGGAGGCAATGAGAGACCTTGATCTTTTTAAACTAAGATCTTTAAGAGGTCTCAGTTTGACTGAGGCAATGCCTATTCAGGGATTAAGGCTAGGTAAGAAATGAGGCAGAGAATTACCTAGTCAATAAAAAATTTAAAATTAAATAAAAAAAATTGGGAATGAAAGAACCTCAGGATTTCTGACCAAAACAGAAACATTTGCTATTTATATTCACTCTGAGCCAATCAGGGCCCAAACAATGAGGAAGTGGACATCATTTTCCTCTTACCTGTGAGTGCTCTGCCCAAAAAACCAAATTTTAATCACTGAAACCTTGAAAGATATTTGTTTATGGCCTACATTTTTTTCTTAAGGACCTTGTCTTATACCCAAATCACCCAAACCAAACCCCACTTGGTCATGGTTTGGCCTCTGATTGGCTCAGAGTAAAAGCAAATAACAGTTATTTCTGTTTTGGCCAAAAACCCTGAGGGCTTTTCCCTCACACAAAGATTGATTTTTTATTTTGATTGGCTAGGTAATAGAGATCATTCTCTTCCTCTTTTCTTACCTCCCCTTTAATCACTGAACAGGTGTTGCCTCAGTCAAACTGAGACCTTTTAAAGACCTTAGTTTAAAAAGGCCAAGGTCTCCCATTGCATCCATGGCCACCTCCAGTCATCCTGATCCATATTTTGGCTATGGATCCAGATGAGTCCAGAGGAGAAAGTGAGGTTGATGACTTTCCACAGCTTCTCCCTCACTTAAATCCAATTCCCTTGCAAATCCTGGCATTGCCTTCCTGAGGTGGAATTCTCTGAGAACAAAGGACCAACAACAAGAGTAAGCCTGTACCTGGGACATCAGCTTGATTTATTGTTTTATTTATAGTCTTTACTTAAGAAGGTGTTAATAATGAATATTAAATTTACAAATCTGTGTACATATTCTTTTACTTTCCTCTCCCCTCATTCTGGTTGTTAAACATTTGCCAGCATACCCCTATACTGCTCCATAAACATTTCTGAAACTTGGTAGGATTGGAGTAGAAGGCTCAAGGGATGAAGTCATGACCAGATTAGAAGGTCTGCTGGGGGGTGGGGAGCTGCGGGGGTGGGGTGGGGAGTGCTAATTATAATAATATTTTTTCTAAATTAGCATTTAAGTGGTAAGGTTTGAAAGGTGTTTTACATCGATTAGCCCATTTGAGCCTCACAACATCCCCATCTACATTCCAGTCAACCTGGCTCAGTTAGTATTTGCTAATCTCTATCTTCCATTTCCCACTTTCTTGCTTTTGCACAGATTTTTCCACATACCTATATGTACTTCCTCCTCATCCCTGTCTCTAAATGCATTCAATGCTTCATTCATGCACTAATCCCCATAAGAAGACTTTCCCTATCCCACTGCTTCTGAGTACTATCTCCCTTCTCAAATTGTTTGATTGTGTGTTTGTGAATCTGTTTCTATGTTGCATTCCCAAGGTAAAAATTTAAACTCTGTAATGGCAAAAATTTGGGTTTTTGGTTTTGTCTTTCTATTCTCACTATCTAGAATAGAGCCTTATATCTACTAACTGTTTAACACACGCCCGTTGGGTTGGATTGGATTTTAAGTAACATTTCTAGAAATAGTTTCATGTATTGTTGTGAACATTTGCTATTGTAGGAAAAAGTGGGAAAAAATAGCCAACATATCACAGCACTTCATAAATGCAAAATGTTCTCTGCACATGTGGCCTGATTTTATTCTCACAATTATTTGTGAGCCAGGTAGAATATTATTATTATGTCCATATTTTTACAGATGAGGTAACCGAGGTTTACAGGAGTTGTGATTTGGTGGTAGAACCAGGACTTGACCCTCAGACACTGGTTCCAAGGTCAATGTTCTGTTCACCAAACCATACCATCTCTTAGTACAACCTTTACAGGATACGTATGAATCCCATATTTTGCTATTTAGGATTCTCAGAATTGGACTGGAACCTTCTAAAGGCAGAATAGAATTCTCTTTTGGTCTTTAGGGATCACAGACCTGGGATCACAGGAACATTCAAAGACCAATTTCCTTATTTTAGAAATGAGAAAAGTGGAAAGGCAGCAACAGGTGAATCACCTGCCCAAGGTCACACAGGTAACAAGCATATGAGCTGGAATTTAAACCTGTATCCTCTGTTTCCTGGACTATATTGTTTCACCAGAGAAGGATGAATTCTGTTGAAGCAAGTAGTTAGTACATTAAATATCTTTGACTTTAAGTTAGAGAGATATTTTGAATTACGTATGGATCCTCTTAGTGAAGAAGCACTGAATTGTCCGTTATTCTCTCTCTCCTAAGAAAAGTGAAGTAGGAAAAGACAGGGAAAGAAAGTTCAACAGGGCCTTCAAATGTGAACAGTGGCCAAACAAATTAGTCGACTTAGAAAACTTAAAAAGGCAAAGCAAAAAGCAAGTCCCTTTTCAGTGGGTGAGTCATTCTATAGGCTTCCTTCCTACAAATGGTATTGTCACACAGCCTGCTGAAGTTATTTGATCCATGCTTAAAAAAAGAAACATTGAAAGACTTCTTTTCAGAAGACAGACCCCTAAGGAATGGAACACAAATTATGGTTTCTTTTCATCACCACTGCCACCAGCCCTACTGCCCCCCAGCACTAATTACCATAGCTCACAGACCCCATGTTCTATCTCCTTTCTAAGGTTTAAAGAATACCCAGAGATAAACAGTGGAAATCCAAAACTGATTTGGGCTTGTCACTCTCATTTTGAAATGCATTATGTAAGAGGGAGAATCCTTATCTGAAACTACAGGTTTGAAACACACCAGAGGTCTTAAATTAGTCTTCTCTTTGAAGCTGAGTTACAGGGAGGTAGATGGGAATGCAGATGATGATATGTACCTGAAAGTCACATTCAGGGGAAGGCACAGCACTGCCTTCTGGGTAACAGGATAGGGAAAGAGATGAAGAGAGTCTGAAAGGAATTAAGCAACTCTCTCTCTCTGTTTTGGGAGGTGGGGTGGGGTGGGTGGTGGTTATTCTATGATTCCATGTCTATTTTTTGAGAACTTTTCTCTGAAATTAATTTATAAGGGCTATGTTTCTGGGGGAAGCCAGAATGAAGTTCTCAGGAAGAAAAAAAATCCTTCTCCACATGATGAGAATTAACTCTTTCAAGGAAGTAAGATGCTGATTAGTATCCCAAAGGCAAAATATTCCTGATGCTAAGCAAAGAAGTAGGGGTTCTTCAGGGAGCCAGGATGATTCTTCCTTGACAAAGGAAAATCTCATACTTGAAAAACACTTTATATCTATTCAGAAAGAAAATATAAAACTAAAATCATAAAATTCCTACAGTTTACTATTTTCAAAAAGCTTAAAAGCCATTAACTGAACTCAACATGCATTTATTGAGCTCTTCCTATGAGAAAGGAATTACATCGAGGCACTTAGATGCTGTTGTGGAAAAGTGCTGGAGTCACAGTCAGAAAAACCTCTGTTCAAATCCTGCCACAAACACTTAATAGTTGTAGTACCCTGGATAAGTCACTTTGCCTCTATCTGCCTTAGTTTCCTCATCTGTAAAATGAGTATTATAAAAGCCTCTATCTTAGAACATTTTGTTGTTGTAACATTATATTTAAAATTTTGTGAATATTTAAATACTATGTAAGTATGAACTATTACAAAAGTAAATAATCAAGAATTAACAAGTATTATAGTTAAATTACAAAAAGTGAGAGCCAGCAGGAACCATATATATCATCTAATCCAACCCTCCTCCCCATGACCATTTTATAGGTGAGCAAATTAAGCCACGAAAGAGACAACAGGGTATAGTAACATATATATATATATATATATATATATATATATATATATATATATATATATATGCATGTATATATACACATACAACACATATATAACATACATATATAACATATATATAACATATATACACATACATATATACATATATACACACATATATATTATATATTTCTATCTATCATCTATCTATCTAACTGTCTATCTGTCTATCTGTCAGTCTGTCTGTCTATATGGAATTGGAGTCAAAGGGGCTATTGGTATCTTACTTCTAGCTGTGTATCTTAGTTAAGTTTCTTTACTTCTCTTGATCTGTTCTCATTTTGGTTGTTTTGTTTGTTTTCATTTTTTAATGAAGGCTTAGATAAAGTGAGCTTCGAAATCTAAATTCTGTGTTTCTGGCACTTGTTCAAGGTCATACCAAGAGTTGCAGATATAGGACTAGTACTCCAGGCCCTGTATTTCTAGTGTGATGTGATTTACCCCTATATTGTATAACCATTCATCTTTTGTGGTTGAGCAAATAGGTTCACAGTGACTTTAAATGAGTCACCAGGCATCACATAACTATCCAATGGCAAATTTGGGCTAGGACTCAAAATGATTTCTCTAATTAAAGGAATAAGTGATAGACACATTTTTTTTCTCATTATATTTAAGGAATAGGTTTGGATTTGCTTCTTTATACTTCAAAGTGAGCTTGAAAAGGACCTAAGTATTATGTGTATATATGTATATATTATGTATATGTACACACACACATACATGTATATTTGTATATATACATATATATGTATGTGTATACTCATGTACATGTTGTTCCTAACCATTAGAATGTCACCTAATTGAGACTTGGGATCGTTCTTTTTTTCTTTTCTTTTGTCTTCTTTTCTTTCCTTTCCTTTCCTCTTTTTTTCTTTCTTTTTTTTTTTTTTTGCTTCTCTTATAGTATAGTGCCAGGCTCATGACAGGAGCTTATTAAATACTTATGGGATTGAATTGGATTGGATTGATTAGAATTGGATAAAAAGTAATCTGGAAAAAATATGCTTGACAGTTTAATAATTTATAAATAATATATGTGTATATCCATATATACACATGTTCATGTATGTATGCACATCGAGAGATCTATACATGTTAAATATGCATATATATATGTATATGTGTGTGTATAATATTTTAATCCCAGAGCGTGGGGCATAAATGGGAAGGTTAGGTATGAAGTTGTATGAGCAAGTGATTTGATCAGGAAAAGTCTCTGGTAGACTTGGGCTGAGCCTTGAAGAGAGCTATAGATTCCAAAAGATGGGGAAAGAACATTTCAGGCATAATACGGACAGCTTTTGGATGTCTTGTATATGCAAACACAAGTAGGACAATCTGGCTGAAGCATAAGAGGAGGAGTAATGGGAATCAAGTCAATGATCCTTTGTTAATGAGCAATTATCTCCAAACCATCCCCTAAATATTAAAGGAGAAAATCCATTCTTATATCACTTAAAAGCCTGTTTTCTATGTATGAAGCTGAGATCTTTAGACTCTGACAGTGACTATCTATGAGACTTTAAGCAAATTATTTAATCACTCTTGCCTCAGTTTCCTTTTTTGGAAGTAGATAATCTCTTACAGGTGTTCTTAACCTGGGACACATGGACTTATTTTTTTAAAAAATTCTAATATCTATATTTAGATGATACTCAATTTCCTTTTTTGAAATCCTATGCATTTCATTTTCTGCATTTAAAATATTATTCTCTGAAGGGGTCCATCGGCTTCCCCAGACTACCAAAAGGGGTCAATAACACAAAAAAGTCAAGAATTGTTGGTCAAAAATCTTTTCTGGCTCTAGTGTTCTAGATTCTATAACCAGAGTGAAAACAGGGCAGTAGAGATTGGGGTAGGAATTGGGGATGGGGTTATGGGACCAATAGGATCATAGATTGATTATAGATTTAGAATTGGAAGGTACCACAGAGGTTTTCATTTTGTATAACGTCTACATTTTGCACATGAGGAAACTAAGCCCCAGAGAGATTAAGTGACTTTCATAATTCCAAAAAAAGTGGTTTGACAACTTTTTACTCATTCTCTACTTTCACTGCAGGATAGACATAAGCAGAACTACTGTTGGCAATCTCTTTCAAGACCACAGAATAGCTGTATTTAGAGCCTTCTTTTCCTCACCTCTAAAAGTTCTGCAAGTCCAAGAAGACACCTTGTTGCTTCACCAAGAATTCCTCTGAATCACTCATAGGAATTCTGAGCACAAGACAAACTGAGGATGACCTAAATCTTTTCTTTGCTTCCCACCATTTAACTGTCACTCACTCTGTTCTAAATATAATTTCAGGTTGATCCTCCCAGGCAACATGCATTGCAATTAAAGAGATAACATACTAATGTTGATGAAAAGAAATGTTCTGTCCCAATGTGATATGTGGCTTTACAGGGGAAAGAATAGGGGTGACCAGCTTTAATGGGTAATAGTACACACACATCAGGGTGTTCAATTCTGATGAATGAAGATCACAAAGCATTTTTAAGTATAAAATGGACAAGAAGCAAATAGACCTTTCACAGGAAAGAGATGTTGTTGTTTTAGTGGCTTATGAAATCAAGATGAATCAACGGTGTGACATGGTAGCCAAAAATGTAGTAATGAAATTGACTTACTAAAATACTTCCAAGATCTATGATTTTATCTGTTACTACTCCCTCTTTTGATACATATCAAAACCTCATTATTCTTTATCAGATGGTTTAATGAATTCCTGTGATCTGGGAAGGGAGATATGGTCCATAACAAACCAGAGAAAAGCTTATGTAGGGTGTGGTTTCTGAAAAAGAAGATTATAAGGGGGTTAGAGAAGTCCATCATCTGGTTGATTTCCATTTTGACAAGGTTGTTTTGTTTTGAGTTTAGTTTGGTTTGTTTTTGTTTTGTTTTGGTGTGTGTGTGTGTGTGTGTGTGTGTGTGTGTGTGTGTGTGTGTATTATTTTATAACTAGGTGCCACATTAGCAAGGATTGCTTGATGCTTAACAGAGAGTTAATCAGACAGCAAAAGCACAAATACCTATTAAACACTTACTATGTTCAAGAATGTGTTATAAATTAAGACTGAAGTTGAAGGAATAGGAAGTCAAGAGGGAGGAATGTAGGAAATAGAATTATGACAGAGAAAAATCGATTGATTACCAAATCAATTCAAAGCCATCCCTCACACGTTTGGGACATATGCCATAGATTGCTAACCCTGCACATCAATAATATAACTGATTGATTAATTTAACTTTATACTTTTCAGATGGGGTTTTTTTGCATTTTGAAGATACAGCTTTCATGGCTCACTAAGTACTAATTTTTTTTTTCCTACTCAGAGAAAGTTTGGAAATAGTATATACTGACAAAGTATCAGGAGTATTCACACCAGCCTAAGCAACAATTGGGGTGAATGAAAATCAATGTGGTAGAAAAAAAAAAGAAACAAAGAAAAAGATCAATGAAAAGTGCTCTGAGATAGTATGATATTAAGTATTCAAAAAGGTTAGATGGGACCTCATAGGTCACCTGTTCTAACCTCTTTCTAAGCAGGGGTTACTGTTTCCCTGACAAATGACAGTCCAGAAGCCTCTCAGAGATCACCAGTGACAGAAAACTCATTCTGTCATGAGGTAACATATTCTATTTTTGGACAGCTCTAATCATCAGCAAGAGTTTTCTTTTGTTGAATCAAAATGGGTCTCCTCATAATTTCCACCCATTTCTTCCAGGCCTGCCGTCCAAGGTAAACAGAAATAATCTAATCCTTCTTTTGCATGACAAGCTTTCAGATTTACACACTTATCCAACAGAACAACATTCTCTGTCTCTCTGTCTCTGTCTCTCTCTCTTTCTCTCTTTCTCTCTGTCTCTCTCTCTTTTCAAGATACTAAATTTTGTGTTACAGGGAAAGATTCCTCTGGCACAGAAATCAGCAACTGTATTTTAGCCCTAAATGGTAAATGGAATGCTTGATTTCTCCACCACAAGTGTAAATTAAAACAAAGTCTCCTTTAAGAAAAAAATGTTCTCCATGTTTTTTTAATGTTTATGTATGTCTGTCATTTCTTGGTTATAGTGCACCCTCCATAATGTCCTCCCTTAGAATAAGAAAAAATAGCAGTTCAAAAATGTCTGAAAAAATCGGCCTTATCTGTCAGAACATCTTTACAACTGTCCCATTCCTCCACATCCTCAAAGAGGAGTAATATGACTCATCAGCTATATTCTGGACCCAATAGTTGGCATTGTATTTAGTCACAATTCATTTCTTTTTAGTGCTGTTTTCATTTATTTGATTGCATTCATTGCATAGATTTATTTTTCTCTTGGTTCTGACTTCTTCTGTCTGCATTTGTTCATATAAAAACTATAGGGGTGTAGCAATGTAAATCTGGGAGAGAAAAGTACATCAAGTGCCAGCTATTCCTACCTCCACATTTTACAGATGACAAAGGTGAGGTAATACACCCCTGTCAGATTGATAAAACTTAGAGACTAACTTGGGGCAGTCAGATGGTACAGTGGGTCTCTATGGTGCTGCAGATGGTGCTGTACCTGAAGTCAGGAGAGTTCAAATCTGGCCTCAGACACTTATTAGCTATCTTGCTTTTGCTGAATTCCTTATTTCTTGTTTTTCTTATGACACAATAGTATTTCATTGAATCCATTTGCCAAAGTTTGTTCAGCCATTCCCCAATAGATGGGCCACATCATGTTTCTTTTTCTTTCTTTATTTCTTTTTCTACCACAAATAATACTACTATGAATTCTTTCAGTAGGAATAGGTCTTTCTTCTTGTATTGAACTTTTGTGGGCTTTATCTAAAGGCTCTTTTTCCTTGGCTTTGGGGGGGGGGGGAGGGGAAATAAGGATTGTTTATCCAAGATAACTATGTGGCAGGCACTGTGCTCAGTATTTGACAAAAATTATCTCATTCGATCATCACAATAATCTCAGGAAGTAAGTGCTATGATTAGGTCCACCTTACTAGCTGTGTGATGTGAGCAAGTCACTTAACTTCTTTCTGTCTTGGTTTCCTCAGTAAGAAAATGAAAATAATATTAGCAGCTACCTTCCAGGATTACTGAGAGGATCAAATGAGGCGATATTTGTCAAGTGCTTAGCATACTATAGGTGCTTAATATTTGCTCTCTCCTTTTCCTTTCAAAGTTGAAGACACTAAGGCAGACAGACAGAAAACAGCTGCTATTTGTAGCAACTCTGTGTGTGTGGTAGCAAAAAACTGGAAACTAAGACTGTGTCTAACAATTGAGGAATGGCTAAACAAGTTGTAGTGTATGAATTTGATGGAATACCATGCTGTAGAAACTTGTGTTATAAAAAAAAATGAGGGAATAGATTATTTCAAAAAGACATAGAAGGACATACAAAATAGTGCAGAATGAAGTAAGCAGAACGATTTATACTAGGGAAGAAGCTAAGCATTTATCAAGTGCCTGCTATGTTCCAGGCAATGTGTTCAGTCCTTTACAAATATTATCTCATTTGATGCTCACAACTACCTGGGAAGGTAGGTACTATTATGATCCCATTTTACGGTTGAGGAGACTAAGGTTAAACAGACTTGCCCAGGGTCACACAGCTGGGACATGTCTGAGAGCACATTTAAACTTAGGTCTTTTTGATCCCAGGACCACCACTCTATTCACCACACCACCTAGCTGCCACAAACATAGAGGAAGAAGATCTGATCTGAAATTCTGAGTAACAAGCCCCACAATCACAGAAGTCTTCATTTTGTGCATCTCAGGACAGGCTGGCCATGAGAGCAAAGGTAACATTATCTTCTCTGTCTTTGTGTCCTAGCTGAACCCCAAGGGTCTTGATGTGCTCAACTGGATCCCTTCTCCATCTCCAGAAAAGTCACATCACCATAGGTGTTTTCCTAAGTTTCAACCTTTAGATCTGCTGACAAAGGGAAGCCATTTTTTTTTATCCTTTCTGACCTTTTCCACAACAAGTCACTTGTTCTGTGTTGTGCAATAGAATTTCTTGAAATTTAGCAAATTCTTGAAAAGAAAGATTTAATCTCCTCCAGAGAAGCTGCTGAAGATTTGTGGATGCCTATTCTTAACATGTCAAATGTGGCTTGGCTGCTAAATTTACTGGGACCTCCTACACAGCTGAGGATTTCTGTGACTCTGCTGGAAATAATGGCTTTCAGAGACAACCAAACAGCATTAGAGAGAAATATTTGAGGGAAAACAGATTTTCAGGTTGCAGAAAGAGTTCTTGTTTTAAAAAGGAAATTAGGTTTCCAGAACTCATTATATTGTTTTCCCTTATGTTTGACCCCCAAATTGGAGTTTGAGTTTCTTCATTTTCTCTCCTAAAATCATCTGCCAGGAATTAGGTAACTCAAATTTCCAGGCCCTCAAAGGCCACACAAAAATGGAAGCATTAATTCAAAAGTATTATTATGGAATAAATTGAATTTTGTTAAGTTGCCTTTTAAAAACCCCCATTTCTTCTTGTTCTTAATCATTACAGGTAATTGAGAAATAAATGCTTCCACAGGTGAACCAATAGAAATATTTCACTGTCATTGAACAAAAAGCTAAAAACTAATTACTGTATTGAGCACTCTTCTAGTGGTAATTTCTGTAATCTTTTGGGATCATTGCCCATTCCCTCTAGTTCCCATCCTCACTCCCCACACAATACTCTTTACTCCTACCCCAAAACACTGGTCCTTCTTTCTCTGTCTTCAAGGAAGAAAAAATGATAGTCTGTGACTCAATTTTATTCCCTGCTTCTTTTGAGACTGCATTCGATGCATTCTTCCCTAGACAGAGTAAGTCACCCTAGTCTATTCTCAAGTGGGCACAGAGATGCCAAAGGCATTAAATAGATTCAATTACTCCTCAATCATTTGGGCATAAGTTTTGTTTATCTTTTAGCTCACTAATGAAGGGAATCTGTATGCATAAAAAGTCCTTCTGGACAATTTGGTTTACCTTTCCTGAAGCTCACCACCTAGACCAAGGAAACAATTATCATCTAACCATTCTGAAGACTTGCTGAGCTTTAGCTAGGATTTTCTGATAGACATCACTAGAGGAATGCCTCATTTGAAGTGTTTGGAAGTATACCCCCAAAGCATCACTGAAAGAGTGTGTAGACCACTGGTGTGACACAATTATATACATATTGAAGAGATGTTGTACATTGCCTTTTTTATTCCACTGATCCTCCTTCCCTTCCCTTTCTACACTTTAGTGTAAATACCATGATTTCTCTCTGTCTTTATCTGGCCCCTCACCATACTCTCTTCAGACTCTCTGCTCCCTCTTCCTGTCTTGTCTCTAGCCTTTTCATGACCCCCATGGGTCCTTTTTAGGGAATCTCTGTTATCTCTCCCAAACCTCTCTCTGAATGCTTTCGGTCTTTTTCTGGTCCCTCTGTCCCCTCACTGCTCCATCTTTGAAAGTCAGTGTGGTATACTGTGGAATACTAGATCTAGAGTCTGGAAGACCCAGTTTACAATCCTTCCCCAGACCACCACTCATCAGCATAAAGATAGACTAGCACCACCTACCACTGTTGTAAGGAAGTTGGCCTTCCCCTACCTAACCCTCAGCGCTCCATTGCCCAGCTCTCACTAGGCACAGAACTCTTGAATTTCATCTGGATGCTGACTGCCTCAAGCCCACCTCTGTTGGAGATATTCCAGAGCCTTACTCCATGGTGACCTGTGAACTCCCGATTCACTTTGTTAGACCATGTGCACTGTGTAGTTGGGAACTTGCCACCTTACTGATATCTTCCCTACCAGAACTGAAGAGGTTTACCCAAAGAGGGTTAGGGTTGCCTGAGACCCCAAAATACCAACATGCCGGGTCCTGTGGAAAAAATGCCACTCAAGTTTTCTCAGCCAAAGAAAAGTAAAGTTTATTAATAGTTTGCCATATTGGGTAGGCTCTTAAGGAGCCTAGGTATCTGTGATGCTTGCATTGGGCAAGCAGGACAGAGTAAGTCTGTCACAGAATAAATCTGTGCTAGGGCATTCTGTGGCGCTCTCACAGAGCAAGTCTGTGCTAGGGCTGTCTGTGCTAGGGCCTTCTGTGGTGTTCTCACACCACATGGAAGGGAGATGGGATTCTTATATACAGAGGAATCTAGGGGTGGTCTAGAGGAGGAGTTTGGGGAGGGTCTTCAGGAGGAGTTAATGAGGTCAGTGCAAGAGTGGATTGATATTTTATAGGCTCAAGGGTGGGAAGCAGATGGACAATGGAGGGCCAGGCTAATAACAGAGGTTTGGGCCCAGCCACAATGAAATTCTTATGGCCTCTGCAAATGCCTCATCAAGTGGGAAGATTCAATCAGACTTCAAGGGGTTTCTCAGAGCCTGTACCTCAAAGATTCAAGGAGAACTCAAGGGGGGGGTCCCAGAGCCTACACTTCATCAGAACCAAGGTACTACCCAGCTTTTCCATCTGCTCTGAATAGATGAAGTAGGACCTTCCTGTGTGAGTATTGTCTCCCCCAACTAGAATGTGAGTTCCCTGAGAGGAGATTGTTTTGATTTTTTTTTTTCTTAAATCAGTCCCTACACCACTCTGAAGCTCAGTTTCTTTATCTGTAAAATGGAGTCAGCTCTATCTGCTTCCTGGGGCTGTAGGAAAGCTCAAATGAGAAGCTGCACGCAAAGCACTTTGAGTTATATAAATGTTGTCAGCTATCAGAGTTATTATTCTTATTTCTATGCAGACAAAAGAATCAAACACAGTTAAACTTTGGATTTATGAAAATACTACCCCCTCCTCACTTCCCCCAAGGATTTCAGGTACATTCTGGCATTTTTCTCTTTGTTTCAAGTATTTCAGGAGAGTGAGGCTAGAGGAGTTTGAAAATGAAACATCATTACTTAGTGGCTCTATTGCCCAAACCCCTAGCTGAAAGAAATACCAACCCCAAACCCACACACATTCATGATGCTTCTGGCTAAGGGCATGCTGCTACTGAGCAGCAGAACTATCAAATTAACAGGGAGCACATTCTAAAGACAATAAAGTACAGCATCTCCACCCAGAGCACTGCAGCCTGGAATGAAAAGCAGCCCCCACCCTCAACCAATCCCCCAGACATAAAACAGTATCAATGCAGAAATATTAAAGGGAAAATTAATAATTTATTTTAAAAATTCATTTGCTGCTGCACTTTGGTGAATTAATTACTTTCTATCCCTCTTCTCTCTCTCCTTCCTTTCCCTCCCAGCTAAAGATCCAGTTGCAGGAGGAATGAGGAGGCAAAGGGTAGGGACAGAGGGTGGGGGAGGTTGTGGGTGGGAGACAGAGACTGGAAGGTTTCATTGAAATGCAAAGAACAACTTTCCAATGGGGACTTCCTCTCCTAGAAGAGCTATTGCTGTGTTGTGTATATGGGCAGTCTAGATGACCTGGTGAAAGCAGGAGGGCAGTTTTCAATTAGTCCCTTCTTTTTTCTGCACCTGGAAAATAATAGGAAACACTATCTATATTCTACTTTGTGTTATGGAGGGAGGGAGAAAAAATGTAACACAGAAGACAAAAGGCCCAAGTTGCTGAAAGATGAATGCATTGCTTATCCCCCACTCTCTAATCCAACACACTCTCTTGCAGGCTTATTCAAGAAAGATGGAGAGGAAGGCAGCTGGAGGGCTGCAGTACAAGGCTTTTAAGTTCACTTGGAGCTTTCGAATGGCGGTGAGGGGAGGTACACTTGCTCATCAATAGATAGCTAAATGCATGATGGAACTCTTTTGGAATCCTGGCAAAGCTCAAATCCAAGGTCATTCAAGTTACTGTCAAGGTTACAAAAAAATCCATCAAAGGAATTTCACTTGCCAAACCCGAGGTGGGTGTCCCATTCCTTGCATTTTCCAGAAGCTCTTAGAATAATAGGACCTATACTTTCAACATGCCAGTCTAAGCCATCATTTTCAAGTACATGAAAAAAATGTGGTTTTTGAATACTTTGTTTGGAGCCAAATCCTAGTCTCAATACATTCCCTAATGAAATGCTTTGAAGAAGGTACTGTATTTTCTTATATAAGAAAAAAACAAAACAAAACATCTTTATGGGGATCAGCAGCTATTTTAGCACTGTATACTACCAGTGTATATACACCACTGTATAAAGCAATGCTTATGGGCATTACTGGACACCTATGCAAAATATAAATCATCAACAGAGAGAGAAAAAAGAAAAAGAAGGAAAACAGGAAATGGGAAAAGGGGAAGAAGAGGAAGACAATTCAATTTTCTATTTAATGCAAAAGGGAAAGGAAAAGAAAAAAGGATGAAGTATATATAGCGGAGTGGAGGGTTAGACTCAGTGGTGTTTCCTCCTCTGAAATGCAGTGTCCTGATTCTAAAATATGTATGGCAACTGAGGGAAGTATTGTGGGACAGAGGGAAGGAAGGATGTTGAATCGGAGACAAAGGAACAGGGTGCTTATCCTTGTCTGGCTACTTGTGACCTGCGTGACCTTAACTGCAAGTCCCCTTAACTTTCTGGGCCTTAGTTTTTTCATCTGTAAAATGAGAAGAGGATTGGATTCAAAGACCTCTAAAATTCCTTCCAGCCCTATGATGTCTCAAGAGTGCCCCCATTTTTAGCCTCAGGTGCCAGGAGTCATTGTTCCCTGCTTTGGCACCTATCCCAGTCCCATTTTCAAAGACACCTATCTCTACCGTTCTATCTAAACACAAAACTCTATGTTCCAGATGAGAGAACAAGTCATTTTACCTCTGCTTTCACCTTCTCCAAAGTGGTCAGAATCCTAATTATTACTTGCGTGGAATTTTCTGAATAAAGGAATGGAGAGCTCAGTGTCAAGTGGTAAGAACAGTGGAATTAAAATCAGACAGCATAGTTTAAGTTCTAGCTTATCATTTAATTATTTTACCTTTCTCAGATGGCTTCCTCTTCTATAAAATGGAAATAGTACTCTTTTCCTATTTAACAGAAATGTGAGAATTGAGATTATACATGTGAAAACATCCTACCTCCTACAGAAAACCTGATCTTCTTGTTTTCTTGTTTGTTTGGGTTTTTTTGGTTGTTGTTTTTGGCAAGGCAATCAGGGTTAAATGACTTGTCTAGGGTCATATAGCTAGAAAGTGTTAAGTGTCTGAGGATGGATTTGAACTTAGATCCTCCTAGCTTAAGGGACAGTGCTTGTATCCTAGGTACATATAGCTGCTCTTTCTAACTCTTCTTAAATCCAGGGTTTTTCCCTCTTTTAAGTATTTCCTATTCCTCCTGTCTACAGATTGCTTTGTGTATATTTGCTGACATGTTGTCTCCCCCATCAGATTGTAAGCTCTTTGAGGGTAAAGACTGGGTTTTGTTGCCTCTTTTTTGCATCTCCAACACTTAGGACAATACCTGGCATATAGTAGCAGCTTAATAAATGATTATTGAATGAATGAATGAAAATCAAAAGTGCTTGAAAATGCTAATTATTATGTATCCATTAGAGATGCTTCATGGCATACTGGATAGGTAAGCTGTCCTTGGGGACAGGAAGACTTGGGTTCTAGTCCACCTCTGACCATCTATGTGACCTTGGCAAATTATATAAATTCTCAGATCTCTAGGCAGTTCTCTGAGACTGTCAGTTGCAGAAAAGATACCAATGTGCATTGGCAGAAGGGGTTGCTTCATCCAAGAGCTACCAATAGAGAACTATTAATAATAATCAATAATTGATAATATGAATTATGGAAAATAATCAATTCTTATTAAAAGGTAAGGGAAAAAAATCTGTTATTTATCTGTTTCCCTCTAACCTACGAAGGCATTAGGATAGGGTGTTTTGTCTAAAAATATACTCCAAAATGGCTTTCTTTTTAAAATAACATTAAAAATTTAATGTTTTAAATGAACTACAAGTTAAAAGGTTTGAATAACTATGTAAAATGTACACACATCTATATTCATGTCCATATGTGTCTACATAAATGCATATATGTATATATGTATACATATATGTGTGTATTTTCACGTGTACACATATATTTAGACTGAACTTGTGATTGTATTGATATAATAAGAATCACCCAGTGAGTTACTTCCCTTATCGTTAGTCTCAAAATAATACAATATTCTATTTCCTACCAGAGAATTAAGCAGCTAGGACAGAGTGGTGGGCCTGAAGTCAGGAAGACCTGAATTCAAATCTGGCCTTAGATACTTACTAGTTATATAACCCAGTGCAAGTCACTTAATCCTATTTGCCTCAGTTTCCTTATCTGTAAAATAAGCTAGAGAAGGAAATGGCAAACCAGTCCAGTATCTTTGCAAAGAAAACCCCATATGGGGTCATGAAGAGTTGGATATGACTAAAATAAATGAACAAGCAGAAAATTGTACAATTTTTAGAAATTTCCAGTCTTTCTCTTCTCCACGTAAGTATTTTTAAGCAGTGGTCTGATCATATTATTCTCCTGCTCAAGAAACTTCAGTGACTTTCTATTGCCTCTAGGATAAAGTATACACGTCTGTCATTTTGAACCCTCACAAGCTGACTCCAACCTATCCTTCCAGATGGATTTCACATTAACACTCTCACCCATGCATTCCAGGTTCCAACTGCACTGACCTGCTGCTACCCATATATGACATAATGTCTCCTCTTGCCTCTATGTCTTTGTCCTCCATATATGGAATACACTCCCTTCTCACTCCTGTCTCTTGGACTCTATAACTTCATTTAAGATTCAGCTTAAGTACCACTTTCAATGTGAGGCCTTTCCCTATGCCCTCCTGTTGTTAGTATTTCCACCAAACAAAATTAGCTTATATTTGCTTTGTATTATACTGACTTACTTCTTTATGGTGTTATTCCCCATATCCCCCCACAAAAAAAAAGAATGTAAACTCTCTGAGGATGAATGTTTCATTTTCTTGTTTGTTTTTGTATCCCCAGCACTTAGTGTCTAGTGACTAGTAATTTTGCATTGAATGAATCAGCGAATGAACTTGTTGGATTTGGGTTTTTTTTAGACCAAATTTTCCTCTTTTTCCTCCCACCCCCTACCTATCAAGAAGGGTGCTTAGCTAATGCTTCTTAGGTCAGAAGGTAAGGAAGAATGAGCTGCTTTCTCCCAACATTTCATTATTGCTTCATCCTAGACCAAATAGCTGAGGGACTAAATGGGATCCTGTTCATGTGCCAGGCCTCAAACCACACATTTTCCAATAGCCCCTCCTTCCTCTTCCTTCCCCTTCCACACACACCACGCCAGCCCAGTTTCCGTGGGTAGAAAGCACACACTTTCTCAATCCCCTGAGTAATGCCTTCTTTTAACACTTAGCAAATCATAATTTCTCTGGACATTCAGCAAACAAATTGAACAAATATGGAAAACTGTCAATTTGGAAAGAACCCTGGATTTAGATTTAGAGAAACTGAGTCCTAATCCCAACTATCTAGGTGTGAAACTTTGGGTAATATTACTTTCTAGGTGTATACCCTTGGATAAATCCCTTAACTTGCCAAACCTCTGTTTTCTTATCTGTCAAAATGAGACAATTCAACTAGGTCCACCCTCTGAGTCTGTGATCCTAACAAATATCTTCTGTGTTTAAGGAACTGTGGAAGGACCCAGTGACAAAAGCATGTGTAAAAGTCTCACCCTTCAAGGAGCTGCTATTCTACTGGATACGTATCCCCACAGGTGGCCATCTCTTTTCTCATCTAACCCCATAATTAGAAACAGCTATTCTATGTCTTGTGAGAAGACTCATTAGTAGATAAACACAAAGAGATCTGAAATATAAGGCAATACGGACTTTGTGTTTAATAAAAGGAACTATATTATAATAAGCAGCTAAAACAAATTCCAACATCATTTGCCAGTTTGTTTTAATTGGCAGTCAGACATTTGTTAGATGTCTTTTCTTCCTAATTTCTATAGGATGCTATCACTATGAGCTTTTAAAAATCGTGTATGTCTGAAACCCTGTCGGGCTTTGTGTGTTCAAAGTTTGGCTTCTGGCAGAGTCCGTGGAAAGATACTGAGGGCTTTTGGTTACCCAGGACTGCCCCCATGTGGGCCAAAGATGTCAGGCTCACACCATGCTACCAGCTTTCCATCTGTGACATTGGTAGAGAGAGAGAGACAAGCCACGGTTGTTAATAGGCGTCCTATACATTGATTCGAGACTTCCAACAGAAATAAAGCCATCACCCTACCTCTCAGTGAGTCAGCAGAGGTGGGTGGATGGATGAGCAGGTCTGGGAAGGAAAGGGAGGGGAGGAAAGTGGAGAGGAAGAAAGAGGGTTAGGAATATCAAGGCCAATCCTTTATCTCACTTGGGTGCCTTGTTTCCCTCTGCCCAGAAGGTCAAATCTCAGTTGAAGCAGTATGCAGATCACATACAGTGGCGACTTCAGCCCCGAACTGGGGGAATGTGCTAATTGGCTCACCGGGCATGGAGTGCAGGAGATCCAGTTGTCTGACACACAGCCTCCCAGGGAGGTGAAGCTGACTGCAGTACAAAATGTTCCCTTCATTCTCCTGCACTGTCCCCTACCTGCTTCTAGCAGACTGTCTGGGTATACGGGTGACTGAGATTTATCCTTGTCTGAAGCAAAGCAAAGACTTTTCCCTCCCCCAGCAAACTAGCCCACATATTCAAGCTCTCATTTGACTATACAATAGATTTTAAAGGACATTAAAACCTATGCTTCCTTTAGTCTGCTCTCATCTTGTCTCCCCTGTACCAGCAACCAGGGTCTAAACTTCAACCATATACTACATGCTTTCTGTGTGTGAATACAGTGAATAAGGCAAGAGAACTTGGAGCAAGGTTGGTAATGCTCTCCCTTTTAATTGTGATTGTATTCACTTAACATGAATGACTGATTAAATATTGTCTATCTGGCTCCTAAAGCATATAGGTCAACATAGGAAGCTATTCTAGGTACAGACATTTATTTCAGCCTTTTATTGCCACTTATGCCAGTTCACAAATTATAAAGATCTTTTCTGGGACTAGGGATGTCAGATGTGAAAATGATTTGTTTACAGACAGTGCATCTACTCTGTAATGAATAATATACTTTGCACAAGAAGTTATCTAATGGAGGTCTCTATGAATGGGAAAGAGGATTCCCTGACTCTTTTTAATATATAGATTTATATGCAGGATAAGGAATAGAATGGGTGAACTTTGGAAGTCTTCAGGTTGGATAATTAATCTAATAGTTTCCCCTGAACTAATTAGGTGGGGGCATCATATGTTGTCCCTATTCATTAAGGTGGATCTCACACATCAAACTCATAGAGGGCATATTAAGTACTCTAGCTAGGATGATGGTGAGGATCATGGTAACTAAAATGAAAAAAAAGTATCCTTGAATAGAAACAGCCCCTCCCTTTACGTAAGTACTTTAAAAGGAGATTGTAATGGGGCAAAGATCATTGTGCAGAGTTCACAAAGACCATTTAAGAGTCTGAGAATTTTGTTAGATTTCTTACAAACCAAGGTTAAACTGATCCCAATATCTTAAGCCTTGGGTCCCAGCAGACTTCATGAGTTTGTGACAACATGAAAATGAAGCATCTCTTCCAAAAGCACTGGCTACCTCCTTCTTCACATTGAAATATACTCTGAAACTTGCAGATGGCAGATAGTAGCATCACAAGATTGACTGGTTTTCTCCATTTGGGGTGGGGGAAAGGTAACTATTTTTCATATTCAGATGTTGGGTGAAATATCCTTATGGAAGGACTAGGCAGTCTAGCTAAAAGAGAAATTTCATCCCAGACTAAATGATGAGACTTTTCCCAGGTTTAATGTACAGAAAATTCCAATCATTCCCTTTCTGGTATTTTTCATTTTCATGTTTGTCAGGGCTTCTTGATTCTGGGCAGGATGAGATGTGAAGATGTCAGAAAATTCAAGAAAACCTCTATTCTGCACTACTCAAAAGGGTTTGATGAGAATATGAATTGTCAGATTTGCTCATCATTCATTTCTCAAATCTATACTCAAAACCTTTCATGTCTGTCTCATCCCTCAATGGCCTCAAACATAATAAAATCAAAATAATCCTCTGATAAAAACCAGGTATTAAAATGCATACCATAGGCTCCTTTTTCTGTTTGCTTCTCCTGGTCAGCACCAGATAATAACACAATACCCTCTTCCAAAATAAAATCCCTACCTTGTCTCAATAGTACTTCCAATGAAGAAATGTTTAAGATTTCTCTTTGTCTCTTTTTAACATCCACGGAAGCAGTACTCAGGTTGCCTTTGTGAATTTTCTAGATTTAAAAACAGATTATATTTGGATAGAGAACATAGCATAGGGCTCAACTTTTAAATTTGCTGTGATCTGTTTTCTCTTACACTTGGAGAACTTTGATTTCCTGACAGCTCAGTGACGCTATTCTCCCTTTGCTTTTATAGCTTGCTAATGTAAGTCTAATGGGCACATTCAAGCTTGTAATGAAGAGGGGAGTGTAAAGATAAAGCTCATGGGTTTTTACTCTCCAACTCCCAACCCCAGAAGATAGCGGCATGTCAGGTTTCAGCAGAATGTTTGCATTTTTATTCTTACGACATGTTGCCACAGGAAACTACAGTGTACCCCAGCTGGTCATCTGTAGGATCATTGTGATGGCCTCACTATGGTCCCCGGTGCCTTTTGTTCCCCTAAACTCCTTTGTCATCCACCCCCTCAAGCTCACAACCTGAAGATAGATATCCGGACAGAGACCTGTTCCAAAGGATGAGCTTTGGCCACGTGGCAGCTTTGTGATGTGGAATGAGCTGAAAGCAAGCTCAGCTGACCTGACATAACAACATCAACGTGTCTGCAGCCTTTTTCTGGCTACCGTAGATTTGTTTTTATCATCTTTGGGAAGAACTGCAACTGAACCATGGCTGAAAAAGAAGAAAGGTCTTTGACCAGGTCTCTGAATTCCAGTACCTTGTCACCAGCAATCTTCTTTTTCAGAATGATAAAGTAAAACTAAAGCTGAGGAAAAAAGCAAAATACCTGCAGGGCCAAAGCCAATATATAAAACAAATGTAACATTGATGGAGTCTCTGTCTATATGTATATTTTATATGTGATACACATGTAATGGAATATTGTACTAGGTGCGTGCATGTGTACATGTGTGTATATAATTAGTGATAGTGACTAGATCTGTGATTTCTTTGCTATAGAGAAATCCAAGGACCAAACTCCTTTACCAATGTAAGTCAGCACTTTCTCTTCAGTCTTAGACAGTTGCTTAGAACATTGAGAAGCTAAGTGAATTATCCAAGGTCACATAGACACATAATCAAAGGCAACACTATCCATGTTATCACACTATTCTCTCTCCCTCCCTCCCTCCTTCCTTCCCTCCTTCCTCTCTGTCTCTCCCTCCCTCCCTACTCTCTGTCTTTCTCTCCTATCTGTCTCTCTCTCCCTCCATCTCTCTCTTTCTCCCCATCTCTGTCACTGTCTCTTTCCCACCTTCCCTTTCAATTGACTCCCCTTTGAAAAACATAAATTGAGTTAATTGACCCATTTGACCAGAAAAATTTGATTAGATTCATTTTTGAACCAGTTCTTCCATGATACATTTATGAAGCCTTTTTAGTCAAATATTCAAATGATGTGGGCATTGCTTCCAGTGGTGTAGGTTACAACCTTCCTATCATGTTCAGTTCCTGTCTGTCATCTCAATATGCTAAGAGCCTTCTTCATTTTCTTTTAACATATCAAAGAGAGAAATGTAGCATAAAGGATGTTGCCCATCCAAAGGAATATTAGAGTCTGTGAAGCTTTTATTATCTAGTAACATACATTGAATAATTACTAACATATATGTGTATATATATATATATATATATATATATATATATATACATATCCGTGTATATGTCTGTGTATATGTGTTTGTATATGTGTATGTATATGTATAGGTATAGGTGTAGGTATAGGTATAGGTATAGGTATTTGGATTATGGTGAAAAGCCATAATCTATGTGTATCTATCTATAATATTTCTTTGTATGCCTGATGCTATTTGTTTCTCACAGCAACCTTTTGAGTCATAAAACAGCAGAAACAACTCTAATTTCCATTTTAAAGATTTCAAAGCCCTTTCTCATAGAAATTCTCTGAGCTAGGCCATGCAAGTATATTTTTTTCACTTCTTACAGGTAAAGTAATTGAGGCTCTAGAGAGGGTGACTTGACAAAAGAGTTACGTTTAGCGTGTAAAATGAATGGGACAGATTAGATGATGCTGTAAGTCCCTCCCAGCTCTAAGTCTTGTGATTCCAGTGGGAAGCATAGGTTGCCCTTTCCCTCTCCTGCCCATCCAAATCCTAGCCTGCATTCTGAACTGGATCAGGATTCATGGGAAGCAACCCACATGTCCTAATATTCTCAAACCTTCCTTCTAAGGATCTTTTCCCTTTTCCCTTTACTGGCTGGGTATTGATAACTCCCTGCCCCACCCCCTTCTTGAGAAAACCTAGAGATCCTATTCTACTACAACTCTGGCCCATTCCCACCTTTACAAAGGTATTAAGGTGGATCTTTCCTTTCTACCTCCCTTTTGATGAATGGACGTAACTGTTCAAAGACCTTCAATGATCAGGAAATCACTAACAGTCCTTCTTTTAAGATGATGAACCATTTGTCCTTAACATTTGCCTTGATGTTCAGCCTCTGACTCATCAGGTCTTATCATCTGGCACGTGATTAAGCCCTCTAGATGGCAGGCATTGCCATCTGGTATGCCAATGTAGCTTATGGACCTCTGGGTCTTGTCATCTTCCCTGCAGCTGAACCTTAAGAATCATCAGAGCCTTCTAGCCACCGTGACTGATCCTTCTTCTCTAAGTTATCTCCTCCAATTAGAATGTAAGCTCCTAGGGAGCAGGGACTATTTCTATTTTTATCCTCAGACATTGTCATAGAGCTTGGCACTTCTTAGATGATTTTATACTCGTTCATATCATCCTCGGATGCAATAAACTAAGAACAGAGGCAAAGTCCTCATCAAGGTCCAGTGCTCACTCTACTGCACTCGACTGCAACTATTGACAGCAAATACCATTTACACTGGACTCAAAGAGTAGCGCATTGCTGCTGACTGAAAGGCTGAATAATTTTATAACCTTTATTTGGAATCAAAACTAAAAAATGGCTTACTTTGTACATGAATTTCTCATTACTGCTTGAACAACTGTAAAGGCCAAAATTCTCCCCCACAAGCCCACCCACAATACAGAAGAGGAAAAAAAAAAGAAAAAAAATGATGCCCAAAAGATTCCATAAAGGACAGCAGTTGACTCTAGTACATTCTTAGCTTCTCTTCAGAGTCTGACCTACAGAGAATACTTTTTTCAGATTTGTTATTGCTTGTAATCTGGATAAAGGAGAAAAGTAGAAATCAAAGGAACAGACTTGGACATGCTTAAAATGAGTTCCACTCTTCCTTTTGGGCCCTGCAGGGTATTATAAACTTGTTTTCTGAGTCACTATTCATCTCACCCCTTGTCCCCCAACTCTTTCTTGTTATTCTTTTCTGACACTCATTTTATTTATTTAAGGACTTAAAAAAAATAACTAAAAGGAAAATACTTAGCTTCATTTGGCTGTGAAAATAGCTGAATTCAACTTAGTATTCAGTTATTTATGCCATTCTCTTTCCTTCTCTCCCCAAACAAGTTACAATTAGGCCCATTTTAGAGATTTTGCAGCTGGGACTTTCTATGACCTGAAGAATCCCACTGCAGGACTGCCCTATTTTGGAGGATTAAGAAGAACTGCTACCATAAATATCAGAAGATCATAGATGGCTGGAAGGGACCTCAGTTTATCAAGTACAACCCTGTTGTTGCAGGAGGAAAACTGGTGAAATTGCTTAACCAAGGTCCCACAGGTAGTAAGCAACAGATCTGGAATTTCAACCCAACTTCACTCACTCCAATTCCAGTGTTCTTGTTGTTGTTAATGTTGCACAGTGCTTCTGACAACTCATTTTATCTTATCCTAACCTGGCTAACATGATACCCACCAAAAAACTCCCAAACCTTCTATTTCCTTCCTTCCTGGATTGTAACAATGATGTAATAATGGCTATTCTTGTTTATAAGAATTGTTTATAAAGCATTGCTCATATGTTAATATACAGTTAATTTTCAAAGTAGTAAGAAAAATCTGCAGGGTTTCCCAGTACAAATAAACCCAAATCCAAGACCCTTTCTAGGCAAAATAACTTGGGAAATTCAGTTCAGGTAGCAGATGTTTGCTGTAATCAGACATTACAATTCAACCCCCCATGAAGGGATGGCAACACCCTAGGCAAAGTGTACAGTGACAGATCCTGAAATATCCTACAAGAAATCCTGTTTTTAACTCAACCTTTCAAATAGTTTTTTGTTTGTTTGTTTTATCAAGCCATCTTCAACTTCTCCTGCTTTTGCTTTCCATAAAACTTAGTGATGAGCACATAGATCTCTTCTTGTAGCTGTTCTTATAACACATTCATTGAGTTTTCCCAGTGTCACAGCTCCCTGTCAAAACTGGAAAAAAAAATAAGAGGGGACAATGATATAGAAGTTTAATTAAATTTAACAATTACTTATTAAGTTTCTATTACTGACTAAATACCTGAGAAGTAAGTGGAATAATAAAAAAACAACAACAACAACAAAGTTGCCCCTGCCCTCAAGGAGCTTATAGTCTACTTGGAAAAAAAATAGTAAAACAAAGTAAATAAATATAGAATAGATATTGTTGACTTGAAAGTTTGGTTAAAGGAGGCAAAAAGACTACGTGATAGGTAAATCCATATCATTTATTCCCTTAAAGCTAGTCAAAGCTAGTAAACTTGTACAAGGAGCTGATACATAAGTTCTGACTGTCTGACAGAAGAAGGACAAAGTTTTTATATGTTTTAGGACAATCCCAGGATGTCTGTGTCCCTCAGATTTATGGTCTCCATATGTTTAACCATACCATGAGAAAGGAAGTTTGCAAACACAAACTGACAAAACGATTGACAAAATAGTGTCAGCTGGAAACCATGATCCCAGGATCCCTGAGCTTCCCCCACACAGCACACACCTCTAGGAAAGACAAGAGAAGAGCCACTATTCAGTCTTTTCTGGTCCTTGGAGTTGCTGACACAGGAAAGGGCATTTCCAGAGCAAATCAAAGCAGTCTTATTGATTGGTTCAGGCTTTGGCTCTTACTGGGAGTTCAAATCTTGTCAGTAACAAATATTACAAAGTAATTCAAGTATTTGGGATGGAAAGGGAACATTTACAAATGGAGGTGTTAGACAAGGCCTTTTATAGCAGGTCATACCTGGCCAAGATTTGAAGGGAGTCATAGGTTTCAACGTGCAGAAGGAAGGATGAAGAATATTTCAGACATGTTCAAAAATCAAAATAAAGTTGATAGAAAGGGAATAGTCAGTTCATTTCCCTTAGGCTGATTAATATCAGGAATTACCCTAGTTCTTAAGGTATTACTTATGTTCATTTTCTTATGTTTTATGTTATACAGAGTACTTTATGTAGAGAAATCGGCACTCTCCAGCTGCCAGAATGCTAAACAATGGTCAAATGAGTTTTGTTAACTCCTAGTATGCATAATAAAAGAAGAAACTTAGGGGAAATGACATAAGGCATAAATCTGTTTTGTTCTTGGTCATTTACTTATTTTCTTGGCCATCAGGGCTTCATGAAAGGCTAAGAACCACATCACCTAACAAACACAGCATGTTGGTAGCTTTATTAAGTGAATTACCCAAAAAAGATCTGAGGGGAGTGCAAACTGATAACCTGATATTGATAGGAGCTAAAGAGATTTTCTAACTTCAAGCCAGATAGCTGCCTGGAACCATGGACTTCATGTCACCACTAAAAGAAGAATAGTCACAAGAATAGACTTATTATTAATAGGTATACTTCTGTTGACTTTCTTTGACTGTTTCATGGATGTGGTAGTTCAATTGCCTTGGGGTGTGCAGTAAAAGAACTTTTGTAGTAGTAGTAGCATGCAACCAGATGGTAGCAGAAAAAAGTTAACGATGCTGGAAAAGCCAAATAGCTGAAGACCAGCAGATGGTAGCAGAGAGAAGCTCAGCAATCAACACTAGCAGAAATACTTTAGAAAGTGAAGATAACTTCCAATAGAAATGTGATGCTTAGCAAAGAACAGGTAAAAAAGCAAAAAATAAGAGCAACTAATTTACATTCGCAGAGGGTTCTGCAGTGCTCAAGATGTGAGTTGCCATGGTCACATGGATACCTATGAATACGAATGTAACCTTCATTCATCTACCTTTGGCACCATATGTTTATTGCTGTGTACACCTTCACAAATTGCTCCCTGCACTACACATGTGCCCTCCCTATGTGTTCCCTAGTAACATGCATTTACTGTGTACGTGTACCTTCCCTGTACATGATCTGGTAACATGGAGAGCATATTTTCTTGTCCTTTGCTTTTGATTAAAAGTGTGTGTGTGTGTGTGTGTGTGTGTGTGTGTGTGTGTTTTCCCTTTGTAACTAATGCATCCAAATAAAACATATTTGTAACTACTCATGAGCTATGACTTTGAGTGGATGCTCATCCAAAAAAATACATTGAACCTAGGGTAACTTTTGGAGCTCCGTACATGGAGAAAGCTGAGTACTACATGCACTTGAGGTTAGCTGGATTACAGAGTATATAACAGTAAGAAGTAAGAATGGAAAGACAAACTGATATTAGACTTCTGAAGGCCCTGAATGCCACGAAAAGTAATTTAAATTTTCAAGATATCAGCCTTCTGATTCTCTGCCCTCTGCCTCTTATCATTATCTCTGCCCTCTCTCCTTCCTTAGGTACCTAAAGTATTCAAGTTTTCTCCCTGGGAGAACATGTTTTTATTTAGAAAGTAGTTGAAACACATTTATACTAACCTGTACATGGCTGATAGATTGGATTGTACCCACCACCATTCCAAGAAGATTTGCATTTTAACAATTTGAAGCCTTAAGCTAAACAAAATGAGCTTCTGTAGTAGAATCTCAGTTAACAGTGAGCAGATGGGGACATTTTCTAGATGAGCATTGGGCGATCCTTCTCTGTTCTGCCTATGCTATGTATAAGGCTGTCCCTGCCCACATGGGCTATCTGGCACAAATATGCTCTTCAGAGCATTACATAGAGTTTGTTTTATTTAGAGAGAGTGTTACATTATATAATAAAAAAAAAAAAGAACAATTTCATTACACAATCTCTTTTATTCATTTCTCTAGTCTATACAGTCTCCCTGTGACTCTCGAATCTTTCATTGGTTCTTAAGATGGTAAAGATTGTGAGAGACTATTGTGCTCTAAGCAGATTGGGACCCTCAGATGAAAACTCTACTGTGTCAGCATTACTTCTACCATAGCTTGTAACACTGAGTTCAATAATATAGCTTGCAGCAACAAGTTGATTAGAACAATCTTCCAGTAATGGATCTTGGCTTTTCTAACAGACAGGACCATGGCTTTGCTTACTTTTTCATAATGTCTGAAATGTACCAAGTGTCCAGAGAATGGAATAATTTCAATGTAGATAGTGGCTACTTCAGCTGAATTTCATTTTGGCAGTAAACTTTCCAGGTTTTGAATACATGTTCCTGAATGTCATTTTCGGAAATCCTCAAATATCATGTTAGGTATTAGTGATAAAAAGATCAAAATAATCTTCCTCTGATTCAAATATCATAAGTCAATGCCAACCTAATAATTAGAAATAATTCAGCTCAACTCAATTCAGTTTAATTTAATTCATACAGCACTTAATAAGTTTAAGTTATGCCAAAACATCATATTATCTACCTTCAAGGAGTGTACATTCTACTGAAAACAGACTTTCAATGTAGACCATTGTATCATATGCTGTGTAAAAACCATGGGACTTAGGAAATGTTTCTTAGGTAGAACAGACGTTAACAGTGTTCAAAGTATATAGTCCAAATAGTATGTAAACAAAATTTATCTTTGGTGATCCAAATCTTCTCTCTCATGGAACCTTGGCGCCCACTTCATGTATTCAGTAATTTTCTCTATCTTTTTCTTACTAGTTTTAATGTAACCACAAAGAATCTGATGGGTTTTAATCCTATCCTAAATGAGTGAGGGGTGAAGCAAAACAGTGACTCTCATACTTGTTTTCACTTAATTATTTAAATATAATGATGGAATAATGCCAACAACAGCAAAAAGGCATTATAAAGCAGTGGAGGACATTTTTGAAGTCACATTGCATAGGCAACCTAATTGTTTCCTTCTTGAATTTCTAGGTCATAGGATCATAGATTTATAGCTAGAAAGGACTTTAGAAGCCACTGAGTCTAATCTCCTCATTGAGCAGGAAAAAAAAGGCACAGAGTAGTTACATGACTTGTTGAGGATCCATAGTGTCCAAGAAAGGATTAAACTCCAAGCCTAGTTCCTTATCTACTCTACCATGCTCAACAATGAATCCGGTCATCCCCTGTGCCATTTGGAGAGCCCCTCATACGCTATTTATACAGGAGGTCAATTCTGTTTCCCTACAACTAAGTCCCTTCCACTCATAAATTTTCATAGGTCATTTCTCCAAAGGTTTAAAATGCCTTATTCTCTAGAGAATGAGAGAATAAACCTAATTCTAAGAAAGGCACTTTTGGGGTTCAGGGGGAGAACACATAAATGTTAGCTGGAATGGTTTGGGAAAGGCTAATATATGCACTTATTCTCTGCTGAAACCTGGAATTGAAGAAGAGGCCTTAAGATGCGTGGTTAACTGAGCTAGTTCATAGAAATGGTGCAATATAAGAATGGTGATAGAGGAAGAGGAAAATATTCCAACTGAAAAGAAGTAGAAAGCTTACATCCCTGAGAATCAGTTTCCTCATCTGTAAAATAGGGATAAAAATATCTACATAATATTTACAGGGTTGTTGTATGACTCAAATTTTAAAGCCTTAAATAAATAATGGTCCTTATTCATCATATTACAGTGGTAATCTAGCTTGAGGAGAGTTTTCACATATGCAGAAAAGTGGGAGACAAAGACAACAAGGCAGTGGGAATAGATAGTTTAGGGCCTTGTCTGGCTAGAAGAATCTTAGAAGAAGACTTAATCCTATAAGTAACAGAGGATCATCTTGACTGTGTAATGAGGAAGTGAATTCATAGTCTCATTTGGAGGCATTGGGGTAACGGCAGCCCTATTCTCAAGGCCTAATTGTATGACAGTGGCTGTAAAATAATCATTTAGACCAGAGGTTCTCAACCTGTGGGTCATGACTCCTTTGGGGGTTAAACAGGGTTGCCTAAGACTATCGGAAAACACATATTTTCGATGGTCTTAGGAACTGAAACACCGCTCCTCTATCCATCTCCAGGTGGGTCTATCCACATGCAGATATGCCCACATACAAGTATTAAAGGGTCGTGGCGTTAGGAAGGTTGAGAACCACTGATTTAGACTATATGACTATTACCTCCCTTTTAGTTTTAAATCTTATAATTGTATTAATCTTTAAAACCTAGAAGTGACTAATAGTCAAGGAAACAACTTGATAAGAACTAGGTGATTTTTCCCTCCCAAATTAGTCAAATTTTTGATTAAAGAAAGAATGGGGGCAATGAGTAGGTCTCAGAGTGGATAGAAGACTGGACTTAGAATCAAGAAGACTTGAATTCAAATCAAGATACTTGCTAGCTGTGTGACATTGGGTAAATCACTTAACCTCTGCCTCAGATTTCTGTGAAATGAGTATAAGAGAACCTATCTTACTGGGTGGTTGGTAAAAGTCAAAGGATACAGCATTTGTAAAGTACATATATAAATCCTAGTGGTTATTGTTATGATAATAATTATTATTCTCCTGCTTGTGGAGTTTCCAGAAAGGAGAATCAGGCAGATTAAAATTGTTTAATCAAATGAAATCCAATTCAATTCAAGAAGCATTTATCAAACATTATTTCTTTATATCCTGAGGAAACAAAGCTCAGAATAAAAGTTACTGACCTTAAGCACCTTAAACTGTTCTGGAGGGTGGGTGGGAATGGGAGTTATCTCCAGCCATCCTGCTCCATATCTTGCCTCCAGACCCTAAAGACTCCAGAGGAGAAAGTAAGGCTGGTGACTCTGTACAGTCTTCCCTCACTTAAATCCAATTCACTTTTAAGTAACGACCTCAACTTCCTTCTTGTCATGGTTCTCTTTGAGAATGGAGGACAAACAGCAACAAGTCACCTGTGTGGGAATACAACAATTTCACACATAAAGAAATCTGAAGTTGACAACAAAGACATTTTGCAGAGGGAAATCACTGATGGGGCTTGGGGCTATCAGAGAAGGCCCCTGGCAGGAAGTATCATTTCACCTGACAATTAAAGTGAACTAAAGATTTAAAAGGCAGAGAGGTGAGGAGGAAGGATATTACAGGCATTTGAAATAGACCATGGAAAGGCAAAAACTGAGGGTGGAACACAATAAATGAAAATAGTAAGTGGACTAGTTTGGCTGAAATGTAGTATGACTGATGAGGAATAATGTGAAATCAGTCTAGAATGGTAAGCTGGGGCTAGATGGTGAAGGGCTTTAAATGCCAAAGAGAGACATTATATTTTATCCCCAAAATAATCAGAAGCCATGGAAGCTTTTTGAGCAGAGGAGGGACATAGTCAAACCTGTGCTAATGACGATCATTTTGGCGGAAGGGAGAAATTAGAATTAGGGAGACCAATTAGAAGGTTATTTCTATAGTATAGGTAAAAAAAATGATGAGTGCCTAACCTAGATTAGTGATCATGTGAGTGAAAAGGTTATATGTGAGACATGCATATTGGAGTAGAAATAATAATACTTAAATTGATTTGATATGAAAGGATTAAGGGAAAATAAAGAGTATAAATAAAATTGAGATTCCAAAACTGTGTGCCTGGAAAGAAGATAATACTCTTAAAAGAAAAAGGGAAGTTAGGAGAAGGTGTAGGCTTAGGAGGAAAGATTTAGTGAGTTCTTTGCTGGATTTGGCAGCTAAGAGGCATAGCAGATAGAGCAGTAGGCCTGGAATCAGGAAGACCTGAGTCAAATCTGGCCTCAGACAGTTACTAGCTAAATGACCTTGGGCAAGTCACTTAATCTCATTTGTCTCAGTTTCCTCATCTGTAAAACTGGATGAAGAAGGCAATAGCAAATCACTCCAGGATCTTTGCCCAGAAAACCCTGAACAGAGTCACAAAGAGTCAGACATGACTGAAATGATTGAGCAACAACACCTTGGATATGGTAATGCAAGTGAATAAGTCAATCTAGAATTTGAGAGAAAAAATGAAGCCAGAATATGAAAATGTTAAAGTCAACTACAGGGAGATGATAATCACAGTCACGGAAACAGATGAGATTATCAAGAGAGTGAAGGGGTGATGGGGGAGGCTAAGACAGACCCCTACTAAAGTCATTTAATTTCCCTGGGTCTCAGTTTCCTTTTCTGTAAAATTAAGAAAATGGATTCAACGTCCTATGAGGTCTCTTCTAACTCTAAATTTATGAATGAATCATAGTGAAGTGAAATTAGTGAAATTAAATGAGTTAATGTTGAATAAGGAATGGAATTCAAGTCTCTATATTCATCCCCTTTTATTCATTATATTATAGCACAGTCTAAGTCAAGGCTATAATACAGTGAAGGGATGTATAGGGTATTCAGGGAGGGCTTGAAGAGTCCCTTTGAAGGTTGTTCATCCACCTTTGGTGTTCACTTATCAGCCAACTTTCACTTATGGCTCCAAGAAGCTGTAGCATTCAGAGCAAAAAACAGAGAGACTAAGTCAGATTGATGGTAATTGACAGGCATCAAACGTGTTGATGAATTAGGAGGATATCTACTCCAAGCACGTGAAGATTTTTCCCTGATTAAATGGGCAGATGAGAACAATTTGGTCCAACAGCCATGAAGGTTGCTGAAGAAGATGCTATGGGGCACTTAGAGCTTAGTTGGACATCAAAGTCTCCAAGGATTCATCCAATGAATCCAAGGCTATCTCCAGTCATTTTGACTTTCATCTTGCCACTGGACTTTGATGAATCTGGAAGAGAGAATGAGGATGATGGCTTTGTGCAACTCTGCTTCACTTAAATCTAATTCACATACAAGTCAAGACATAACCTGTGATGGCCTTCTTCAAAAACAAGAGCACTGGACAAGTCAATAGTCTTGTGCTCCATTCCTAGCTATGCTGCTCTCATTATATGACCCTGGGCAAGTTACTCAATGTCCCTGGGTTAATGTCTTTTTATCTGTAAAATGAGAGGAAAAATTGAACTCGATGATCTCTAAATTAGCCAGTCCCCATAGCTCTCACATTCTGTTTGTCGGCTTACTCTGAAATGCAATGGCATTGGAGATGTTCTTTAGGCAGATCAACATGCTGAATGTCTGTATTTGTCATTAAGTAAGGAAGAACCAGATTTGGGGGTGGATCCCTCAAACCATCATTTCCTCATACTGAGAAAATGTTAGTGTCTGTTTACCGAGACATATTAATAGAATAATCTCCTTCCAGATCAGTGTGCTTGAGCCACAATCACTCTTCACATCTCCAATTGTTCTTAATTAGCATCTGATTAAAATGTCTTCTCATGTTCTTCAAACACAAAAGTTGTCATTGAGATCAATGAGAGTACTTTTATTAGGGGTTCTACTTGGAGAGATGGAGGCAGGGGATCTATAATGAAGTACCTAGGACTTCGAAATACCTTCCCTCTCCTGATTCTAATCAGTCTCTGTCTAAACCTAGAAATTATAGTATTCGGGTAACTGAGACTCCAACAAATAGTCAGATCTAAAGATGGAAGGGACCAAATAGGCCATCTAGTCCAACCCCTTCATTTTACAGATGAAGAAACTGAGGCTCAGGGATATTAAGTTTGACTTTTTTCCCAATTAACTGGGGACCTCACATATGCACAGCAGTCTTTATACCCTACTAGGCAGCTCACATGCTCAATTGTTCTATTAGGAAACTTCCCCTCATCTGTAGATGTTCACTCGTCTTCAATTAGTGGTTTGCTTCCCAAAATCAAAACTGTACAATGGTACAACTATCCAACACAAAAAAGCAAGCATAATAGGTTCTCCCCAGCATCCATTCCATGGCAACACAACCTGTGCAGAAGCCATGAATACTTTGTAGTACAGACTTAAAGGAGAGGTAACCTGGCATAGTGTCTATAGAAATCAATCTATGTGTCAGGAACACCTAGACATCTCAGTATCCCAGGTAACCTCTTTAAGTCTCCAAGTTGCAGATCACTTGCTCACTCAAACTGGTAAAGGGAATTTCCCAATCAAAAGTTCCCTATATCAGTGAAGTTTGGTGAAACATAAGTTTGGTGAAAAAGTAACCAACCAAAAAACTCTCAGTGACTTGATACCGCAAGCACCTAAAGATATAAAGGGACCAGGGTTAACTTTTTTAGCCGTTTTCTGTGTCTATGACTCCCTGCTTCACCCTTTTCTCCTTCAACTTTCTCTCCACCTCTATCTCCTTCAGCCATTTCTCTCTGTCTCTGTCTCTGTCTCTGTCTCTGTCTCTGTCTCTCTCTCTCTCACACCCTCCCCCCCCCCCACACACACACATGAGATTTGGCTCAAATTAGCTGGAAGAAGGTGGCACTCTATCTTCAAATAAGCCCTCAGTTGTGCGTGACATAGAAGCTTTTCTTCTTTTCAAAAAACATTTTTTCTTCTTCTTCTGTGAATGAATAGGATGGAGCAATTCAATGCCCCTAATTTTCAGCATGGAAACCAAGGTAACACAAGAAAACAATACAAGAGAGGTGCTTATTTTAGATGGATGATGAATGCAGAAATTATCCATCTTTGTTATAATCTTACTGCACTTTACTTAGGCATCACAAGTGCCCATGAACATGCTATTCAGACCTTTCCTTGGGTGAATCAGATGAATTAAAAACTGTAAGGAACACACTGTTACAGAGCTTCTCCTTTCTCCAGGTTATCTGCCTACCCTTAAGCTATCCATTTGTTTCCTGCTTTCCCAGGCTAGGTTTGTGGCAATCTGGAAAAGTAGCTTACAGCAGGGCTAATTTTGTATGTCTCTGTCGACATAAATTGAAAACAATGTTTTCAAAACTAATAAAGCATTATTGAAAAGCCAAAAATTATGTCTAAGTATAAACTGTTATATATTTGATGATGCCAGGACAGAAACTAGGATCATGGGAGCATAGATTTAGAACTCAAAAGGATCTTTGAAATCATCAGTCCAACCCTTCATTTAATATTTGGGAAAAATGAGGCCCAGAGAGGTTGCAATTTGCTCAGATTTGAACAGCTAATAGGAAGTTGTCAGCAGATAACTAAGCTAGCATTGTCTTGTTGGAGCCAAGGGAATGTAAAGAGCATGAATGAAGTGTTTTGGCACACCTGGGCACAAATGTCCTACATTCTATGCTTGAGTCTCATTGCAACCCAGTGACATAGGTATTACAATCCCCATTTTATAGATGAGAAAACAGCTCTGAGAGAAAAGGAGTTACCCATGGCCTCAGAGATATTAAGTGAACTGGGGTTTAATCCCTAGTCTTCTTGACACCAAGTCCAGTACTCCATCCACTGCTTCTGGAGTGGCTCAAATGTTCCCCTTTCTACTGATTGAGCCCAATTCTAAATCCTGTGTATCCTTAGCTGTTTTTAAACTGAGACCTCAAAAAAAAATTGAAGCAGGTTTTACCTATCCAACCCTATTGAGTCAATCAAAGGAAGATTTCATCGGTATGGACCATAAATTGCTTTTTCAGATTGTCCTAAGTGCCTCCTCTGCATTTCTCGCATCTTTTTTACAGGCTATAAGTAGGAAACAGCTTTTCTAGCAGCACCGATTAGAAGTGTATGAAGTGTCAGGCCAGATTTAGGGATTCAAAGATTTATGCTACATTTTTCTCCAACTTGGAAAAGCAAAATGGAATGAAAAAAAAAGAAGTCTTACCTTCATACCACTGTGAACCCAGACCCTATCATCCTATTCATGTCCTTAAGTGATAATTTAGCAACAATTTCAATTACCAATACCCTGGCACAGTAATGAAAGAGAGAAAAAAATTTAAATCTATTCAGCATTTCTGCAATATTTTCCCAGATCTTAAGCAATCAAACACCTATATTACACAACCTTCTTAATTTCTACTTTTCTTGCTTCCTCTCTCTTATTGACTCTGCTATTTGCTCTGCTTTAATTTGGCCAGCTAGGTGGCATAGTCGATTGGGTGCTGGGCCTGGAGTCAAAAAGACTCATCTTCCTAAATTCAAATGTGGCCTCAGACACTTACTAGCCGAATGACCCCGGGCAAGCCACTTGAACCTGTTTACCTCAGCTTTCTGTAAAATGAGCTGGTGCAAACCACTCCAGTATCTTTGCCAAGAAAAATCCAAATGGGATCACGAAGAGTCAAGCACTGCTGAAAAATTACTGAACAAGAACAAGAACAACAAGCATTGTGATCCCCTCCCCCTATTTTCCCAGCTCATGGAGTTTAAGAAAAAAGTGGGTATTAACCGACTATTATGTTATACATCACTCTCAGTACTATGAATACAAAAACAGTTTGTTCTCTCAAGGATCTTACTTGTAATAGGGAATAACAATATATATATAGGGGTCTGGGAGGTGTGTGTATATAGGTCTGAAAAGTTTCCAACATGGTGAGTTCAAAACTATAGGAGGATAGATAAAAAAAAATTCTTCCCTGGTTTTATTGTGGTTCAAGAATTGGACAGTATAAGGGGAGAGTGGAGTGTTCATTAAGGTGGGAAGGCAGTTGATTTAAAGGGGGGGAGGGGCACAGAATGAGGTAGAGCATCACAGAGGCTAGCCTAGATGTAGCAAGTGCATGAGGCAACCACCAGTCAAAATGAGACCAAAATGTAAGCATTCTGGAGGTAGAAGATATAGGTCCTCCGGAATATGGCATCTGGCCCCAAAGCTTATCATTCCTAGTTTGGATTCCCCTGCCAATTTACCCACACTTAACCCTAAGAGCCATTGTCCCTTCCTCTGCTTTTTAACTGGGGATCACGGTGGGGCAAAAGTCAAATCCATGATACAACTGAATCCTCAAATGTATACACAAATCCTTTTGTACATTTCTCCTTGCTACTTAACATTATTCTGACCTCCTATACATGCAAAGGCTTGTACACATATATTCAAGATGCTGGTCAATGGAGTACTGGATTAGGATTGAGGAAATAGGATCATGGAAATTCAGAGTTAGAAAGGACTTCAGAGTCCATACAATCCAACTCATTCATATTGTTTTCAATCTAGCTAGCCATTGGCTGCTGATTTCCTGATAAGGGAACCTACAACCTTCCAAGGCAGCTTTCTATGATTAGGTAGGGATAACTGTTATAAAGATTTTTCTTTATGTCAAGTCTAAACTCATATCCATGCAAGTTTTACCTAGTTCTCCCGGTTCTCCCCTCTGGAGCCAAATAGAACAAATGCAATCACTCTAACACATCACAGTTTTTCAAATACATAGATTTTTCTTTCCCAGCCTAAACATTTCAGTTTCTTCATCTGTTCCTTAGGTGCTACAATCTTAATGCGATTCATCATCCTAGTCATCTTTTTGTGGATTCTCTCCAATATATTACTTTTGGTCTAGGACTACCTGTTTTACTAACTAAAAGTATAAATCTGGGCTAATCATTTAATATCTCTGGACTTCAGCTCCCCATTTTGTAAAATGAGGCAATTGGACTATGTGATCTCCAAGGTCCCATTTACCTTTAAAAGTGTACTCTAAGCTTTTCCACTCTCTCCAATACCCTAAACTCTCCCTCCCACCCTCACCCAACACACTGGTTAGATGACCACTCTTGCAGTGGAGTGGCAGTTCAATAGACTATCAGACTTGGAGTCAGGAAGAGTTCAAGTTGTGACTTAAATACTGCCTATGTAACTCTGGACAAATTCTCTTAATCTCTAACTCAGTTTATTCATCTGTAAAATGTGAAGAGTAATATCATCTCACCCATCCGGGGTTGTGCTTAGAATCAAAATTAAATAATATATGTAAAGTATTTTTGCAAACCTTTAAAGAATTAAAAACAAAACAGTTGAAAACAAAACAAATGTGCACTTGTTGAGGAATGGTTAGTCAAATTGTAGTATATGAATATAATGGAATATTACTGTGCTATAAGAAACGAACATGATAGGGGCAGCTAGGTGGCACAGTGAATAGAGCACCAATCCTGGAGTCAGGAAGACTTGAGTTCGAATGTGACCTCAGACACTTAACATTAGCCATGTGACCTTGGGCAAGTCACCTAACCCCAATTGCCCTGCCTCCCCCCCTCCAAAAAAAAAAAGCCAAAACAAAAATAAGAAATGAATATGATGAATACAGAGAAACTTGGAAAGGCGTAAAATAATGCAAAGTGAATTTAAGCTTCTCTGGAAATTTCACTCTGGCCTCAAGTTCTACCTGAACAAATCTATTCCTGTTTTGATAAAATAACAGTTCAGATGCTTGAAGACAGCTATCATATACCCCCCTAAGTTTTCTCTTCTTTAGGCTAAATATCTTTTATAATGTGGTTTCCAATCCATAGAGATGAGAAAAATGCTTAAGTTGCTGGTAGTAGAAGCTAGTAGAAGCATTGAAAGTACTTCTTATCCTTTTCCTCCCCCTCTCCCTCCTCCTTCCTTCTCTTCCTTCTTTTTGGAGATAATCAAGGTCAAGCGACCTGCCCACGGTTACACAGCTAATAAATATATGAGGTCACTTTTGAACTCAGGTCCTCCTGACTCCAGGGCCAGTGCTCTATTCCCTACACCACCTAGCCGCCCCTCTGATCATTCTTAATATATCTACCTGTTGAAGTTCCCATTTTCCTTCAATGATAAATTCACAGGTCACTTCTACCTTACCATCTAGTAATCCATTCCTTGCCCTCATCCTTAACAACTTATCTCTGTGGAAAATATTCTTTCTTCATAATAATTAGCAATTTGTTGACCCTGGAGAAGCCTAGGAAAGGAAAACAAAATCTACCTTCAAATAAATTTATAATATATTCTGTGAAAATTATAGGAATCAGGATTGGTGGAGCATGTCTGCAATCCCTGTGATTCCAAAGGATGAGACTGGTGGATCACTTCATTTCAGGAGTTCTGAGCTGCAGTAATTCTAAAGTTAATCAGGCACCAATACAGTAAAACTTAAGAAGCAGGAGGCCACAAGGCTAGCTAAAGAGGGGTAAACCAGCTCAGGTTGAAAATGGAGCTAGTCAAAGTATCTATGTTAATTGCAGTAACATCAGGCCTTTGAGTGGCATTGTACATATTTCCAGCTTAGGTAAGATACAGAATCAAGAGAAGAAAAAAAAAAGAAAGAAAAGAAGGGAAGGAGAAAAAGAAGGTGGGAAGGCAGAAAGAAGGGAGGAAAGAAGTTAGGCCAAACTGCCTCCTTTCCCATTAGAGAATTTCCCTTTTATAGCTAAGTATGCTTAAGGTAGAGCATGGTATTGAGAATCTAGGAGCTGAAACAAGTAATTGTGAGGTTGTGAAAAGAGTCCTGGACTTGGAGTCAGAAAAACTGGTTTCAGTTTCCAGCTCTTTTATATATTATCTCTTGTGGACTTGGCCAAGTCTCTTAGTTTCTATGGACTTCTGGTTCCTCTGTTCTAAGAATGAGATGACCTCTTATTACAAAGGGTTAAAGATTTCTCGAGAAGCAAATTTGGGCATGACCTAAGTAAAGACTTCTTAGCCATTTGACCTGTCCAAAAATGGAATGCACTGAAGATTGGGGGAGAGGGTACTCAGTGGGATGGCTGTTTTGGGTGGTGGGTAGGGGACAGATGGGGAGAAAATTTGTAACTCAAAATCTTGTGAAAATGAATGTTGTAAACTAAAAATAAACATAAAATTTATTTTAAAAAATGGAATGCACTACTCTGGGAAATGGTGAGCTCAATAATGAAATTTCTTTAAACAGTTATCATATGTGCCCTAAATAAATAAATAATTTATTTAAATATATGTGTGTGTGTGTATATATATATATGTATATATATATATATAGGATAATTAAATAATTATATGGGATAAATAAATTACATATGATTATATAGGATAGTGGTGGCTAGGTGGTGCAGTGAATAGAGCACCAGCCCTGGAGTCAGGAGGACCTGAGTTTAGACACTTAACACTTATTAGCCATGTGACCTTGGGCACTTAACCCCAATAACCCTGTTTTACACTCTGCAAAAAAGCAAAAAGAATAATAATTATTATATAGGATATTATAGAACTCAGGTTCCTAGCCTAGATTAATAAAGTTGATTTAATTTTTTTTTATTTCAATACACATTTAGACATAGTTTTATGTACCAGATATTTGAAAACATGTATTATATATGATACAATATATTTGAATATATTTTATGTTCATATGTGGTTTTAAAGTATAAATATATATTTAAAATATTTAGTTCCAATTGTGAACCTATTTTTTTTTTCTTTTGAAAAGGAGAAGTTCATGGGCTTCAATAGACTATACAAATACACATTAAAAAGGTAGAGAGCTCCTTTTGTGGAGGATGATTACTGTTCAGGTAATGGATTTTACCAAAAGGACCCTAAGGTCTTTAACTCTGTGATTCTAAGAACTTTGTGATTTTGTGGTTGCTCCAATCACTCATCATCATCATTAGTCTGAATGTCTCAGGCATAAAATTGATTGTTTCATTCCCATATATTAGGTCCCAGAGAAGACAATTCTTTCCTGATCACAATAATTTTCTTGACACAGTAACAAAACTCTTCAAAATCCATACCCCATTTTTATTCTCCCCAGCTTTCTCAAGGAATGAATAAAATCCAAATTTAGCGAAGGCATCATTTTGGTGGTCATTTGTGGATAGCATCCTACAAGGGAGATGTGGAACGTGAAGATTGGCATTGTAAAGAGTGTGTGTGTATGTGTGTGTGTGTGTGTGTGTGTGTGTGTGTGTGTGTGTGTGTGTGTGAGAGAGAGAGAGAGAGAGACAGAGAGACAGAGAGACAGAGAGAGACAGAGACAGAGACAGAGAGAGAGAGAGAGAGAGAGAGAGAGAGGCAGAGAGAGAGAGAAAGACAGAGAGACAGAGAGAGTAGGAAATAGTCAAACAAATACAGAGATGGCTGGTAGACACCATAGTCTCTTTCCCAAACATCGTGATCTTCTGATTCCTCAGTGCTGTGGAAAACAATTTTCTATGTAGACAGATCTGCAGTGGGGAAATAATACTAGCAGGCAACAGGGTCAGAAAATTCTCTCAAATCCATCTAAAAACAGAAAGTCTGACAAAAATCAAAGCATTGGAACATGCTATCACAGACACGGATTCCGGGCTCAGCTCTCCTATATCAGGGCTGCTGCTGTTGTGTTGTTGTTTTGAATGGATGATATTCAAGGTCAGCTGTTGCAATCTCTCTGGTTGCTGATGGCTTTAACAGAGGCTGAACTCAGAAGACTAACATGTTTTATGCTGAAGAAATGCTTCAGTAAGTAAGAAATCATTGTTAGCACCTTTGGTATGTATCCACTGTGAAAGGCAAAATACTAATGAATCTGTTGAGTACTGATGGAAAGGATTTAATATGCATTTCCACAGAAATGTCTTGTAATTTGGCATTAATTAATGTCCAATTATTGTAAGCTGTTACTAATAAATTTTAAAGTCTACTCTGCACTTCCATTTTGTAATGTTTTTATAAAATGGAACATTAGATGTTTTTTAATCTTGTCTGTTCTAGCAAAATACCCCAGATAACACTCTGTTTTGCATTTCAAATAATATGTGCTCATTTAAATGCAAAACCAGGGTCCAATCAGAATAAGATGGCAATCAAATTACAATATTCAATGAAGAAATTTCCAAGCTGACTTCATTAGTAAACTATCAGGAATTTCAAGATCTTACAAGGTTTCTATTTGTTTGTACAACTGCAAAGGGCTCAATTATGGAGCTTTGAGACAGCCTAAAAATAACATCAGACTAATTAAAAGTTTCAATTGGATTTGGGAGAGCACTGTTTTGAAAAACTTTTATTTATTTATTTTTCTAAAAATCCAGTTGACTTTTGAAATGGACTCTGGAGGGAGAGATGGGATTTTTTAAAAGGTTGCATGGGTTAACCTCCTTAAAAAAAAAATAAAGGCTCATAATAAGTTGCTTTGGCATATCCAGAGACAGCCCTGCAGCTCTAACGACACAGTGGATCCCCAGGGCTAGCATGGCTTTCATGTACTTGTGGACTTCCAAGAAGGCTCACCTTCTTTTTCTGTCGCTATTGTTTGTGTCAAGAACATGCTGGGAGAGTTTGCAGCTTCAAGTTGCTGAATCTTTTTAAAAGACAGGCTAGAGGTTCATTCTTTGAAGTCATTTTCCCTTTGGGAGGTAAGATACAGGTAATCAGGAAAAGCTCAGGAGGTAGGGCTATTATGATAATATTCTGCCAGTGCAATTTGTTGGTGCTCAAAATGTTATATAATTTGGATCATCTAACTTTGTGGAAACTCACCCAGCAGGGCTCCCTCCTCAACAGGTGCTGGCTGTGTTGAAAAAGAGGCCAGGAATTGGAAGGAGAATTTAGAATAATTCCAGAGCCAAAACTTTCAGCTGATCAGACAGTGCAGTTCTCTATGTGGTTCACTGAAGGTGATAGGCCTCTGTAGGACAGTATATTATTTCTTTACATTTCTTTGACTGGAATCTCTTGTCTTCTTATTATAGCAAGAAGATAACTCTCCTGAGCTTTTCACAAGACATGAACAAAAAGATGTAAATTATCGCCTTTAGAGAAATGCTAATCTTTCACTCTAAAGAACCATACACCCCTCATACACACCAAAAAGAAGAAAAAAATAAATTAAAAAAAATAACGATCTCAAGGTTTCCAAAGTTTTACAAATACCCTAGTCATTAAACTCCCGTCCGGGAGGTTATATGGGTACCAGTGCATCTGTCATTTCCGGGGAAGACCATTAGCGTTTGTTAACAGCTTGAGGAAAAGTACACATTTGTAATTCAGCTTTTATGATGGGCTTATTAATGCACAAACTACTACGGGGATAGATTGTGCTTATGTCGCTACGCAGTTGAAACAAACACAAGAGAGATTAAGACAGAGGCAACATCATCACCCTTAAATTGAAACTTAATATTTCACCCTTCAGGCCATCAATCTGCTCATTCAATTTTTTAAAAAAATTGTTGATATCTTCTTCTTAGCATTACCTTCATTTTCAAATATATCTGTCTCCTCTCCCCTACCGAGTGAACAGTCCCTTGTATCAACAGTAAAACAGAAAATGGGAATGAAAAGGAGTTCGGAAACACTAACCAATAAATCAACAGATGACGGTATATTATAGTGTATGTAATGCTCCACACCCATAGTTCCCCTCATTTCTGTTCAAATAGCATAATTAACCAGAAGGTCAATTATTTCAGCTTTGATTCATATATCTAAGACTCATTATCCTTCCTTTTCAATATTATGTGATTCAAATGAGTATTGTCATTTTGACTACAAACAATAAGAGACACATGACTTCTAGGTCCTAATTAGTGAGGACAATAAATCCCCTCAAGTAGTTGCTGGTATTCAAATTTGCACTATTTGAAATTGTCATTATTTCAAATATGGACTTTTTTTTTCCTAGTTCAATGGAAATATACAGTGTGAATTCAAATCCTGTGACCATTTTAAGGGATTCATTATTTGTGCTAAGTAATGCCTAGTTGTAATTACAAGTGGAATGAACTGAAATTTGAGGTCAATAATCACTTTAAAAATAACTTGAAGAGAGAGACAGAAAGAAAGCATGTTTCCATGTTCCTTCTGTAGGGAAAAGCTTCATTGTTATAATTACTTAGCTTTTGGCTTGATTTTTCTTGTTCTTTCCACTTGCATTGTCATAATTCTTGTGGATAATCTTTCCCTGATCATGCTTACTTCTCTTTGTATTGGTTCATATAAGTTTTTTTTTCTATGTTTCTCTGCATTTTTCACATTCCTTGTTTCTTGTGGTCTTTGAATATTATTATTCTCTTGTACCACAGTTTATTTAGTCATTCCCAAAATGATGATCATCTACTCTGTTCCCAATACCTTACTACCATGAAAAGTGCTGTTACAAATATTATGGTGTATATGGAACCTTTGTTTCTCTACTTGGCCTTCTTCTGATATATGACTAGCAATGAGAATATGCTCATTCTAACAATAATTTCAGAGCCTACGTATCTTCTATACAGGGGAATAAATTACAGGGGTAAAACACATTTTTTTTTATTTTAATAGAACTAATTCCCCTTCTAATATTAAATATTTTATTTTATGCATGTAAAAAAACATTATTATGAGAAGGGGTTCATGGCCTACCTTAGACTGACAATATAGTCCATGAAACAAACAAAAAAGGCTAGGTACCCATACCTTAGACTCATTTTTGTAGATAGATAGATAGATAGATAGATAGATAGATAGATAGATAGATAGAAAAGGAAGTAACTTATGAATGAGACCTTAATAAATGAAGGAGGCTCAAACTCTTGGTAATATTGTAAATTAGAATAGGAAGCAGAGTGGTCCTCCTGCTTTGCCATTGAAGATATACATGGTCATCATGGATAGCATAGATCAATGGAACCCACACAACACTATCACCCCCACCAAAAACAAAACAAGAACAAAAACCAAAACAAAACAAAATCTCATGTAGTCCATAGTTTGAAATTCTTCAACCAACAGATTTTTTTTCTTATTTTTAAGAGAGATATTAATAAGGGCCCAAGCAGAATCATTTGAGCTTCAACCCTAGTCTCTTCCACTCTTCCTATCAAAAAATAAGTGGACAGGGTAGCTAGGTGGTACAGTGAATAGGGCACCGGCCCTGGAGTCAGGAGGACTTGAGTTCAAATGTGACCTCAGGCACATAACACTTACTAGCTGTGTGACCTTGGGCAAGTCACTTAAACCCAATTGCCCCGCCTCCATAAAGCAAAAAATAAAATAAGTGAACAAAGGACTACTGCATACTAAAATAGTCATAAAGAAGGCAACAAGAAAGTAAAGCAAAATAAAGAGTTTAGAACATGGACCAACTGAAGAACAGTGAGTTTCTGAAAAATCAAAGATTGGATTTGACTCCCATAACTTCTCATATTTCATCAGACTCAAATAAAAAGAAATCAAATATCAGATTTCAGATGATTGGGAATTTATCAGAAATTAATTGGTGGTCAGAGTTCACTTGTTCAGTATATTCCGCTGTGACTGGACTTTTGATGTGATCAATCTTTAAGGAAGAGAATGTCTTAAAGGTTAAAGAAAAAAGGTCAGGTAATCAAAGGAAATAATGGAGTGATATAAGAAACAGATAGGTGCCCTTGAAAAAGCAGCAGAAATATAGAGGAAATTGTCTATAGTACCAGGAGAAAAATACCATTAAAGTAGAATAGATGGGATGAGTTGAGGTAAGATAAAGATGACAGATTACTTACACGAATGGACGTACAGAAATTCCAGGCAAAAATTACTACCACTTCATGAAAATAATGGTGGGAGGGTAATTCATGTGTCCATCTATAAATAACATACAGAGACATTACAGAATTAAAAACCTCAAAGATGGAAGGTTTCTATTTTATCTAGTCCAACCCATACCTGAAAAAGAATACCTTCAACACCACTAGAAACTTTATCCAGCTTTTACTTGAATATTTCTAGGGACAGACACTGTTTTTTTGCTTACCTCCGATTTCCCTTGTACATATCACGTATGAACATAGCTGTTTGTATGTTGTCTCCTCTAAATTAAAATGTGGTCTCCTTGAGGTTGGGAGGGGGGGGGGGGGGATTGTGTGTTTGTTTGCTTTTTTTTTTTTTTTGGCCTTTCTTTTTATCCCCAGCACTTAGTAGAATTCCTAGTGCATGGCTTAATAAATGTATGTTGCTTTGGCTCTTGAAGAAGCTAGATCCAATATTTAAGGAAATGTTTCATTATATCCAGTGAAAATCTCTCTCTCTGCAATTTTTACCTCGTTCTGGCCTCTGTGGCAGACAGAAACAAATCAAGTTCTGTTTCCATGGGATAGCCACTCATAGACTGGAAAATAGCTATTATGATTTCCGTAAGTCTTCTCTTCTTTAGGCTAAAAATCCCCAGTTCCTTTCTGTGAGTCTCATGAGGTTTTTTATCAATGATATTTCCTATAATACCAATTCATTTATGATACCAACAGGCATAGTATAGACTCCCATAAGTGCAAATGAATGTATCAAACTTCCAAGGGAATTCAAGTGGTCTTCTTTCGGCAAGTAATTGTTTCTTGTTCTTTTTTTTAAAGGGCAAGTGTTCCCCTCCGAGAATATGATCATGTAGTTTGTTGTTGTTGTTTTTAATTGTTCTGTTTTTTTCTGTTTAAAATAGGTTTCTATAGTTCAGAAGGAAAAAATCTTCTTTCAGAAATCATTTGTATCAACCACCCTTTGGAGAATTGGGAAGGGTGGCAGGGAGAGAATATTTGCCAAGCAGGTAAAGGCTACAAAATAGAGATGAAGTATTCATTAGAAAGGAGTGGCAAGGATGGAAATTAATCGAGTTGTTGGTGAGGAATCACACAGTTGCTTCTTCCCTAAAATAAAATTGATACTTTGATTGAAAGTGGGAGGGTATAGGAACAATAATTTATTAAGTGTCTACTGTGCTAAGCACTTTATAAATATTATATCTTCTGATCCTCACAATAATGCTTGGAAATATTGCTTTTAATATGCAAATTTTGCAATTGAGGAAACTGAGACAAATAGATGGAGTGACTTGCCTAGAATCACATAGCTAGAAAACGTCTGAGGTTGAATATGAACCCAAGCTTAGTGTTTTATGCACTATACCACTTATCTGTCCACAGCAGACTGCATGGTCTCCATATTTTGGGACCTGTAGGGAGATTTTAAACCATAGGCCTATATAACAAAAGAGAGGGAAGGATGTTGGGGGAGGGGGGAGTGAATAATGTGTTGTCAGAAAAAGCCTTATATTTAGATCATGAGAAGAACAGAAATCTGGTGTAGGAAGTTGGTTTGGGAATCACTGATAGAGGTAGGATGGTAAAAGTCCAGCCTTACTTTCATAAAAGACAATTAGTATAAAAGCCTTCCCCTAGGGTTTTGTTTTATTTTTTTTTGGTGGTCGTTGTTGTTTTTCCAACTCAAAACTATTCCAAAAACATAAGCACTGCTGCCTACGATGAAAACAACCTAGAAAACCCTGGGACTCTGGGAATAGAACCACAAAATTAGTTGACAACCCAAGAATGTAAAGTAGGAATAGAAAACAAATACAGAAGATAAAGAAGATGCCCATCTCTGCCTAGGGGTGTGTAACGATACTGGGATTTGAAGATCTTCCACGCCCCTTGAGCTTGCTGATGTAGCAGGAAGGGGTGGAGCAAGAGAACTCCGGAACCAAGCTAGTCGCTGTGCGGTGCTGACTGGAAGCGGCGGCAGAGGCAGTGGCTGCGGTTGCGAACTCCTTTTGCTTTGAGCAGGGCAGAATCTCTGCTAAGGACTCCTGCTGAGGACTGCCTGGGGCAGGAACTGCCAGGGGCCGGAGCTGCTGGGACCAAGCTGCCTGGACGCTGAGCAGTTGCGTGCGTGA
>CM053582.1:416454594-416466698 GCA_028627135.1 Pseudochirops cupreus
TTTTCTGGTATTTAAATGAATGCACTATCTATATTTCTTATGTAGAGAGCCTGTTCCATTTTGTGATTAATAACTATATCAGCATATTTATAGTTACTGTAGGCATTGTGAATACTGCATTGCTGATACAGGGTGTTGTTTACAATTAAGAAATTCAAGATCAAGGAAGCACCAATTATGGACTAATTGAGTCCCATCATTTGACAAATAAAAAAACTGAGGGCAAAGGAGATGAAGTGACTTGACCATGATTACAAAACTATTGGTCTAGGAAATCCTGACTTTCAATCCAGTGTTCAGTCAGACATCTTAAAATTCTTCTTTACACAGAGCCAGGAAAACAATATATGCAAGGATTACAACACTGCAAATGAAAAGACCGGTAACCACGAAACAATCCGGACTGAATGGACCAAAATTATGAAAAAACAAGGTTGGTCTTAAAAACAACACAACTTTAAAACAACCACAATAACACCACTCCGCCACTCTCCCTTCCTCCTTTAGAGAGGTCAGGGTCCATAGAAATTGAATATTACATGTAATGTAAAGGTTTTTTAATACGTTGAATGGTTTTATTGAATTTTCTTCTGATGTCCTATTTTTCATCATCATTATTATCATTATGTATGTATTAATTATGATTTCCCTCTATATTACCATTATTTCTATTATTTTGTCATATGGGATGACTCCCTGGGAAGTGGGGGGAAGATATAGGGAAAAAATCTAGGTGATATAAAAACAAAAGATAACGTATTTTAAAAATTCTGCTTCAAACAGCGTTTTCTTTTAATGATAACATGTAAACATAATCAGTGAATAATCAACATTCATGCTGTTTCTATTTTTTAGAGAAAAAATATAGCTCACTGGCTTGTTTTCATTTAACTCTCTCAGTTTTCCACATATACTTAAAAAATAATTTCATGTCTTTGGGGGTCTCAGTTTCTTCATCTATAAAATAAGAAAGTTGACAAGTTGATCTAAACAACATCTAAGGGTACTATTTACTTCTAAATCCTATAACAGGTAACATTATCTACCTAATGTCAACCTTTTAAATAGGAAGAACAGCAAACAAGAGAATCTAACCCATTGTAGGCAATAGGTCTTATGGAATTAACCCTATTTTAGTGATACCAATTATTATAAACTCAAATTCAGGGAAAATAATATATGAAAATTCTGATTTGTGAGGTATATCAATTGGTGATTGTTCACTTTAGAAAAGGATTATATGCTTGAAAGAAGAATTAATTATATAATTAACTTAATTTTCTCATGCATTTGAATAATGATTTCATTTTACACATTTCAGAAACAAATCTATTTAATGATGATAAAACTAATAATAATAATTAGCATTTATATGGCATATAAAGGTTTCCTATATAAATGTTAATTATTATTATTACTTCTTTTAACAACATTATAAAGTAGGTGCTTATTATTCCTATTTTATTATCTCCATTCTCTTCTCAGACCTGTGTTTTTGTTTGTAATTTATTTTTAGACTCCAAACCATGCTTTTGTTGCTATCTCAACCTGGAACTTCCCTCAGAATCTGAAGGTTTCTCATCTTCAAACACCCAAACATCATGCAACCTATTTGACCTGAAATATCTCTCCACAAGGGCTATCCTTTTCCCCTACTGGTGAGTTCCTCCCAGGGTCTCTATTTTTGAGGGGTTCAAGCCAGCCTTCATTCTCTTTCTGGTCTGTTCCTGAATTCTGAACTTCAAAACCATCCTCTTCCCCAAACCTGAACCAGATACCTTCTTTCTATACCATCCTTTTCAGTTCCCTTTAGAATGTAAGCTCCTTGACAGCAGGGGCTGTCTTTATTGTGGTTTGTATTTTATCATCAGCACTTAGCATAGTGAATAATTGGTTAATAAATGTTGTTTTCCTTTTTTCCTTCCATTTTACAAATGGGGAAATTGAGGCAGGGAGCAGTTAAGTGACTCTATCTGCTACATCACCTAGGGTTAACAAAAGCATACCTATAGTATTCATAATGTTGTTCAAGACACGTTGTTCTGGGTCTCCCCAAATACAAGCCCCTACTACTATATATTTCGCAGGTGCATCTTTAGACTAAGAAATTCTGAAAATGTTAGTGATTGTTTTTGATCTCAGCAAAACTTTAATCAAATAAGCACTTTGTTCTCCATAGATCTATTGTTTCTTTCTTTTTTGGAGGGGAGGGTGCCATTACATTACCATATTTTATCAGGCTTAGGCTTTTCTTTAATTTTTCTCCCCATAATCTTTCAGTTTTTATAATGCAGACATTTTATATGGCACAGAGACAGTTGATAGACTCATCAAAGAAGTCATTATCTTATGTCTTCTTATTTATTTTTTGTCTTTCTACAACTCATCGCTCATTAATGATACAAACAGAGTTGTCTTTTGACTTTGAAATTCCCTTTTTTATTGCTCATAATTTATGACGAACATGGCCTTCTGTGATAAAGACCCATCAAAGGCATCATTATTCTGCATTTATCTGCATTGAACTGTCTGTTTCATCTATTAGTCTTTAAAAGGTTCCCAGTCTTTCTGTATCCAGCTATAGCCTTCTAATTCATCCAGTCTCTATTATCTGCTAGAATAAGTCTTTGCCTTAAATTGTGGGTCAAAAAAATCACACTATTCAAATCGTCTTTGACATTCAGAATCACGCCATCCTTTTTAGTTTGGTGAAGATTGTAAATGAATATTATTTAGCACTTCTGATGCTAATCTGACCTTGTGTACCTATTGCCTCTGGTGATGCTTTGCTAAACAACATGTACTGAAATCAACAGATTTGTCCTTCAGTTGTTTTATTCCTGTGTTCTTTATCTAGGAATGGTGTTCCACAAGCTTTGCTTTTCAACTCTCCTCAAGTCATTGGATTGAATGATAAATGCTCAGCCGATACCCTTTTAAAGACCAGCCATTGTAATCTGCATATTAACAAGGCATGAGTTAAAAAAAAATGGCTGCAAGGGGGTGAGAATTAAAAATGAGCCCACAGAAGGGCTAAAAGAATGTGTTTCAGAGGCCTGAAAAAAGAGAAAATAAATATTCTCGGATTTTCTCACCAACTTTGCCCTTTGGGAAAGTATGCACCTAAAAGTAAGGGCTTAGGATACAGGGTAGTTCTTTTTCTTGGAAATGGTTATTACTTACGGTGCTAATGAACTTCAGGTTTTGGAAAAGAGAGCAAGGTATAGTGGAAAGAATATTAAACTTGAGGTCAGACTTTGAGCCCTGCCTTAGTTATGAGGTAGTGAGCAACTGTGGTTAAAGAATTAGGTGTGGAGTCAGGAAAGGGAGAATTCAAATATGACCTTAGATACTTACTAGCTGGGTGATTCTGGGAAAGTTACTTAACCTCTGTTTGCCTCAGTTTCCACATCCGTAAAAATTGAGATAGTAATAGCATCTACCTCCCAGGGTGTGAGAATCAAATGAGATAGTATTTCTAAAGTACTTAGCACAGTGCTTGGCACATACCATGGAACCATATAAATGGTAGATATTGTTATTATTAAAATGAGAAGATTGGACTAGGTGATCAGCAATATCCCATTCAACTCTAAAGTCTAGCATTTAAACAAGAACGTTAATGTATTGTTGGTAGAGTTGTGAATTGGTCCAGCCATTTTTGAAAAACAATTTGCAACTACTCCCCAAAAGTCAATTATTATTGATACGTATTATTCAGCAACACTTCTACTATATGCATACCCTGCAGAGATCAAAGAAAGAAGAACAACACCTATGCATACAAGAATATTTAGAGCAATTATTTTTGTAATGACAAAGAACTGGAAACCTAATGGATGTGCATCAATTGGGGAATTGCTGAACAGATTATCATATATGAACGTTATGAAACACTTTTCTGATGTAAGAAATAATGGAAGAGATGTATGAACTGATGCAGAGAGAAGTAATCACAATAAAGAGAACAAATTATGGAACAACAACTTTGGAAGTATAAACAACTTTTAAAGAGACTCTAATCAAAGATGTAACCCAGATGAGCTATGTTACACACACACACACACACACACACACACACACACACACACACACACGCACACGCACACACAAGCATGTACACACACAATGTAGAATGAAACCTACCTTTTTGACCATGTCATCAAGGAAATTTGTTTTGCATGATTGTGCACATTTGTGACTTTTTTTGTTTTTCTTTTAAATTGGGGAGGGGATGAGAAAGAAAACAAATGTTTGTTTATTAAAAATAACAAAATAAAAGGTAAAACAAAATCCTATTAGCTATGATCACATAATAAATGTATTATTCATGGCAAAGCATTTCATTCTTTAAATGAGGTTCTCTAATGTCATTGAGGTCTACTCTAAGATCTCTAAGGTCCCTAACATTCATTTCATCACTCTATGATTTAATGAATCCCTAGAGCAGAGGATTTTAAACTTTTGTCATTGTTGTTGTTATAAACCCCTTTTGGCAGTTTGATGACTCCTATGAACTGCTTCTCAGAAAAAAAAAATTTAAAAGAAAAAAGTAAAATACGTAGAACTAATGATGTTGAAACATAATTGTCATATTGAAAAAAAAAAACAAACCTTCACAGACCCCCGGTTAAGAACCCCTGCCTTAAGGCTATGCACCACAAACATCTGTTATGTGATTTACAACATAAAGCATGGAATAATTTCATCCTTTTTCCCCCCAAGCACCAAATCTTTCTATTTCTAATCCTATGTTCAACCTGCTTGCTATAAGAGCTAAGCCTCAAACCATGTCATAGAAAGAAATATGTCATGCTACTTGCCTTGCCTACCAACTCAGAATACCTTGACCCACTTTGACAAAACTACCCACACTTCCTTAAAACCCAGAGGATTTTGGGTAAGGAAATTTCAATGTGAGCTAGAGGCCAACTATAAGTCCTTCTGCCAAGTCAGTCAGAGGAAATCATTTCAACCTTCATCCAGAAATTAAATGGTTATTGATTGATAGGGAAGATACTGTAACCTTATAGATTAAATTAAGAAATGTTGCTGAACACAATTAAAATTTTTCCTAATGCAGCACTGTTTTCAGAAAGCATTTTTGACTAAGTTCCATCCCTGGGGTTAATTACCATGTCTAAGGTCCAGAAATAATAGATTAAGTGGAAACTTGGCTCCCAAAGTTAAAGAATGAGAATGAGAAGTCAGCAAATGACAAAGAGGAACTCAGAGCAGCCTTCACAAATGATTTAAGTCCAACTGATGAATTTGAGGGAAGAAATCCAAACAGCAGCAATCATCCTATTCTATGCAAAGGAAAAAGCCATCATTTTGTTCAGAACTAATGGTTATTCTAAAGGATGTCTTTTATCTTCCAAAAGGGCAGAGACTTTCATTCTAGATCAATTTGATTTACTACATGGTTTCTGGCCACTTTAAAGGTAGAGATCTAGTTAAGCTTACTGGAAATTCCATAGGCAATTAATATAATCCATTGGTTATGAAATTAGTTCAATAGATTTAGAACTAGAAGAATGTCTTACAGATAATGAGGCGTATTCCTTTGCTGGTGAAGAAGCAATCTCAAAAAGCAGAAGTGGCTTACCCAAGGTCAGATTGGTCATAAGGAGAACTGGGATTCAAATCCAGGACTTTAAATTCCAAAATGAATATTTTTCCCCACTCCAATCCACTGTCACATATCACAAAGATGGTTGCGGGGTGAGGGGGAAGGAAAGCATAGTACATAGTACGTGCCCTAGATTCAGCATCAAAAAGTCTCAGTTCTGTCTCTAATTACAGCAGTAAACTGCCTATATAATCAGGGCCAAGGGTCTTAAACTCCCTCTGTGCTCCATTGTCTTCATTTATATAAAACTAACTATACAAATGAATGAATGAATGAATGAATGAACAGATAAATAAAAAGTTTGAGGGAGAGGTCAGGGGTTATATTAGATATTCCCTAGAATCCCTTCAAACCAAATTTGAGATGTTCAAGACTAAAACCCAGAGATTACAACTTCAAACAAGGATGGTATATCTACCAGTAGCAGTAAGGACCATTTTTTAAAAGGTATTCCTTCATTTCATCAGTTTTGAGTTTTTTCAGTTTCCCCACATAAGACACAATCTCCTGACTGAATTATCACTGACTGTCTTCCTTGCCCAGAATGTTCTCCCTCTTCCATCTCTTAGTTTCCCTGGCTACCTTAAAATCTCAGTTAAAATCCTGCTTCTGGCAAGAAGTCTTTTCTGGTCTTCCTTAATTCTAATGCTTTCCTTCTGAGACAAGTCAGTATATAAATATTTATGAAATGCCTACTGTGTGCAAAGCACTGGGCTAAGGGCTGGGAATAAAAGGAAAGGCAAAAGTTACTCCTTGCTCTTAAGGAGTTCACGGCCTAATGGGTTACAAATAACTGTGTATAAATTATACAAATAATTCTGCAGAAACAAGACAGCAGAAATAATCAACAAAAGGATTGTGTTAGAGTTAAGAGAGATGATGAAAGTCTTCCTGTAGAAGGTGGGGATTTTATCTGGGACTTGAAGAATGCCAGAGAAGCCAGGAACAGAGATGAGAAGAGAACATAGCTTGCATGGGAGAGAGCCAGTGAAAATGACTGTCATTAGATGATCACATGTCTTGTTTGAAGAACAGCAAGGAAAGCAGTGTCGCCATATTGAAGGGTATATCGGGAAAGTGTAAAAAGACTGGATATGCAGAGTGGACAGGCTGTGAAAGACTTTGAATACCAAACAGAGGACTATGTATTTGATCCTGGAGGTGAATGGGAACCACCGATTATTTATTTTGGATTAGAGGTTTGTCTTATTAGACCTGCTTTAGGAAGATGGCTTTGGCAGCTGAGTGGAAGATGGAATTGAGGGAGTGGAGATCAATTCCTCTGAATATATCTTGTATGTATAGATAATAGATATAGAAAGAGATAGAGATGAGGTTAAAGAGATAGAAATAAAAAGAGATAATTATTTACATTTTTTTTTTGCTCATTAGAATGAGGTCCTTGAGGGCAAGGACTGTTTTTGCCTTTCTTTCTATTCCTCTAAATACTAGTGCCTTCCTCCAGAAATGATCTTCCATTTACTTGTATGTATATGGTGGTTTGTATCTTGAATCCTATGTTAGACTGTGAGATCCTTTGAGACAGAGACTTTTTTTTGAACTTTTTTTTTATATCTACAACACTTAGCATAGTGCCTAATAAATAGTAAAAGCTTGTTGCCTCAATTTTGGCTTGACTCTGGAGGTCACTCATGGGATCTTATTCTGATCATTTCTGATGGTTGAAATGTTTCCAGTTCTAAATGACTCTAGGAAAACTTCTATGTATGTGAAATTCTTTGTGTTTTAAAAGGAAAGCTTGCACAGTGGTCCTTTAAAATTCATTTCAACGTGAAAACAGAAAAGACCATTAAACAAAGCAAAACAAAAGCAAAAAAAAAAAAAGACTAAAAGGCCTAAATGACACATTCAACTTTTACCAGTTAATTGGTGCATAAAAGGTTGTGAAGATTTATGTGCTTCAAAATCAAAACTAAATTGAATTTTTGACATTTTTGCAAATAAAAACCCCAAAGAATACATAGGTGCCTTTTGATTTGTCACAGCTGGAAGACTCTGAATCATGAAGTGCTCTAGGAGAGGCCATTAAATAGTGTTAGATGGTTTGTCAGTGTAAAGGAAAAGTAATTGAAGAAGCAAACTGTGTGTATGGACATTGCATTTTAAAATATTTACAAACCAGAGACAAAGTGAATCCTTTCCTCCCACAACCCAAGTGCAGGCAATGTGTTTATTAGGTAGTAAACAAGGGTGATTTAATAATTTAAGTCTTGCCTTGGTTTCCTTATGCAACAGTGCTAAATGATAGCCACTTAAATCTCCTTCTACCCTGCATTTTCAAAAAAAAAATTATTAGGTATCCAAACTACTCTTTTTCTTTTTCATAAACATAGGCAAGATTTCAAGAGACCAATGTCTTTGAGAATAGTAATTTCAGAAGAGTAATATGTTATGGGTATGAATGCTAAAAACAATGTGGAATGTGAAAGGTAAAAATTTTCTAGATGGACCAATAGTTCTGGTTAAAGAACAAATCCCTCCCCCCTAAAAAAATTCCACCTTTAGTTAGTCATCTCCTAGGCCTTTTAAACTCTCATGATTAAATCCCTTAAGTTCATAGATAAAGAAACATTATGATACAATGGAAAAAGCATTGAATTTTGAGTCAAAGGCAGTGTTTGAATCCTGGCTTTGCCACGTATTACTTGTGTGAGAATTTCAGTGACTTAATCTGTAAAACGAAGGGCCTGAACTAAATGAATTTTAATGACCCTTTCAGGCCTACTTCTATTACCCTAGTAGAGATGGAAGGGTTATTAGAGGCCATCTGATTTCATTTTACAGATAAGGCAACTGTAGTTCAAGAGTTAAATGACCTGTTGTAGCAGCAAGTACCCTAGCATATCCAAGATGGCTGGTAGCACAGGTTCTTTGATCTGCTTTTCTAAAGGAAAGCAACTCAAAAAGGGTTAACAATCTTACTTTAATCAAATGCATATATCATTTACTTAGTTCAGGGGAAAAAGTCAGCACCCTGAACTTCAGAAAATACAAACAGAAGTTACAAGCAGATAAAAATTACATTCAGAGAAAATAACACAATTCAATAGACCAACAGAAAATGTTTCTAGCTGTCTGACCATTACCTACATACATAGTTAGTTGCCAGAGAGAGAAGCACCAAAACTGGGTTTTCAAAGCTGGGGACTCAACAGCTATCCACAGTCTCATCTAACCAAATCATACAACTCTTCCCATAAGTGAGCCCCAAAGCAAAATCTTACCTTGAGAGCATACATACATACATACATACATACATATATATATATATAAATATGTAATATGTATATATATGTATATATGTGTGTGTGTGTATACATATATATATATATATATATATATGTATACACACACACACACACACACACACACACACACACACACATACCCTTTTTCAGGGTCAGAAGACATCACAACTTTTATGACCCACTGCCTAATTACAAACTAGCACAAGGTGTGGGCCTTCCTGAAAAACAAGCCTCCCCTAAGCAAGCTTCTCTTGTTGGGCTTCAAGTGAGGCCTGGTAAGGGAAAAGGAAGATCTTTAAATTCCCTAGGTCTATCTTCAAATTCCCTTACCATTACACTTGTCCAAGGTCATACAAGGAATAAGTGAGCATCCCTGTGTGTAACTGAGGTAGAGTGGAGAAGTAGGTTATAAGATTTGAGGAGACTGAAGAATTGGGAAATTAAGATATTTGAGGAAGCATCCATTGGAAAATTAAAATCCCCCAATACAAGTGCTCAAAAGTTAGGTAGTAAAAATAGAAAGTGTAATGAAATCCAGGGGAAAGAAAAAAGAACAACCTGGGAACTAGTAGAACACAGTTATCATGTAGAGAGTGAATATGCAAAATGAACTTCTAAGGAATAGAGACTGCTAAATAATGGCAGCTAAGAAACAGTTTAGAAGTAGGAAGTTGGGAGAAAAGGAATAGTCCAACTCCTTTCAAGTGCCAGCTCTGTGTTTTATTAGGTGGCAAGACATACATCTGTATCATTCCGTGATGACAAAAATGCATGTGGTATAATAACAACATTAACATGTTCTTCCCACCACCAGGTCTCTATCCCAAAATAATCAGGTAAATTTAGTCCATCAAGGTCATTAAGACATAATGCTGTTCATGTTATAATTAGAAAACATATTTCCCCTCACAAGATATAATAATGAAGGTCAAGCATCCAGACCTCAGTTAGTCAAATCCTACTTGCTATTTAGTCAAGAAGAAAGAAATGCTTCTATCTTAAAAGGCTAGCAATCCTTCCTTTTAACTACAAGGAGGGTTGGCTGGGGGGTGGGGAGGATCTTAATTCAGTTTAAGGAGTCTACCAATAGACCTGATTAGATTATAATAGCCTGCACTGACCCATTAAAAAAAGCTCCATGTGTTGGAAGGGATACCCTTCATATAGATAGAAATATATCTTAGCCCTTTGTTGAGAGGACACAAGGAACTCTTCTTATTAGTACCCAATACATGAAGCTACCTCTAAGGTACATGGTTACTTCATCATGGACTCTTTAAAGGTTGGAACCTTTCTCAGGAAGAGTTATCTTTTCCCCATGGTCTATATAAAATGACTTATGAAATATCTTAGTTTTTCTCTAATTCCCATCCCTACTACTCTTTCTCTACTTTGTGGCCTTCCAGTCTTTCACTCCCTTAGAATGCAGCAAATGAGTGGGTGCTATATTTGCTTTCATTCCATCCCCAATTACCTAATGCACAACATGGCAATTAGAAGAAGGAGTAGGTGGTAAGCTTCTGTACTTACCTAGGTAGCCTGAAAGAAGAATTTAAGAACCTCCAGTTACTGAATACCTTCTACTTTTTTGTTTCCTCAGGTCAGAGACTAAAGTTCCTGCAAATGAACATTTCCATGCCTTTGGTGTTACCTCATGGGCAATTGTGAAGTTGAGAGTTCCTAAAAAGCTTATGAGTTTGAGAGTTGAATACCAGTCTCTTAGACAAATAGATAAATAAATAATTCCTTTTAAAAAATGTTCTTAGCAGTATGATTCTAGGAGAAATGGATCCTTATCAGAAGATCACCCTAAAACTCAAGGCCCAAAGCCATACCATAGAGTCAATGGAGCTCAGTGAGATCTGAATCTTGCTAACCTGGATAAGAAAGGAGTAAAGTAAATGGGAAATACATGTTGTTATCTAACAAAGTTAAGCTTCTTTAGCCTCTAAAAGTAGAGGGTGGAGAGAAGAGGATACTGTAATAGACTATTTGAATGTTAATATTTCTCCATTTCAAACTCCATTTTATTTATTTAATATCCCTTTTAATCTCCAGTGTAATATTAATGTTTTTCTTTCTGCATGGGCTGATGTGAATCATGCATCTTTGTGTCATACATATTCTTTGGTAAGGAAAATAAAGGTCATTCCATACCTGATTAGAAAAAAAAAATTATTGTATATTGAGTACTTTGTGGACATTGTTGTAGAGTTGTGGACATTATGGATTATTTTGAGGGAAAATATAGATACAAGTCATTTAAGTTTTATCCAGGAGAACTTAATCAGGGTAAAACTCCAGGGTGGGAACAAAGAATCAGAGAGAAAAAGGATCATTTCAGGTTAGCTCCAAGGACTGAAGCCAATCCATGTGATCCCAGAGTCTCCTGAGGAGTCCTGGAGCAAGGTCATATAATCATTTGCAAAGATTATTCATTTTTGTAAAAAGATAACCTCAAAAATGATAAATGAGGTTAGTAAATCAAGAAAAATTAAGAAAACGTCTTCAAATTAGTTTTCAAATAAAGTAGTCCATATTCTAAGAAGTCTAATTCCAGAGTGAGATAAAGCCTGAGTACATACATAAGACATTGCAAAGCTCATAACAGTAAAAAGACAAGACAACTCTGAAAGACTTATGATGCAAAATGCTATCTATCTATCCCCAGAGAAAGAACTGATGGTGTCTGAATACAGATTGAAGCATGCTTTTTTTTTTTTACTTTATTTTTCTTGTTTCTTTTTTTCTCTTTGGTCTGTATTCTCTTTCACAACATGATTAATAGGGACATCTTTTGCATGACTCCACATACATAACTTATATAGAATTGCTTGCCTTCTCAATGAGAAGTTTGAGAGGGAGGAAAGATAAGAATTTGAAACTCAAAGTTTTAAAAATGAATGCTAAAAATTGTTTTCACGTGTGTGGGAAACACACTTTTGGGGTTTGCAGGACTTCCCAGGCAGGATCCGGGAGGTAACCTGTACAAGCTTCCAGGTGCACTGCTCCTTTGGGGGACTTTAGGAAGATCCATGAAGGATACCCCTCAACATGACTGTGGGAATCACAGGAATTTCAGCTGGGGTTAGGGAGTCAGCCTGGGACAAATTTCTGTTGCCCACTGCTTCCCTTTTTGGGGACCCTTAGAAAGATCCACATGATGTACCCCCTTAAAACAACAAGCTTCTTCTCACTGAAAG